>JARUPZ010000012.1:5301545-5711496 GCA_031213475.1 Nereocystis luetkeana | reverse complement strand
GATGGGAGCCTGGCGGGATGCCAAGGGGTCAGATCGATATTTCTCTTCGATCACGAGAGGTGGGGAGCACATCGTGCCAGGGGGCCGGCGGGAACTCTCCTGCCGGACTGCATGAAAAGGTGTGGGAGTCATGGGGGAGGGCGGGGGGGGGGGGATACTCATTATCATGCATGGCCGTAGTTGTAGCCGTATGGCCATAGAGACCCTCGCACCCCTACAAATGCCGCGACGGAGCACGTCGGGTTTTCATCGACAAGGCCGACATTGCCTGCACCAAGCGCGGGAGGCGCCGTAAGGTATTCGGCGAGTCGCATGAAGGGTGACCTGCATCCTACTAAGAACCGCTTGTGAGGCCGGACTTGCATATGATGACAGCTTCAATGAGTTTAATTGTTGTCCGGTGAAGCCATTTCCAGAGACAGCAAATGGAGGCACTATGTGGACGGGAGGGGGGGGGGCAAGGGGGGGGGTGGGGGGGGGGGGCGGGACGGGGTGTACTCTTGTCACGCGTGGCCGTAGTCGTATGACCATGGATGCTCGAAACCCTGTCGACTGGTAGGCTCGTCTCCCCCGCCCCCACCACGGTACGCGACTATTACATTTTTTTTGTCACACGTTTATAACCCTGGGACCTGGACTCGTGCTGTTATTTTCTCTGTCTCCCCCTTTTCTCGACGGGGTGCAGGATTTCGACCGCCCTGGCGGCGACTCCTTCGGACGTGGTGATGGAGAGCGTCGTGCGCAAGAGGTGGGAGGAGGCGGGGGGCGGGGGGGGGGGGGTACTCATTTTTGTTGCTCGTCTTCGTCATTCAACCATTAACCACACATCCCTTTCGAGACGGGTGAAGGGGGGGGGGGGGGGGGCGAGGGGGGGGGGAGGGGAGGGGGGGGGGAGGGGAAGGGAGAAAATAGAGAGACAGACTCGCCGAGGCCCCCGTTATATATTGAACAAGTTTCTGTTTTGCTGATTTTTCTCTTTTTCTTGAAGAAAAAAAACGCCTGGAAAAAGAAGGAAGGAACAGGGAAATGTCTCGTCCTATGCCAGGAAATTTAACAGAGAGGGCAAACAATCAGGACGCACTCCGATCTTCAAAAGGATGAAACAAAAAAAAAAACTACAGGAGAATCAAGAACTTCGGGACGAAATATTTTTTCGAAATAACGGCCCTTACTTATTCCATGTAATGTTAATACGTGCGACTCTATTCCTAAATATAAGGATCATTTCCACAATAATATCTGATCAAAACCGTGCTTATAGCATGATATCGTATGTACCTGGTGTGATATGTAAAAATGCTCAAAAGGGAGGGGCAAAATATGTTCCTTACTTTTAGGCTACGGGGAGGGGGAGGGTTGTACTCGATTTACTGCATGGCCGTAGTCGTTAGACCGTAGACCCTCGCATCCCTACAATGCCGGGACGGAGCACGTCGAGGTTTTACCGACCAGGCAGATATTGCTTGCACCAAGCGCGAAGAAGGAGAGGCTTAGAGAAAGGCAGATGTACTCCCCTTACGATATGTCCATGCCAGGTATAGTAGCTTGTATGGTACTGAAAAATAGGCACCGCCTATGATACCTGGTATACCTGGTATCATGTTTTGAATTATACTAAAAAAAAGCAAAAAATAGAGACACTGACATTTCATTTTTATTTTCCGTTCACGTACATACGTAGAATGTTTTCGTTTTGTTCGGAATCTGTTTGACTTGCTAGCTCGTGGAAGGTGTAACCCCTCAACGGCCTTCTGGACAAGCCGTGGTCAAAGGTGTCGCCGCTTCTCCCCCTCCTATGTCCCGGCGTTGTAGGGATGCGAGGGTCTATGGTCATACGACTACAGCCATGCATGACATGAGTACACCCCCCAGTACTCGATTAATGAAATCATGCAGTAAGTCTGCCTCACGAGCGGTTCTTGCAGTATTCGGAAGCAAGATCACTCCTCGAGCTACTCGCCCGACATCTCACGGCGCTTCGCAAGCTTGGTGCGAGCGAGCAATGCCTGCCTGGTCGGTGAAAAAGCCCGACGTGTTCCGTCCCGGCACTGCAGGGATGCGAGGGACTATGATCACACGGACTACTTACATGCAGGACATGACTACCCCTTCTTCCCCCCCCTCCCCCCCCCCTCCCCCCTCCCCCCCCCCCCCCACCCCCCCCCTCCCCCGTTTGCTTCCTTCGCGGCAGCTTTCTGGTCTCCGCCGACATGGCACACGCTCTGCACCCGATTACCAGGACAGGCACGACCCGGCCCTCGGCCCTCAAGTGCACGGGGGCATGGTGATCAAGCACAACGCCAACCAGCGGTACGCGACTAACGCGGTGACAGCTTTCTTCTTCAGGGAGATGGGCTCGCGCGCCGGCCTGTCCACGCAGGAGTTCGCTGTGAGATGGAAGGGGTGGGGTGTGGGCCGGGGGTGGGGGGGGGGGGGGGGGGGGGGGGGGGGGTAGTTTGTATCTACTGCTGCAGTCCCTTGCCCTTTTTGACGTATTTTTTAAGAGTGTGTTTATTATGTACTCTCTGGGTTTACCCGGGTATTTACCCGGGTATAATATGACCAATATCACGAGGTGTGGTACATCCGGATACAACAGAGGATACACCCTACTAGAACACACACCCTTGGTCATTTTCTTGGTGTCGTTTTTGTCGTGCAAGAAACGACGATGCTCCCCCCCCCCCCCCCCCGCGCTTCTCGTGCCATTGTCGCATCCTGTGGTTATTGTTTCTCGTTTTGTAGTTTTCAATGTGCAAGAGAAACGACGATGCTTTCCTCCCCCCCCCCCGCCCCCCTGCCGCCGTCGTTCTTGTCTGTCATTATTGTCGCAATCCATTCTCTCTCGCGCTGGACGGCTCAGGTGAAGAGCGACTCCGGCTGCGGGAGCACGATCGGCCCCACCCTCTCCGCCTTGTCGGGTATCAGGACGGTCGACGTGGGGTCGCCGCAGCTGTCCATGCACTCCATTCGGGAGATGATGGGGGCCGATGACGCGGTGCACGGCTACGAACACATCAAGGTGATGTGGGAGTATGTGCAGTAGTCGTGTATTGTAGGTTGTTTTTATGAAGAAAGTAAAATAAAAAGAACAAAAAAAAAAGTATGTAGCATCGGCTGTGAGGCCGAACATTTCGTGGAAACCCAAACTCTGCGAGCGGTGTGTGATACTTCCCAGTCGCACGCACTACGCGGGGTGTTTGTGTGAGATCAAATTCTGAATGTTTTCGCACGAAACGAATTCGCCACCTAGGAACTTGTAAGTCATGGTAGCTATAAAGGGCATATTGCTGTAGCTTACGATATACTCCAGTACGGTGTCCCCCGTACGTATCTACAATTTTTGTTCGGAAGGCGTTTTTTTTGCCAGGGCGGTTCACGGGTCACGACCCGACCCGTGGGTCCGGTCAGGGATTTTTTTCAAGTTTCATGGGTCGGGTCGAGTCGGGTCGAGGGTCGGATCAGAAAATTTCAAAAGCTCTGACGGGTCGGGTCGGGTCGGGCCACCCTTATGCGGCCCAAGCCGACCTGACCTGACCCGCGAGGTTTGATCCGACCCGTTAGCAGTCCTGGTTTCTTCCTCTCTAAAATAATGTTAATAATAATCCCTGTGGGACTTGACTCGAGTACGAGTATGATACCTGGTAGAGTACAGTAGTGGTCCCTGTATAATGCCGGTATGTGGGCCAATACACCGGTAATAAAGCGGGCGCCGGCATTATTCCGCACACTGGCACACGGGTTGACCCCATCTGTGCTGCGCGATTCCACCGGCCTCATATCGTGCACTGGCATTATAAACGGACCCCCTGCAGTATATAGAGAGGGGATAAATCGTACAGCATGGGTAACACGAAGCAGCCGAGGCTGCCGGGGGTAGGTGTAGGGGGGGGGGGGGGCGGGGGGGGTGGGGGGTGGTGGTGTACTCGGGGTGTCCTAACTGCAATGTAAGGAACTGTAAGACACTGCGGTGCGCTCTTCCTATGGCGCACTGCTCGTCGTTGTTCAGGTCGCTATGCTATACCGTAGATAGCAGAACCCGACAAGGGTTGAGTCACTGCTGCTGCTGCTGCTGCTGTCACTGATGCGCAAACACAATCGTCGCAGCTTCGGTAGACGATACGTCCCAAAACGAAACGGCTTCTTTCGTCTTCGTAAAAGGACGAACGAACCTGAACCCGTCATGTATCACGTCATCGGACGGACGTGCAAACTAAAATGCCCGCCGCGTTATTTAACTGATGGGACAACATAAATAACTCGCCCTTCCCCCTCTCGCCCGTACGCACGCACGCACGCACGCCTCTCCGACCGTACCTACGACAAACCAGGCGGTGTTGGAAAAGTTCTTCGAGCTGGACGGTCAGCTGGCGGTAGACGCGCCTCGAGCGTCCGCTTGATTTATGCCTGGTATTTCTCCCCAGAGGATTCCCATGGAAAAAACCCGTTTCACACGCGCGCGTGGTCCGTCTGTCGTTAGACGGATAGGCCGCGTGTTTGTGGGGGTGGCGGCGGCGCAGGTGGTGGTGGTGGTTTCGAAAAACGGATCAAGTGAGCTGCGCTCGGGCGTGCGCGTGCTCCGTGTCGAATGCCGGTTGAATGAAGGAAGCGTTCTTTATCTGCGCGTGTTTGTTGTCTTTTTTTGTTTTTGTTTTTCCCAGGGGGCACGCCGAGCGAACGAAATCAGATCGAGTGCTGGCATGACCGTTTCTGTCCCACGTCGGCTAGCTGCGGTTTGTGATGGTTGGGTTCAGCGTTTTCACGCGCGCGTGTAGTCCGGTCCGTCTGTCGCCAGTCGCCAGGGGGATGAATGACGCCGCCCGATCATCGAGCGCTGGCATACGCATGTTTGTTCCCAACGCCGGCTATGACTTGCGATCGATGACGACGAACGGCACAACAATCTCGGAACGTGTCCGCAACGTATTCCTCGCGAATGCCATAAAACGGTATGTGCGGTGGTATTTTTCACCAATAAACGGTGTACCGGTGGGCGTTTATCACGAATAAAGCGGTACACCGGTGGCGTTTGGTCACCAAGAGGGGACACCCGCCGATCAAATGCTGTGGCACGCACGCCTCAAGTCACCGGTTTCGCTCTTCCCAAGAAAAAAAAAGAAGGTGGTGCCAAAAAAAGTACTACAAATGTACACCTAAAAGTAATGTCAGGTGTGATCTGCGAAGGATAGGGGCGGTTTACGCTTTCTTGCCTTGTGGACCGTCTGTAACCAGGTCCCAGATGTACAACGAATGTACGCCTAATAATAGAAGTAATGTCAGGTGTGATCTGCGATGGACAAGGGCGTTTTGCCCTTTTGCTTGTGGTCCGTCTGTATCCAGCGGGGGGGGGGGGGGGGGGGTTGTTAGGGCTTTTGTCGGCGTTTCTCACGTTTGCACGATGTGTCTGATGCTTTGCACCGCGTGTCAAGTCACGTGTAGGTAGGGCAGGGCGTGATTGTGGGTAGGCGGCAGCGCGTACGTGGCGAAAAATCCTGAATGCTGTTCAGTCTTTCAGCTAAAATAAACGTGCGTCGAATGGAAAACAAAAAAAAGTACAACGAACAAGGACGATCGATGCGTGCGGCTCCAGATGAAAACAAACGCACGGTAGTGAATGCCAAACAGAACTACGAAAAAAAACAACGATCGATCGATGCGGATCATGCAAGCACCAGCACACATGTCGGTCGGACAGATCATCTACAGGTAAATCGTCTAGATAATCTAGATCCTAACCTGTCGTTACGATATGTTGTGGAGGAGCTGCACAGTAGTAGTACAGACCCAAACCAGGAAACCTGTGTAAACTAACTAACTGTATCATGCATACCACTCTGTCCCGAAATAACAAGCGTTTATCCATTAATGTTCGATATAAACGTTTCTTATATTTATGGACAGATTGGTATCTGTTGCTATTCGTACGGCTCCCACACCGGAGCCACAAGCTAAGATCCAACAGACAGATCATGAACATATATTCTCCCAGAACGATTTAGATCACCAAGTGAAGATCGATGATCCAACATTTTACCCCCCCCCCCCCTTATGTGACCCTCGGGCAGCGACCAGAACCATGACAAATTTAGTGTGGCATGACAACGTCCAAAACCGTCTATTAGGAGCAGCGTGAGGGCCCCCTAAAGTAACGGGTAGGAAGGGTCATGTTGCGGCCGTGCTGGACGGGTTCGACAGCATGGGTCGTAACTCGACGACACCAATCTGTACGGTATCAAATGCCCCAACCACACTGCTGCTGTGGCCGTTTCGCTTCACATTATTATTCGACACTTTTCGCCGTCATTCTTTTCGGAATGATTGGAAACGTGGCTGGTGATGGATGCGTCTCGTGGAGAGAGACTCCTCGCAGATGGACGATGACATGCTGACACCCCGGGATCCTGAGATTGATACGCTTGCGGTGCTCATCATACATTTTAACACCGAAGGCCCAAGCAAGAGGGTCGGTGGCTGGGGCTATCGATCCAACCAGGAAGCCCCAAAACGCGACGACAGTAAAAATACAGGAAGACTACCGTTATACGCATTATTCGGTTCCGCCTCCCAGCAATGCCACCGTCGAATACTGTGTAGGAGGGCAGGTTGCCTTATAGGGTCCATTGTTTTCTGAGCTCCTAACACGAGGAGGAGCTACAGTAAGTCAATCACCCCACCCGAAACATGCCTCCGAGGAGGTTTGTTGTTCGCGCCTCAACCCGACCAACATTTCATATTAAATGCGCTTCGTAGGTCCTACAAAACATATTATATTCTACTGCAATGATACACGTATCACGCTACTATTAATAATATATAACCGGTGGGAGTCGGATCACTAGAGGAGCTTAACCGGCAAGGAAACGTGGATGCGCCAAAAAATGGTACCTGGTATGTAGAGCCCTACCCCCTACCACGTCGCATTGCTACTTTCCCCCGCTTACCTTCCCGCGCTATTTGTTGCACCTTTTGAAAAAAATAAAAATAAAATCGAGACCCGAGCACCACCGCGCGAGGAAGCTAAACCCCGAGGAAGCCAAAACCCAAGTACCCGCCAAAGCCGGAGCGGACCGAAGGCCGAGTTCTCTGTAATGGAAAGAAAACAAAAAACCGCCTTCACCATTGGTCGAAGCCGTCACACGACACATGCGTATGCTCGACTGAGAACCAGAACTCGTACGAGTGCGTACGCACACTTATTTTACACCACGTCGTACATAGTATCACGATCTACCTAGGTCTTGCAAGGTCGTCTAGATCCTTACCTACCGTGGAGAAACGTGGGGGAGGATCTGCACAAGATAGCTCATCCACAACCCAGGAAACATGTATCCTAGACTACGCAGATCATACAGCTCCCACCCGTCCACAAGAACTGCATATCCTACAGGTCACAGGAATATATCTGTCCTAGAAGAACCAACAATAGATCGTAACGTGAAAATCGATGATGTGTGTCCTCCGACGTGTACGGGTACACATTTCAGGGTGTCTCCAATAGAGCACCCTCGACCCATTCATGCATGCATGAATGGACGATACATACGCGCACCGCAAAGCATCGGTGTGGCACATTTTTTTCACACAAGCAATGCTCTCTTACCACCAAAAACTGTAACCACCGTCGCACCAACCGGTACGCGGAACGACAAAAACGGCGACAATTCACGCAGCTTTCGAAAAAAGTCGAGCGATCAACCACTCCACCCAAAACTCAACACAATCGGTCGTATATACTCACAGCTGGCCTATATTTTTTTGGTATGATATGACAACTATTTTCACGAAAAAAACACAAACGATCACCTGGTGGTGTTAAATCATGTTTCCCACAGGGTGTACCAGGTATTTACAGTACTACCCATCTGTTCACGGGAGTACAGAGCGCGTGTGGGGTATTCACCCCTCAGGGTCGAAACGCCCGCCGTGTTTCCGGACAGGGTGGTGTGCAATTTCCATCATACGAGGACGGGAGATTCAAGGTTTTATCAACCGGCGTTTGGGAGAAGAACTTGCTCTCCGGGGAGACGGGGGAGTACTGACCCCGGTCCTAACCCGCGAATGACTGCCACGTGTGGAATCCGTCTTCGACCCCTTGATCCCCCACTTGTCCTGCGGGGGGGGGGGGGGGGGGGGGGGGGATAGTGTTGTTAGACGTGCGTAGGGGGGAGACGTTTTTTTGTTTCTCGTCAGTTGAAGGCAAAAGCAGTACCAGGTAATACTAATGTTCAGTCAAAACGGTCCTTATATTTAGGGGCAGAGTTGTGTACTAATATTGAGAGTCAAAACGGTCCTTGTGTTTAGGGGCAGAGTTGTATACTAATATTGAATCAAAACGGTCCTTACATTTAGGGGCAGAGTTGTACACCAATATTGAATCAAAACGGTCCTTATATTCAAGGACTGAGTTGTATACTAATATTGAATCAAAACGGTCCATATATTTAGGGACAGAGTGGTATATTGAATCAAAACGGTCCTTATATTTAGAGGCAGAGTTATACACTAATATTCAATGAAAACAGTCCTTATATTATGGAACAGACTTGTATACTAATATTGAATCAAAACAGTCCTTATATGTGGAGACAGAATGGTGATACTCATATTCAATCAGAACGGTCCTGATATTTGGGGACAGAGTTGTTCACTAATATTCAATCAAAACAATCCTTATAATTATGGACAGAGTGGTATACTAACATTCAATCAAAACGGTCCTTATATATATGGACAGAGGGGCATGTTTTAACGAAGCATTGTCGGTCGGTATCATCATCAGCATTTTGACACACTTTCATCAACTATGTTACCACAACTATTCAATCATGTTAGTCTCGCACCATCACTATCAAGCAATTTCGGTACCAACTATCAACTAAAAATTGTAGCACTATCGACCGTTTTGTCACAAACATCAACTGTTCGGTCAAAGCCGGGCCAAAGTCAAGTGGTACACCATTACTCGGACTAATGCCCTCACGGTGAACATATTTCATATCTACCGACCCAGCCAGGTATGAGGAACTACTACGAAGTGCTATTGTATTACCGTAAACTACATTAATACGGGGATGGAACCCTATCCTCCCCGGGTGGCGCTAGATCAATGCAGTGAAAGCGCGCCGGTCATCAGTTGCATACATTCAACGCTCACTCCGGATACACGCACGCACCAGCCAGAAGCTGCTGGTCTCCTTTAGCCGCCTCGACGCGCTGTTGTCCTCCTGCGACGATACGGGGCCGCCGCCGCCCCTCTCGGAAGTAGCCCCCAAGGCAAACTCCTTCGCACTGGTCGAGAACGATCGGGGCGCGTCATCGAAGGAAGGCTGAAGCGGCGAACATTCCCCCCCGGCGGCAGCAGCAGCCCCCCCCACCCCGCCCCTTCCCGGTCTCGCTCTCGGCGAAAGCCCTCCTCTGCTAGAAACCCCTTTTCCACCACCACCGGCGAACAGGCTCCGCTCCCCCGGGATCACCGACGCCAATCCCCCCGCCCCCCCGGCTACCGCCGTCGCAGATGTTCCGCCATCGAGGAGTCCAGGGTTAGACGGTTGCCCTCGAGGGCTAAAAGCAGCGGGGGGTCGCGCCCCCGCCCCCGCCCCCGCGGCGTTGGTAGGGGATAGCGCGGGGGTCAGCGTAGCGGACTGCCGCCCTGAAGACAGGAGCGACGCCCGCGATCCCGAAGACGAAGGAGTGCCGCTCCCCGAGCTGCCGCCACCCCCACCGCCCCCCGCCCTTCGCTTCCGGCGCTGGTGCCTCGGTTGCTGAGAGGAGGAAGTGGCGGGGCGGATCCAGGTGGGGAGGGCGGCGGCGGCCGCGGCGAGGATAGCCTCGGTGGTGGAGGCGGTGGGAGGGGGAGTGGCCGTCGTAGCGGCGGAGGTGTGTTGATCGGCCTCGGTGGCGATGGCGGCGGGCAGGGGAAGCAGCCTCCCGCGGTCCTCCTTTGCCGACCGCGGCGGAGAGCCTGCCGCCGGGGGGCTCGATGGTCGTCGTTCTTGGTTCCTGCAAGGGGTTGGGGATGGGGAGGCGGAGACGGAAGGCAGCAGGCGGCACCACCGTGTACGCGAGGGGAGATCAATCAATGGGCGTGTGCGCGCGAGGTGCGGTGCGGTATGCAACGGCTCGCACTTGATAAAAACAACAACAACAACAACAACAAAAATGGCGGGGGTAATCAAATGCACAGTTGCAGCGTGTTGCTTGGGGGGGTGCAAGGCACGCTCTCTCCCCCGCGTGCATTGTTCATCCACGGGTGAAAAAGGTGCGAGCAGCACGCCGCGTTCTTCAAGAGACAGCGAGCGGCGCTTCGAATTCACACTGGTACACAGCAGTACAATGACACCGAACTAAGAAAACGAGCAATTAAGAAACGCAGGCTGGGGGTTTACAGGGGAAATAAATAGTTCGCCAGTCATTCGATATCCTCAAGTTGTTGTAGTACGCACCCATTCCTTGAATAATAAATTAAGCCTGGACCAGCTTTCCTGTTTCTTATTGGGTGTCCGGTACTGCTGTTTACACTCTTTTGTGATTGAGCGACCTCATGTCGCATGTGAACACTACTTATTCCACGCCGGGCGACACACGTCTCCCACCTTTCGAGCAGCCTCGCCGTCTGCGGGTCTTCCCCCATGCCGCCGCCACCGCCGCCGCCACCGCTGGTGCTGAAACCCGCCGCGGTCGGAGACAACGGGCTCCGCCCCCCCCCCCCCCCCCTGCGAGGAGCTAACGGAAGGCGACAGAGGGTCAACAGAGCGGTGCTCCTGGAAATGCCCGTGGCTAAACACCGTCCCGCTCCGGAAACTGACCCCCCCCCCCCCCACCTCCTCCTCCTCCGTCCGAAGTCGTCGGCGACGGCTGCTGACCACAGTTGCTCCCCCGTCGCCAGCTCGTCGAAGAACCCACCTCCACCTCAGAGATCCTGTGGTTCTTATATCGTCGAGATCGCTCGTGCGGGGTTGCTGACGACCCCGGCCCGGCGGACCCGGCCCCGGATCCCGGCCGCAGCCCGCCTGCCGCCTGCTTTTTTCGCGAGTAGCTGCGCCGCGTCGTCATCCCCCTGAACAAGTCCAGCACGCTCGCCCTCGCTTTCAGGACGCGCTATAAATCACCAAGAAACAGAACGATGGATGACCGCAAGTGAGAAGATGTAACGGGGGGGGAAGGGGGGGGGGGGAGGTGTACTCGATAAGAGATATGTACTCGATCCCATGCATGGCCGTAGTCGTATGACCATAGACCCTCGCAGCCCTACAATGCCGGGACGGAGCACGTCGGGTTTTCACCGACCAGGCAGACATTGCTTGCATCAAGCGCGAAGCGCCGTGAGATGTCTGGCGAATCGCATGATGGGTGAGCTGCGTCCTACTAAGAACCGCTTTTGAGGCGGACTTGCATGTGGATGAATGACAGCTTCAATGAGTTGATATAATTTCCGGTGTAGACATTTCCAGAGACAGCAATGGGAGCACTATGCAACTGCCTCTTGGGTGTCTTGCCATACACACTACGTGATACGATCATTCCCACTCGTGCGGAGTAAACGCTCTTCACCTCTCGCACAAATGATCTAACTCAACAACCAGCTGTAGGCGACCGCCAAAAAACAAAAAAATGTAACGGGGGGGGGTGTTCATTGGTGGCTTCACTTCTTTAATAGTCGTTCGTCTATTGGCCACGCATCCCTTCCAGGCTGCGGGGGGAGGGGGGGGCGTACTCGTTTGTTGCTTGCCTGATAGTCATCTTCTGACCATTAGCCACGAATCTTGTTCGATCGAGACGGAACATTGTTTATACTCCTGAAAGAGAGAAAATTGGGCGTCCATTACGTTGATCCCATATACCCATACTCTACATGTTTTTTGTTGACTAATCCGGCCCCCTTCCTGTTTGCCCGCTAGGGGTGTGTGTACTCATAGCTAAGTTGGTATCACGTATCTCACGTGACTGCTACAGTACGTACACGTCGGGGGGGGCGGGGGGGTACTCATTTGTTGCTTGCCTCAAGTCATTACACCATTGATTACGCATCCCTTTCGAGACGGAGCACCGTTCCTACTCCTGAAAGAGACACCCACAACTTTTGGGCGCTGGAAACGTCATTACATGGAATGGTACTCATTTGTTGCTTGCCTCAAGTCATTACACCATTGATTACGCATCCCTTTCGAGACGGAGCACCGTTCCTACTCCTGAAAGAGACACCCACAACTTTTGGGCGCTGGAAACGTCATTACATGGAATATATTTTGCTACTCCCCTTCCTGTTTCACCGCCTGTGGGGGGCAAGCGAGGCGGGGGGGGCGGGAATGTACACACTGCTGTTTGGATATATATAGAGAGATACACTATCTTTCGATCTCGATTGTGTCAGCTTCTCCATATAGTGTAGAAGGCGAATGGCTTTTATCCCAGATTTTTCCGAGCCCGAATATGTGTTATGATCTCGGTTTTGTTCGTTCCTCCGTCAGACAACCGAAATTGTAGTGAACACGGCACGGACCCGCGTCACGAAATAGGGACATGGCACCTTCCTTTGAAAGTGTGTTAACCCCGTGGTCGCCTGATATTTCGCGGCTGCTTATGTACCATAGTTGCTCGAACCACCTGCAAGCCAGGGACGCTCTCCACTGTCCGTTTCACCGCCATCCGCGTCCTCCGCTTCCCGAACTGCTTGCGCACGAGGTGCTCCCCCACGGCCCTCGTCGCGATGGACATGAAGGCCTCCCTCACGTTACTGCCCGATTTGGCGCTGACTTCCAAGAACGGAAGACCGAACTCGGCCGCCGTGTCTTCCCCAGTCTGAGACCCGACCTGGACGGCAACAAAGAGCACAAATCGGACAGATCAGATCAGATCTCAAGTTCGTACATCAGACAGATCAGATCAGATCACATCCCCGTTGACACACCGGACATATCATATCACATCCCCGTTCGCACACCGGACAGATCATATACTAGTTAACACACCGGACATATCAGATCATATCCTACTTCGCTGATGGGAGATATCAGATCATATCCCAGTTCACACATCGGACATATCATATCCCAGTTCGCACATCGGACAGATATATCAAATCCCAGTTCGCACATCGGACAGATCAGGTCCCAGTTCATATCCCCGTTCGCACACCGGACAGATCATATACCAGTTAACACACCGGACATATCAGATCATATCCTACTTCGCTGATGGGAGATATCAGATCATATCCCAGTTCACACATCGGACATATCATATCCCAGTTCGCACATCGGACAGATATATCAAATCCCAGTTCGCACATCGGACAGATCAGGTCCCAGTTCATACACCGGACATATCAGATCAGATCCCAGTTCACACACCACACATATCATATCAGACCCCAGTTCACACATCGGACAGATCATATCCCAGTTCACACATGGGTCAGATCTGATCCTCAGTTCTTCATGATCTAGTTCTTTCGAGGCAGATAGATCCCTGACTATATGATCTGCACGACCTCGACCGTCGCATTTGACACACGATCTTCATGATCTACAGCTGTAGATGACGTTCGTCGCGTGGGATCTATCTGTAATGACACGGTTGTTCCTGACACTTACGTATTGCTCGCCTGGTGGAGATTTGCACAATATCACACTGCTGTTATTACACAAATCTCGGAGCGGAAAAAAAAAATACCAGGTATCAGGTACCGGTGGAATATGGATGAGATTATGTCCTTCGCATTTTAGTATCTCGTAATCTGTCCGATGTCGTTACGGGAACACGATGGATGAAGGGCGACAGAAGATACAGATGTAGTATATCCTGCTCAGAGCAGCTCGGAGCCTGTGCCTCGCTCTAGCACATCCATTCAGAGTAGAAGGCAAAAAAAAGGCACCGAACGGTGTCGTGGGTACCAAAGAGGTGTACGAATTTGGTGAGAGGACAAGCGTACGGGGGGGGGGGGGGGGGGGGGGGGGGGGCATGGGGTGGAGGGAGGGGGGGGGGGGTGTACTCGATCGGAGAGATGTACTCGATATCATGCATGACCGTAGTCGTATGACCATATACTAGGGGTAGGGGGGGGGGGGCGGCTTAGTGAGGGAGGGGGGTGGGTGGAAGGATGGGTTGGAGGAGGGAGGGCAGACGTTAGAAGCCGCGGAGTCCCCAACAAAACATCGCAATTACCAGCTTCATGAGAGCCGCAAATTGCGCCGCTCCCGTGTCTAGCAAGTATATTGCTAAAAAATCGAGCACTAAGGAAACGAGGCGAAGGTCTACAAAAAAAATACCTGGTAGGACGTACGTCAAGAGTCGTTGGATGCACTGAAGTTAACCTAGACCGTACTCATTCTAAAAAAGAGACAAGAGAAAAATCCAGTCTGGACCACCTCTCCTGTTTCTTACTACAATAGTGCCGAATGTCGAAGTCCTGTACATACTGTAGTACTGCCTTGTGTGAACGAAAACACAACTCGTGACGCGCCCGCCCCGCCAGGCGAAAAAGGAGCGGCCCAGAAAAATAACAGTCAAGAACGCCGTTGGCTATATACAAGAATCGCGGAATACATGTGCCGAGAGGCGGTGCGACGAGCTCGACACAACCTGCACCCGTCCCTCCCGGTACGTCTGTTGCAGCACCCATCATCCATGCGTAGGTCGTAGATCGTGCAGTAGATCTTGCACGAGGCGTGTGGTACCAAGTGTGATACCACACCAGTTTTTTGCTTGTTTTTATCACATTAGCCCATCGCCTGTTGTATGTATTTTAATGTGCAACAGCAGTGCGCACCAGACAGGCTCGGATACCTCTGGGATAAAACAAATGCCTCAGCCGAAACAAAAAAAAAAAGACATCCAGTCGCGCCATTGCGCGGCAGGTTTTAGCTGCAATTTGTTGGTGCTTGCTGCGCTTTGGTCTGCACGGGGGTGCATCACATTTTTTTCGCAGGATGTACACGTCCTGCGTTCACTGAAATGATGCTCGCATCTCACATTTTGCAAATATACGTCAGGCGAATATATGTATATATATAACCCTGGATAACCAGAATCACATATATACACGGCAGTGGTCGCACCTGTCGCTGTGACAGTGGCACGTCGGACTTGTTGCCGACAAGCAGCATCGCCGCGCCGGCTCTTCTTTTCGCGGCGAGCTTATCCCGGTGCGCTGGGTCGCTGAAATACCGTCGTAGTTCCTGGCCGGGTATGGTACGAATGCGTGGGGGAGGGATACACAGCAGTGGTGCGTACGTACGCGTTGAGATCGAGAAGCAACACCGCGCTTCCTTACGGACAGCTATAACAGCTTGGCGGAATACATCATGGCGCGAGGCGCAGCACAGCTATAGCAAATAGGAGTGCCTGTCGATACGTACGATACCAACATCACACGATTGGTTGCGACGTTTTATTACACAGCTGTCGTCAACCCTTTCGAAAACGACGAGATGGCGACGGAAATACCACAGACCAAGGTATTGATAACTTGATAACTTTGGCGTGTTTTCAACCGACCGTCTACGACGAGCGGTCCGTTCCGGCAGCAACGGGAGCAAGGTATATCTATTAGTAGAATTGTGCTTGAAACCGCGTGCCGTACGACTCCCTTGCATCGTAACTTAGAGCGTCAACATGCCTGTGGAGAAAAAATACACATATAAAAAGAAAACTGTGACATCGAAAAAAAATGACTCAAAACTCATACCTGGTACACGTAAAATTGTAGAGCGTGGTGGGGTATTATCGATCGCGTGTTCTACGCCGGCGTGCGTGCGTGTAGGTGTTCAGAGTTGTCTACAAACTATTGCAGGCTTGAAAATCAACCTGTATAATATACGAGTGTACATCCCCCCAATCACGCAGTGGCCGTTTCTGATGTAACCGTCATTTTTTAGTGTCGTCGAGTTTTTCCCTCTGAACGTCTGAAGAGGGTTAGTGGAATGGAAAACCATTGTTTTGTACTGTTATCACCCTCGGGAGCCGCCGCCGCCCATGTATAGGAATATCCTTGACGTCATACAACCCCCCCCCAGAGACACGTTTTGAACGAAGTATGTGTATCTCACACGCCGCTTGCAAAGTGATTTTCGACCGAAACCTCAATCTCATTATAAAAGCTGATTTTCTTTGTTCCAAGTTTATCATCACCGCTGTCTGTGAAGCACCGCGGAGAGGCTGATAGTGACCCGAGAACGGAAACAGCTACCGGTACCGGCACGTGTGCCACTCTGGGGAGGAACGTATGGACCAATCCTGTGTCAAAATCAATATATCTATATATATATTATATATATATAAATGTAGATACATATTTAATGCACAGCGGCGCCTAAAGAGCGAACCATTCGCTTCCGATTCCGTCTTGAATTTAGGCTGGGATTCCAGACGCCTTCGCTTTTCTGGCTTCGTGCTTGCTTTTTCGACCGCTTTCCTCGAGGGTCGCGCTCGCCGGGCTCCGACGGGTGTTCTCCCGTGCGCGCGTCTCGGAGTCTACATATACGGGTAATTACATATCCGTCCAGGGAATAACATATAACCAGTGCCACGTAAAGCAGATAGCTTTGAAACCGCCGGAATAGGTTTGGAACTCCACACGTTATACTACCAGAGTATACAAAGCACAACATGATTTCGGCCGACGGCGCGGCACCGCTAACCCACGCAACACCCGGCGAGCGCAATAATCTCGTCAGACGCGCCCGGCTATTCTTGAATTCGAGATCAGAATTATTCCAAGCTTACGGACTACTGTGGTCGATATAAGAATTATTCGAAGCTTGGTCGATTGCCAATGTCATACCCACATGAGACCACACTACACATACCTGGAATACCCGTACGTACACCAGCAGCAGCGGCAGCAGCAGCATAAGCAGCAGCATGGCCAGCGGTATGGCAATTTACGGCAGACCAAACAAAAGCAGCGGTAACATGTCACCTCAATAAAAAGGAATCTCGGGCTCGTGAACTGCTGCCGTAGACGACAGACGGACAGGAGTTTCGCGAGGTGGCAAGGCCGCACGCAGTTCGTACGTACGCAGCCCACGAAATATAGCGAGTAGTACACCTGTGGTAGAGCCTTTGGAGGCATCAACATCGCACCATCGTTCACACCCAGAGGTGGAGCTTTGCTTGTGGGTCACAGCGCTATTTGGAGGGATCTCCACACGGTGGGGTCAGGAGATCCTTAAAAGCCTCATGGGTCAGCTCGGGAGGGCAAGAGGTTGTCAAAACATTACGGGTTGGGTCGAGTCAACCCGACCAGACCCTACCCGCGAGTTTTTATCTGACCCGTGAAGAGCCCAGGCGATATTTGTTCTTTAATCCTCATCGATATACTGATACGTATTCCAGCGAAGTTCGATGGCAAAGAAGGTCGTGTGTATATCGGAAATCGACCTATATCCTCGTTTTTCATACGGAATAAAGTTTGGTAGCCGGTCGCCCCGGTGGTTCAAGTGGTTAACCTCGAATTCTACTTGTTTGAGTCCTGGGTTCGAGCCCCAGGAGGGTCGGACTTTGACTTTATTTGCAAAAATAAAAAAAATGGGATTCAATTGTTGAGAGCGCCTTGCAGCGTGGGTAGGCACAATTCGATGCGAGTCGACGAGGGAAGAAAAGGCTGAAATCTTCTCGCGATAAAAAATGAAGGCACGTACCGTAGCGGGAAGGGGGGAGAAGAGCCTGCTATGTGACCCCGGATCTGAGTTACAAGTTGGAAGGAGAGAGAGAAGAAGATGTGCGAAGATAATGAATGGGATGGAAAAAAAAAAAAAAAAAAAAAAAAAAAAATATCATACGTACAGCAGTCCGTAGTATACATACCATCGTACAGCGGTAGTTCCGAGCACAGCGGCAGTATATATAGGAGTGTGCGACCAAGTACGTACCTGGTATCGTATACTATTAACATCAATAGTACTATTAATAGCAGAAGTTTTAAATAGATGCTCTTTGTACTGAGAATTGTTGTGATGAAAACGAAAATATCCCAATGTCGCACGCACGTACAAGTAACTTAGAGCACTTCGGAACGAGTATCGTCACACGTACGAGTACAGCGAGTAACTCACAGTGAGCGACGACATCGCAGAGACGTCGTAGACAAACAGCACCGCGTCAAAGGCCAGCAGATACGTGCTGTTGACCTCCCGGTAGCCGGCCTTGCCACTTGTGTCGTACACGTTGATCTTCACCTGAAGCTCGGCGCGAGGCGACGACGCCCGCCTCCCTCTCCCCTCGCGCTGCGACGACGCCGTCGCACCATCCGCCCTCTGCCCTACCCACTCCTCCTCCTCCCCTCCCCCTTGCCTCTCGTTCTCGTCATCTTTCTCCTCTTCCTCCTCTACCTCGTGCACGAGGTCAAGCGTCTTTATGTTGAAGTCCACGCCGTACGTAGGCGCGACGTCTCCCGTGAACACGCCGTCTACCCATCGGTTGCGAAGGCTCGTTTTCCCTACGCCGCACTCTCCGTGCAGTATCATGTTTAGGCTCATGTCGTGCCTGGGCCCGCCGCCGCCAATGCCGCCGCCGCCTGAGGAAGAGTACCCCATGTACCGGGGGTTGCTGTGTCTGTCGCGGAAGCAACAGCAGAGCGCGTCGAGCACGCGCGCGCAGCAACTGCGCGGCATCATGCCTCGACACTAATTACACCACCGTTCGATGCGGTTTTGGGTGAAAGTACTGCTGTGATGATGACGGCGTGGTGCTGCTGATGCAGCTGTGGCTGTTGCAATTTTGTCTCGTGGGTCCAGTGTCATTCAGTCGTCCTCGTTTTCACGCGGCGCATACATTCAGCATGCAACAACACTGAGAGGTGCAAGCGAGGTTGCTTGACCTGCCTGATGGGGCTATTTGTCACCGATATGCTGGCTGGCGCCTGTTTGGGCGAGGCTTCTGGCCTCTGGTACTACGAATCGTGGCAGCCTCTGGGCTGCCGAACAGGGCCTGCCAAGAGGAGCACACGGGCAGGGGAGATGCGGCGGAAGCTTTGAAAATAAAATGGTGGTTTCGCACCAGAGATGTTCCGATTCGGGATAATTTAAAAATGTGGAAGGACTTGAAAAAACAAGACAAGTCATCATACGTTTGTACCCTGGTACGTGAATAATATATTTGAAATTTGAAAATCCCCCAAACCACAACACAAAACAACGCCACACTATACAATACAGCAGTAGCAGTAGTACCGGTAGTTGTACATGCACCGCTGCTGTTGCCTGAAGCCTAGAAAAGGAAGCTGCTCCTGGGCTGTTGTTGTGGAGTCGAATTCGTACCGGTAGTCAGCCATCCATAAACAGCAAGCGCCCTGTACGTACCCACGAGTACATTGTGTCACGCACGCGACGATATTTTCATCGATGGCTATCAAGCTTCAGATGGCCCTGGGCCCGGCGGCAGCAGTGTCGGCTGGTGGTGTCTACGATGATGACAGTTTATCTGCACATGCATGTTTGGCGGTCTGCGCGTGCGTGTGTACGGGTGTATATATGGTGACAGTGTACGGGATAAAATACGTACCAGGTACAACTTTTTAACGGGCGAGAGACAATAATTCATTTTTTAGAGTTCCACCAAAGTTGTACCCGCGGTCGAACAATGTGACCAAGATCGCACTGACCAAGACGAGACTCGAACGAAACAAATTTGAATCTGGTCTGCGTATGATGAAGTACATCTGCAGTGTGAGCTGTGTGATTTCTTCCATCCTGGAATCTACCACACAAAGCGAACACATCACAAGATCATTTTTGGGTCCGCGTGTTTTTGCAGCGAATGTTCGCCGCGATTTTCACCCATCACAAGTCTAGGACAGGAGGAGCGGAGCGTTTCAGCCGAGGGGCGATATCGCTCCAAATAATCAATCACTGCCGCCTCCTGTGTACCTCGTATATGTTTTTCCCCACGATTTTTGTTGATGTGTGCGCGATCTTTTATGATAGTGAGAGAAAGAGGGTTGTGAGATGGAACAACAGCCAGTAAATTGTCATCTGGCCAACTGGTCCGGCACCTACTGCTGCTGTAGATATCGTGGTCTCCCATGATATCGTGGTACTCTTGAGTATTGTGCATGGTATCTTGGACATCGTGGGTAGCGCACGACGCAATATGATAGTACACGTCCATCCGCCAATCACAAAACAAGTGCACATCGTACACGAGGCTCGGCTCATTGGCGGTGTCGTCGGCTGGAGATCATTTTGTCGTCGGTAATATATATTTTTTTCGTATCAAAACAACACACAAGAATTCGTACTATTAATACTGCTTTGTAGGAGTATTTTTTTTTTTTTTTTTTTTTTTTTTTTTTTCCATCCCATTCATTATCTTCGCACATCTTCTTCTCTCTCTCCTTCCAACTCGTAACTCAGATCCGGGGTCACATAGCAGGCTCTTCTCCCCCCTTCCCGCTACGGTACGTGCCTTCATTTTTATCGCGAGAAGATTTCAGCCTTTTCTTCCCTCGTCGACTCGCATCGAATTGTGCCTACCCACGCTGCAAGGCGCTCTCAACAATTGAATCCCTTTTTTTATTTTTGCAAATAAAGTCAAAGTCCGACCCTCCTAGGGCTCGAACCCAGGACTCAAACAAGTAGAATTCGAGGTTAACCACTTGAACCACCGGGGCGACCGGCTATACATATACCTGGTACCTGGTATTTATTCTCACAAATTCAGTTCTGGAAGCTGTTTCAAAAACGGTTCTGCTCGCGTGCTGCGTACCACATCGCCACACCTCGGCATCGTGTGTTGGTGATTTTACCATTGTGTGTATGCGTACTCCTATGTATGCGTGCGATTGCCATACCGCTCTCTCATAGCACAAAAAAACAAAAAAACGCAATCGATGGCTATCTGTGTATATCATCCAGTGCCAGACCCAGGGAGAAACACGATGATGATGCCAGACACACACGGAGATCTCGAACCCACGTTGCAAAAAAAATGTAGTTCATGTGCAGCCAACGACAAACACATTAAATGTGAACGAATACGAACCGGCGGCAAATTGATGTCATGAAGAAAATGATGTCAGAACCGAGACAAGATAGAATATCCTAACTCAATGAGGAAGGTATACAGCACAGAGCGTATTATAGTACAAGTATGTACGAGTAAGATGGCGATCTTTTATTTATAACGTCCTGCCGGAAAAAAAAGACCTGTCTGTGGTACACGAGCAGTCCACTACTGGCCAAATCCCATACTTGGTACACCTCTTCGTTTGGCATTTGCATCGATGCCTCACCACAACAACCTGGCATTGCAAAATATGAGTAGCACACAGATGAATAAAGCCTACGTACACGAGTCCCATTTGTGGTGGGCCGATTTTGCTCAAAACACGATAAATTTGCACGAAAAATCAAGAAAAATAAGAAAAGAATAAAAAGAAGCAGATCCGTTGATGGAGACGAAATCGTCGGTATCTCGAGCGATCGTCGGTATTTATCTTGGCAAAATACGGGCACTCCGCTCACATGAATGGTCCGATCAGTTTTTTTTCCAAATTGGAAGGGCTATTGGTGAAACAGCAGTGAAGAGTGTAAAGGGAGCCGTGGTCCTCGAGCTGCCTGGGTGTAGGTGGAGTCCTAGATTAGAAGGAGCAAGATATCGGATACACGAGTCCGAGAAACCCGCTCCCCAGGGCACCTCGGGGAAGGAGCAAGGGTTGGAGCTTGGAAGCCTTCGGATCGGGGTCATTTGGGTGTTGCTCGGGACCGACTCGTCCCGTGAAGCGAACCCGACCGTCAACTTGACTCAAAGTCGTTATCATTCGAAACCGCTCCCGCAAACGCTGGGAGCATTTCGTTCCTTCGACAAGCAAGCTGTAAGCAAGCTGCGTCGACGGCGGCGGGTAGGGCGAGAGCACTAGCACCGCCTTTCACGGGGTGAATAAGAGCACTGGATTGAGATAGATTCGGGGTACCCGACGCGAAGAGTTCGGTACCGCGATGCCGCCCGCCTTGGCGACGGCTCGGTCATGGAACGCCCGATCGCTTACGACCGCCGCTTTACCGACGACTCCAACAGCGATAAACGAGCACGCTGCTAGACTGCACGAGCCAACTAAGAACGAGACTCCCACCCAGCTGGCATGTCCGCTACGGTCTAGGTATGTTTGGTCGGGCGGGTCATATCCGGATGGAGCTGACGACTCGCCAGCAGGAGGCACGCCCACGCCGAGACAGCCAAGCAGGCTGGCAGGACGACGCGAGCTAACTCGGCAACAGCCTGAGCGAATGTGAGATATATGTAAGAGAGAGACACAAGAGATTATAGTCTTTCCGTCTGTGTTTCGGCGAGAGAGGATGGAGTTTGAAGCGGGAACATACTCTACCAGCTACAACGTACAATAGATAAGTACATACACACGTGGACGAGCTACCTGCTTGCTATCCAACGTGTGAGTGTTGACGCAGCATTTTCACGTGCCTCCCATGTACCAGTAGCTGATAGTATGGAGGGGTATTGGTAATTTTTCTCTTCTTTTCCTTTGTCTTTCGTTTTTCCGACGCAACTTCGCAAGCTGCTGCTACGCGAGCGATAGTGAGAGGCTTCGGGCGTGCAATCGAGTTGCTACCACCTTAGAGAGGACGCACCATGCACAAAATGATACAACAACGGATCGCGGTTTGTACTTCCAGCAGTACGCATCACATGTGCTCTCACGCCAATACTCGAACTCACTCATTTTTTGTGTTGAAAAAAGCGGTGGCGGCAATCTCTCTGGTCTCTCGTACCTGGTACCATAAAACATGGACATGTTTTTTGAAGAGAAAACACAGCCGTTTCTTTGGGGAGACACAGTCGTAGCAGGTTGGAACACGTTCCGATGACGGGGAGAACGCCAGACTCGTTCGGCTCCCTCCAGTCCGAGCAATTGCAGATTCGCAGACAACACCAATCTTCGAGAGCAGCAGTGTGTGGTGATGGTGCGTGTGTTGTGTGTGTGGTGCGGGCGCGGGAAAGCCCTTCCCCGAATACTGACCTCTTGAAGGTCTAACCAACAACCAACTGAACCAAAAGTATATATACTCGTATCGCCTCGAAGCCGAGCGTACACTAACAGCAATAGTTTAAAGTTCCATTATTTATTTAATGTTGTTATTACTATGGAAACGTTGAGATTCTTACTAAATTGCTGTGATATTTGTCGTGATTCATTTAGATTGTTCCTTGTTCGGTTTGCCCCAACATTTTATTTATGGTCCCAGTGAAAGACCTCGGCTGCTTTCGTGTTCACTGAAGTCACCCCCGGTCCAACCCGTCAACTCAAATTTCCCATTAATTTTGTTGAGAAATTCATACTTCAGCAATCCCATACGTAAAATTCGTCTGCTTCCTCTGAATCGATCGCATTTTGACTTCGTTGATTCATTCCTTCCTTCCTGTCCCGCCTTTTCCCCTTGGGGACCACCAAACTTTGTACTCCACTCTGTTCACTACGTACTTCCATTACTCTTTGGCAAGGCCGCCCTCCGATAAAAAGAGGTCCCCCACACCACGCCCCCACGCCCCGCCCATCCCCCAATTCCCCCCTTCCCCCCCGAAACCCTAGGTATTCCTCGTTTGAGGCCTACGTTGTTGACGGCGAGGTTTTAGACGGCGAAACCGGTTGGACCTCCCCTTTGAATACCAACAAAAACGGGGGGAGCAGCAGCAATCGACATTTTCTCGGCCAGAGTCGGCCCTATTCCGGCGGCAGCGGCGGCGACAGTAGTGGTAGCGGCGGCGGTGGCGGCGCCGGCAACACAAAAACAGCGGCGGGGCTTGTTGCTGGCCGAGGGGCCGGGTCCTCTCTGAGGCCAGGGGGGCGCAACAACTTCTTTTTCGGCCCAGACTACTCTACCCTTGCTGGCACCGCGCACGCGGGTAGGGTAGAGCAGGCGGCGGCAGGGCACGCGAAGGCGGCGTCGGTTCTAGGGGTAGCGGGGGCTGTAGGGGACGGGGTGCCGTCCAAGGCGAGGCGGCTTCTCGGCGTGGGGAGGAGAGTAGAGGGGGGCTTGCTGGAGGAGGAGGAGGAGGAGGAGCAGGAGGGGGAGGGACGAGGGCCTCGCGCTGACGCTCTGGCTTTGCAGGACGCGGAGGTGAGGGAGAGAGAGAGAGAGAGAGAGCAAAGCAGGAATTGTTTTCAACGTGTTGGGTGTTTGCTGTTGAAGCGCGATGGCATACCCTGCATTGCTAAAATTGCAGTCGGCACGCAGGGGAAAGGGTTGGTTGTATTTTTGTATTTTAAAACTACGTTACCCCTCTGCCCTCTCACGCTGTGCTCTTCGAATGCTACTGATTGCTTTCTTGCGCAGGGGTTATGTGCGCTCGTTTTAACCCTTTTAGTACTGCAGTCCCGTTTGGGGACGAAGCACTTGGTATTTGAGTGGAGTGCCCCCAAAACGGGACTGCGTTTCTGCTTGCGTTTTTTTGTGTCTGTTTTTTCTCTATTTTATTAGTCAGTGTTTCGTCGTTTTTGGCAGAATTTAAGCGAAAGGTAAAAGGTGTGTCGATTTTGTTTTTCAAATTTGTCCTGGTCGACCGGGTCCGCTCCCTCTGCTTGTGGTATGGGCATCGCCGAACCTTCTGTTCCCTTGTGCACGTAGTGTGGTGGTATTCCGCCCTTCGTGAGCGGCTGTGCGGCAAAAGCAAAGCGCTGGGTCGATGCTGCTGTGTGGGTGATCGCATAGAGCCTTATCACACCCCAGCCCCCTGGGTGCTGTGATTCTACGTCGAGGCATGGTCATCAGTGGCGATAATTCGCTCTTATATGCGTGGCCTCGCACGACTTGGAGACTAAAGACCTCATCGAGCCAATTAATCAATGACGGACGTATTGATGTTGTGTCTGGTATTATATTTGTAGTCCAAGCAGCTGAGCAGCTGAGTACCTCTGCATGCAACAATTAAATAATATACGAGTGTATGCATGCACGAAATATCATACGCACCTGCTATACGATACGTACGGAGTATTTTTGTTGTTTTTGTCGGAACTTTTACGGTTCTTCTCTTGTCTCTCTCTTTTCGTTAGCTATCAGCTATGTTTTACACCCGGTAGTTTTTACAGCAGTCCAGTCTAGCCATCAGCTTCGAGGATGGCACGTATTTCGGCCTATTTTGCTCTCTTGGGTCTATTGGGCGTATAGTGCGCTAGTGCGCTGAGCCGTATATACTGGTGCCCGCTGCTCTATCCACCTGGCACCTGGTATATAATAGTTGTCGACAACGATTTTTTTGTCCGTATATTCCACTTACAGTTCCTAAATATTAGAAGCGCTTGGATTAAATATTGGTATTCCAACAGCAGTCCCTATATATTGAGACATAGTGGCACCGGCGAGTTTTTGTCCAATGTCTGAAGAAACATAACATCAACACTCGTCGATCTATAATTTATAATATCATTTGTTAATATCAATAATAACTTGCGATGAATAGTCGTAGCAGTCTGCACGCTTACTACATGAGAATTTATCAATAGAATACCACAGGGTACGTGATTTTGGTTTCGAGTTCTCTACGTTGTACTGCTGTATGTACTTGCATACTGGTTCTGTAGTTATATACACGGACTCCTTCGTCAGAGAGTTAATGTGAGAACAACAACAACAACAACCAGGTACCAGGTACCTGGTATAGTGTTATATTTATATCAATATATCAATAATACGTACCATAGGAAGAATGGTTTAATGCGAATAACTTGAACAGAAGCTGTGTACGAACCATCAATATTACCAGGTACAGCAGTACCGGTACAAAGTACGTACTTGCTGTGGCATTTGTGCTCTGCGCACCCACTTCAAAAAGTGGAGTTACTTTCGACTCTCAGAGTCACTCTGTGCGTGCTGCTGGTGCTCACATACGTATAATACTGCTGTAAACTCGTAGGGCTATAGGTTTTTTTTTACTCATACCTGGTATTAATATTAATATTAATACTGGTAGTAGGTTAGCATACCATATTCCTGGATAGTCGTTGATAGCTTGACTGCAGTCAGCTGTGGGGCAGGGGTAAGGCTTCCTTCCCTCCCTCAGACAGACAAGAGGTGGCGACAATCGCTGATGGCGCTGCTGGAGTAGGAGCGTACTCACGGCGATGAGACACAGAAAGCCTCGAAACCAGACCACCACGAGGGACGTAGCAGCCGCGGCGGCAGTGCCTAGCGGCAGCAGCAGTTCATAGCAGCAGCAGCAGCAGCTGCGGCAGTATGGCTCCCCTCCCCTTCGACCCCCTCGTTTTGACTCTGCTTGTCGTATGCGGAGCGATTGTTTTGGTTATTTTTTGCCTTCTAGTACTCTTTGTGAGGCGGAAGGAGCCAGGCTTGAACTTCCTACTCCCAACCCACACTTGCTGTCCCCGCCGCTGCTGCTGCCGCAATCGCCGGCTCGTGTGTCCCTCCCCCCCCCCCTCCTCCCTACCCCCGTGTAATAATGTGCCCCAGAGCGCCGACCTTTCTTCCAGCTGCGCCGGAAGCACTACCCCTCGTAAGGACGAGGCGCCCCCCGGGTTCGCCCCGCTTGGAGTCGACGAGGACGCGGGCGATATAGTAGCAAGGGCAGGGTCGGGAGAAGGAGCACCGGCATCAGGAAGAAGGGGCAGAGCTTCCGAGCGTGGCATGGCCTCTGCTCGCTCCGATGTCCAAGTGGCCTTTCCCCACGACTTCGAGGCGGGGCACCCGGGCGGGTCGGGTTCGGCCGAAGCCGGCAAGGCCAGGAGCAGCGACAGCCTGGGCACGAAGTCCGGGTCGACCTCCCTGTTATCGATGATGTCGGGCTCCCCTCGGTCTCTGGGTACGGCGCACAGCTCTGGGGCGGGTTCCCCGTCCCCTCGAACACCTTTGTCCGATATCTCGTCTGCCGATGAAGCCGCAGCGGCTGGTGGTGTGGGCAGCAGCAGCGGTCGCAGCGAGGGCGCCTCGGCGGGGGCTGCAGCTGCTGCATCCTCGGCGGCGGCGACGGCGGCGGCGATGTCCGCCGCCGAGGGCAACATTGTTGTCGGTCGCGAACACCGCCACCACCACCACCACCACGATCCGTGGAGCAGCAGCGGCGGGGCAGAGGTCGACGACCTCGAGTTGGGGGAGGAGGGGGGGGCGTCTGCCGGCACGGCGCAGCCGCAACGCCTCGGCCAAGGGGGGCGGGGTTTCCGGGCCGTTCCGCTGGCGGTGGAGGGGCGGGCCGAGGGTATCGAGGAAGACGACGAGGCTGACCTGCCCTCTGCGCACCCCACTCCCCTGTCTGTGCTCGGGTCGACCATGGACCTGCCCTCTGGTCACCCGACCCCGCTGTCTACGCTGGGCTCCACCCGCCGATGCACCGGCGAAGGCGCCCGCGCCGGCTGCGGGTTAGGCATCCGAACCAAGACGGGCTCGTTCGGTAGCGGGGGTTCCGTTAAGGTCGTGAACCCCGCCTCGGGCTCGTTCATCCAGCGCCTCAAGTACTGGGGCGGGGGGAAAGGGTCCCCCGACCTCAGCAAGGACCAGCCTGAGCTTGCGTTGTCGCCGGCGGCGGCCGCTACCCGGGCGCGCCACTGCTCGGGTGGCTCCTCCCACTCCCCGGCGGAATTCCTGCCAGCTGCGATCGCGGCTACGGAAGGGCAGCGAGGGCGTGGAGGGGGCAGTCTCGGGTCGAGGGGGCAGTCACCGTCGCTGGGGTTCGACGTGGGGAACAGCAGAATGGGCAACAGGAGTGTCGAGCCGTCCGATCCCCCGGCGTATCCGGGGCGCAGTGCGTCGTCGCGCTCGTCGGGGTGGGGTAGCCGAGGGGCAAGAGCGAAGGACTTCGACTCCGTGACCTCGGACGCTGCGAGCGCTTTCACGAGCGCGGCGCCGTCGTCGGACCAGCTGTGGAGGGCCACCGCGCCACCTAGAGTGTCACCCCTTCGAGGTACGAGTCGCTCGACGAAGTCGAGCCCAGCAGCAGCAGCGTCAACGTTTTCGTCGACCTCGTCTCCATCCCGGCAGCACTTGAGGGTGGCCTCGAGAGGGAGCGACGCAGACGGCTTCGCTGCCGTGGCACCACTCGCGGTCTCGACCTCGAAGCCCGCGGAGGAGGACGTGGAGTTGGTTTCCGGCGTGGGGTCTAGGTCCTCAGAGAAAGACGTGGGTTTTATAGTCTCCGGGGCCAGTAAGGGCAGCAAGGACACCGACGCGGGGTCGGCTGGGCAGAAATATTCTGGATTTGGCGCGGAGCACCGTGCCGAGCTCGCCGCGCTTCGGCTCGCGAGGGGTACCCCCGCGCCCGGGGACGAGGAGAGGGAGGAAAAGAAGAAGGAGGAGGAGGAGGAGGAGGAGGAGGAGGCTGTGGGGATGGGAGTAGGGGGGGTCGAACTCGAGGAGGAGGAGGACGAGGAGCGGGCGCAGAGTGTACAGTCCGAGATGGATTGGTACTCCCCTTCCGACCTGGAAGAGGAGGAGGAGGAGAAGAAGGAGGAGTTACAAGTGGAGGCGGTACAGAAGCGGGAGGAGGAAGCGGAGGAGGTTTTGGTAGATGACGACGAGGAGGAGATGATGCACGAGGTGGCGGCGCTAACAATGGCGGAGAAACTCGCCAACATGGCCACCCCGCACGCGCGGGGGTTGGGGGTGGGGCCCACGCCCACGGACAACCAGCACACGACGTACCAGCCGGCGTCGCCGCCGCTGGCACCGCCACCACCGCGCTACATGGCCATCGTTGAGGCGGCCAGCGTTCACTCGGGCCTGGACAACTCGTCGACGTCCGAGCAGGACACCTCTGTTTCGGAGGACGACGGTGGCATGATGGCCGAGATTTTGACGGACCGCCTGATGGAGGTTTGCAGCAAGATGGAGGCGGCGGCTGCGCCGCCGGCCGACGAGCTAAGCGACGGGGAAGGGGGGACGGGAGGGGCGAAGCGACGGCCGTCCCGGCGCAGGCAGATGTCGAATATGTCGTCATCGCGCACCATCGTCAACAAGGACCAGGTTAGTTCCCATTTTTTTTTTTTTTTTTTCCGTTTCGTTTCGATTTTTTATCTTGTTGGTTTGCTCGCTTTACATTTTTTTTTTTTTTCGTTTCGTTGTGCGTGTTTTTCTCTCTGCCTTTGTCTTGGAATATGTTTCAAGGCAGACGTGAGAAGAATCAGAGACAGATAAATGTTGTGGGCTAGATGAATGTGCGCAAGATCGCTTCGAAAATGGTGTCTTTGGGCTGCCTCGCCTTTTGTTTTGTTTTGTATCAATCGTATCGGCCGTGAGTGATTTTGCCATACCAGGTATTTCGGTTGGTGGAACAATAATGCCGATCGGGGATGTTTCGATCGAGGGGCATCAATAAAATTGTGTGGGGCGTATACAAAGCAGTCTTTTGAAGTTGATGTTCTATTATACGTCGTCGGCTGAAGCCTGCAGCTATGTATACACTGTACGTTTTTTGGGGGCAAAGTACTAGGGACTGGTTTGGGGTTGTTTATGCAGCAGGGCCTGCCTACCTGCCTGCCTGCCTACGAGCACCGGAATTGGCAGCTGTGGGTCAACTCCCCCCGCCCCCGCCCATTTAGTATCTGCCTTCTTTGATGGATTCGCGGTCGTTTTTAACCCCTTTAGCACCGCACTTCCATCTGTGGGGACAAAGCAGTCTACTTATAAGTAGTTTGTCCCCAAAACGGGACTGGGGTCCTAAGAGGGTTAAGCTGAGCGTCTGCTGTCGCGTCTAACGCCAAACGTCCTTTTTTTACTATTAACAGTCCCGTCACGCCACGAAACCTTATTATTTTCGGAAGAACTATTTCCGGAGACTGATTTAAGACTTAAGTCGGGTAAGTTACTTACGTGTACCATCAACGGCTGTAGTTGACCCGCGGGCGTCTGTGTCCGGTATTTCTACAAGTATTTGCCCAGTCTTTTCTATTAATAGTTACCCGGTCTGCGTTGTGTCTGTTCGTCAGGTCAGTCTACCGCTGTAGTCTGTCTTCTGTTGATAGTCTCGGATATCGCTATCGAAATCGAGTTCGATATGGAACAGACACAAACAAAAAAATCGTTCAGTATTTGGGCATAAAAAATACGGGCGTTCCAGGGAACGGAGGGCCAAAACACGATCCGATATATCGAAAGTCCGATATTTCGATGTATTGATTTGTTCCGATACGATATCCAACACTTCTTGCTGTACCCATCAATGCTGCTGTGATTTGTCATTGTCTCAAGTCTATCTGCGCAGCATCAGAGAACGAATTTCAGACCCGGTTTTCTCCAAAACATGGGGGGCCGGGGCACGCACGATGAAAATGGTGGCTTTGGAAATATTTCGTGGAGAAGGTCTGCATAAACGCATCGCCCGTCGTACTCAGTACGCCCTCCCCGTCGTCGAGAAACCCAGCTTCGAAAATTGTCCGAGGGGGTGTGTTATATCATCACCCTAGTGTGATAGTGTCATACGGTAATCTGTTTTTTTTCCATCGGACAAGTCCAATCTGTAAGCTAGTTATATTACGAGGGACCATACCAGGTATTAAATAGGACGTACAGTACACACGAAAACCTATATATTTCGATATTTTTACTAACAATATTTGGTCCCATTTACTATTTACTATGGTCCCCCGTAGTAGGAGGTTTTGACCAACGCACCACACAGACTCACGCTCAACTACACGTGTTCCGCGGTGATTTTTTTCGGGGATCATCGCGATCGTATACGATACCTAGATGGACCTGACAGCGATTTCGAAGGGGATCCCCCCGACAGGCGCCGTCGAGTTTAGAAACACTCGCGTTCGTTTGTGATAATTGCTGCTGGCTGCTGACGTCTGGATTGACCGGTGCGGTCTGCTCGACGCTCGATTCTCGGTGTTTCCTCCTTCATTTTGAACTCTCCTTTTCGGTCAAAAATGTGTGAACACTCGAACGCAATCTCTTTCTCGTGTTCTGTTATTTTCCCTCGAGATACGTTGCCATACGTCGTTATTAATAGTACATATTCCAGGTACTATACGTACGACCAGCTTGAATTTTTGCTGGTGTCGTACTGTACGAGTACCGGTAAAAAGAACCCAAGGCCCGGGTGTGATAAGCAGAAGCAGTCGTATGAGTGCGCACGATTGAAATATACCAAGTAGTTGTATTAATATTTATAGTACAAGCAGTACTTTGGTGCACGGTTTACAGAACGGCACTCGGATTGCAATTACTGCTGTAGCCCGAGTAGCAGATATGTCCTGCGAATTTTATTGGAACCGGCCGGCCGTTTTTGGCAAAAACATTCGAGCAGTTTCTTGGCCAGCATTCAAGCGGTTTACCCGTTATGTTTTCGTATTATAAATACTTCCGTACCAGTACGGAACATACATACATTCCTGGTGTCAGGTAGTTCGATATGATGCCGTTACATAACGGCACCTCGCAACAGCAGCAGCAGTGTCAATAACCTATGCCAGTGTTGATCCAGAGCAGACCGGTCACCCACCGCCGCATGCTTGATTTTGTTATAGAAGGGCCGTTCATATTTACATATTAATGCAGAAACGGCCCTTATGTCAAGGCACGTAGTGTTGATGTATCTGTGTAGTAACACGTTTTTACCAAAATTTTTGGTGGGCCTGTCCGTGCTCAAGAACGCCTTTTATTTGTGTCCGGGGGATGGGGGCTTTCAAGACTGCAGTCCCGTTTTTGGGAATAAACCACTCAAATTCCATGTAGTTTGTCCCCAAACGGGACTGCAGTTAAGTACTACCTGTACTACTGAAAGGGTCGACAACTAACGATGAGGGTTTTACCGGTCCCGCGAACGTTTCGCAGACATTCAGATTGGGTTCTACTTGGGGGAAAAACTGCGGTTATTGAAGGTGTTGGTATCAGCTCTCTATGTACACAAATCGAAAAACCTCTTTGTGGAAATCCGCCTTTTCACGTATTCTCTACCACGGTAGAGGGGATAATAGCGACCCGTCCCCCCTGCCGCAAGTGCTTTGCGGTGGCGGGTCTTGAGTGCGATGCTCAGCTATGCTCACATTTCGTCATGGGGACGACGTGATTCTGCAAACGTTCAGCTCCTTTCTGCGAACTTTCACCTCCTTTCTGCGCTTCATTCACAGTGGGTCCTAGGAACCCGTCACCGCATTCGTCTGTTTGTGTGTTTTTTGTTCGTTTTCAGTTGTCAGATTTTTATTTCCCATTCTATCTGTCCTAGGGGTATTAGACCATTCGCAACTTGTTCCCCCTCCTCCTCCTTCTATCCTGGAGTATTATGTAGTATTCTGAGTATTTGTCCTGCCATAATTTTGCTGTTTTCATTTCCCCCCCCAGACCCCCGTCGAGACCTGAAAATAGGTTTATACAACCGTACCTGGTAAGTACCTGCGACTCACGCCTCATGACAGGAGCATCCTTTTCGCCTTGATTTCCATGATTTCTCGTGTTTTTTGTTTAGTTTTCCATTTTTCTTTCTTTGCTCTCGATACGATAGATGTCTCGTTTTTTTTCATTTTTGTCTGTTTCGTGGGGTCTTGTTATATGTTATATACCAGGTACATGCCACTATGTCTCTGTCCCATAATTTACAAACATCGGTTGTACACCAAATGTTACACCAAATGGCGCTTATTTTTTGGGACCGAGTGGTACCTGGTTCCCGGCCCCTGGTAGTATTTTACGTAATACCTGGTATCTGGCACCTAGGGTATGGTATATATGCATACATGCATGCCCGGCCTACCTGTGTATTTTTTTTTGGTTTCCTCCATCTCATGAATAGCAGTAGCCCTCTGCCATGCCGCTCCCATTATCCTTCTTTCTCTTGGCATCGGCTACTGCTATACCAGGTACGTACGTGCACCATGATATATACTCTCGGTGAAAACACAAGAACCGCTCAGACATTAATACGAAGACCTACTGCTGTATGAAATAGCGAGTAGCGAGTTCTTTCTGTTTACGACCAGAGTGCCTTTCCTCCTTTTTATCTTGTTTGTTTTACGTACTCGTACAGCAGTATGTACCTCTCTTCTTTTTTTTTTCCTTTTCTTTTTCTTTTCACTTACCTCGTACAGCACGCATGTTCTCTCCCTCTTTTGTATCCTGTGTCAGGGTGCTGGCTCCGGACGTAAGCGCCACAACTCGTTCTTCTCGGCGTCTGGTCTGATGGACGGGGACGACCAGGGGGGCGACAGCGACGAGGAGACAGCGACGGCCGGCGAGATCGGAGCCGCTGCGCGCAAGCTCCGAAGAGATCGGTAAGAATAAGGGAGGGAAGGAGAGAGGGAAGGGAGGAAGGAAGGAAGGAAGGAAGGAAGGAGACACGTTTTTCTGAGCTTTTCGTTGTTTTCAGTGCTCCGGGCGGCGGTCTGATCGATTACCCCGTTACAAATAAAGTTTGACATCACGTTGGGAAGAAGCACAGCCCCGTGTGTAGGTAGTAGCATCGTGTTGGGAGAAGGCAAAAAATCACACCGGGGAGGAAGGAAGGGACGAGTCAAGTTTTCTGAGGTTTTTGTAGTTTTTTCGCGCTCCGGGTCGCGGTTTTTGCTCTGCTGCCGCGTTTTTTTTAGGTACAGACAGCAGTATATTCTTTTTTTTCAACCCCCCTGGAGCAGTACCTTAACCCCTCTGTTAACCCTGTTAGGAGTGCAGTCCCGTTTTGGGGGCAAGCTATTAATAGTTGGGATTTGACCGGTGTGCCCCTAAATCAGGACTTCTGTTTTTGCCCTGAAAGGGTTAAGGCACTCGGGATTTGACCGGTTTGTCCCTAAAATCAGGACTGCAGTTTTGCCCTGAAAGGGTTAACCCTTTTAGAACCGCAGTTCCGTTGTGGGGACAATCCAGTCAAATGATAAGCAATTTGTCCCCAAAACGGGGCTCTGCGGTTCTAAAAGGGTTAAGACCTTCTCTCCCGTTTTTGTTTGGGAGAAAACGCTTGAAATTTGTAGCCAGATTTAGGTACGTGGACAGCAGTGCAGTACTAGTAATACAAGGGTTATTAACCCTCTTTTTGATAATTGTGTCCGCCTTCCGGGGCGAATACTGCTCTTTTCGAGTAATCAGAAATCACGGTGGACCCGAAAAACCACGTGGTTCACTCATGGACGAGAGATGTAAAACATATGTTGTGACTGGAACCGTGAGTTCGATTCGTGTTGCGGCGAAAATCGTGTATAACCGGACGGAAGACAGAATCACTCGAACCGAAACTTGACGGAGTCGCTTAACCCTTTTAGACCTGCGGTTCCGTTGTTGGGGACAAACCGGTGAAATTCCCGAGTAGTTTGTCTCCAAAACGGGACTGCAGTCCTAAAAGGGTCAATAGCGTGTATTAATAGTAGCCAGACGACACGAACCGAAATTTGACCCCCCCCCCTTGTTTGCTATTGGTTGAAACACATCGTATTGGGTTCTGATTGTTGTGCTCCCTCGTATTAACAGTAAGTATAGTAGGTGGAATTATCTATTATTGCTCTGTACCATGGTACCAGGTGTGGTTCCTGCTGCAGTAAATGAAGCCTCTATTATGATTAACAGAGCTGCAGACACATGTTGCGGTGGGGGGCTATAATAATGATTTCACATGTCTGACAGACAGATGGTGGTTGATCTGCGTAAATCATCGAGATCCGTAGCCTGCCGTTATGATGAACGCTGTGCAGGTCCATCTGTGCATGCATTTTACTATTTGTGCAGATCCAACCCAGCAAGTGTGTTCTCGATTTTGCGCACGTCTCCCACCCGGCAACACGAGCTGGATCATACAGATCGTACAGATCAGGAATATATCTGCCCTGACAGATCTATAGACCATGAACCGGGAATCATCTGTAGATAATACATCTGTGGCTATTTGGATGAGTACCAGGTACGTATTAATACCTGGTACATAGCATCTTTTTTTTGCGGTGCTGAAACGCTGAAACGCCGAGACTGTTTTCACCTGTGTCCCTGTATTACCTCTTCTCCCCTCACCATGTTGTTGTTTTTTTGTCGAGTATCATGGGCTCCTTGGCTGCGGCTCTGAAACTCCAGTTGTTTTTTTTTCTTGCAGTGTTGAAACGCTGAAAAACCCGTCATACTTCCCCCCCACCCCCCCCCCCCTGCATCTCCGTTTTATTTCCTCGTCACTGCTGTTCAACCTGTGTTTGTGCTTACTGAACTTTTTAGCGAGTATCATGAGCTCCTTCTTTGCAGCCCTGAAACTCTTGATGAAAAAAAAAACCCTGACACACTTTTTTCTTTTTCTTTTTCTCTTTTCCTGTATCCCTTTATTCCCTCTCCACTCCTCCAACATGTTGTTGTGCTTACCGATAGTGTGATGCTGTTGTCGCCGCCGCCGACAATGGCATATTTGCCTGAAACAATACGGTCGTCCGTTGAGCCCAAACCGTCGGCGAGACCGTCGTCCAATCAGCTCAAACCGTCGGCGAAACCGTCGTCCAATCAGCTCAAACCGTCGTCCAATTACAACTGCTGTTGCTGGTGTTTTCGTCGCGGTCGAGAAGACGAGACGGGACTGCTGTGAGCTTGGGAGATTTTCCTGGAGTCAAGCTGTCACAGATCAAAACAGTTTGTGTGTTTGGGTTTTTATCTCGCCTCTCGACGTTTTACGGTTTTTTTCAAAAGTGTTTTTGTGTATGGTTGTTGTGCTCGTTTCTTTCCGTCTTTTTTTTTTGTTTCTTGCTGTACTTGCACGTGTAACGTGATACAGCAAGCACCGCGGTACGTATGTGCCCCAGAAAGCGTTTGCTTGCAGCATTATGTGCACATTGTTTGTACGTAGTCTTGCGGATTGCGCGGCTCTCTTTTTTAGGGGATCACGAGCATTGTTTTGCAACGTTTGTGTTTGAGCTGTGTACACCTCCGACCAATAGATCGCGATCTGTAGATCATCCAGATGCTCAACCTGCCGTTGCGGGATGTTGTTGCAAGATCTACCTGTACAGTACAGATCCAACCCAGGTAAAGATGTCCTTGATCATGCAGATTTTTACGTTTCCCACCCGGCAATACGACCTAGATCACATAGATCAGGGATCTATCTATCTATCCATCTATCTATCCATCCATCTGACCTGAAGATCTAGATACTCGAGTGGAAACCGATTATCAGTCCGGCACGTGAAACTGTGCGTACCTGTACAACCTAACTTGTTTGTCGTCGTAGTAAGTAGCAGTAGTAGTAGATTAGTAGCAGTTGCAGCAGTAGTAGTAGTAGTAGTAGTAGTAGTAGTAGTAGTAGCAGTAGTAGTAGTAGCAGTAGTAGTAGTAGTAGTAGTAGTAGTAGTAGTAGTAGTAGTAGTAGTAGTAGTAGTAGTAGTAACAGTAGTAGTAGTAGTAGTAGTAGTAGTAGTAGTAGTGGTAGTAGGGCTGTCAAATATTTTTGTTAGCGATTTTTTTGCGCCTCTGCGGTACACTCGCAATTGTACCTTGTGTATGTACCCGGCGTTTTGTTGTTGCCTCGTTGTTGTTTCCCCTCCCGGGTTTTTTCGCGGTTGGCACGAAAACCGCTCACGAGGTATGTGTGTATGTAGTGCAGGTGCTGCGTCGATACTCTGTGACAAGTTGGAGCAACGATCACTGACTGCTTGATGGAGAGAGATGATATGACACGACATTGTTGTTTCGGAGTTGTACACAACGCAGGCAGTACGCGTACGAAACGGGCGGGACGTTATCCTGCCCGTAATCCTGTTTGCTGGGCGCCTATTAATAGGGTGTTTGCTGAGGGTGGCCTTCGACGGTTGATAAGACTAACTTAACCCCTTTAGAACTCCATTCCCGTTTTGGGGACAAACTATTGTAATTCCAAGTAGTTTGCCCCCAATTGTCCCCAAAAGGAGACTGCAGTCCTAAAAGGGTTAAAAAAAGTCATTTGGTGTGGTCGGTATCTCGGAGCCCTCGAAGGCACGGAAGGGTGTCGTTGCCTATTGGAGTCGGTCAACAGCAGTAATATAGTTGGCCCACATACTTCGCTTGTGCACCTGGTGTAATACCTTGGTGCAGCTCTGTTGTTGATTAATAATTGTATTAATATTAATAGTAGACTATTAATAGTATTAAATAGTAGTGTTTTCGTACCCGTGCGGCTCTGTTTGAACACTACTGTCAGCGTTTGCAGCACTCACCGATTGGCGTCCACTCCAGTATGTACGGCGATATAGTTCAGTGTATGGCAGTGGGAGTACATTTCGGCGAGTACCGGTCTTCAGACTACTTCTGTGCTGCACGTATCATTTGATACGGTATTGTACATTTTTTACAAAGCATGAGCAAGTATGTGCTGTCGTTTTTTTCTCTTTCTCGACCGAGTCTTAGTGGTGTTTTTTGTTTTCCGTTTGAGGAAGACGCGTGTAGCATCGGAGCATCCACCTCGCGGGCGTGATGACTGGGCTCGATTCGTCTCCCCCCCGCTAGACCTCACCTGCAATAGCAACCCTCGAATCGGAGTGAATCGGAGATAGGCTGGGTGGATAGTAATGCCTGCTGTTTTTTTGCTCTTTCATATCATACCAGCAGGCCGCCTGCGTGACAGCGTTTCCAAACATCTTGCTTCCCCCCCCTCCTCCCCCTCCCTCCCGTATTCTCTCTCTCCCCCCCCCCCCCTTGCCCCCCCCCCCCCCACCCTACCCGTCCCGGCTGGTCCCTTCCCCTCTCCCCCTCCTCCCCTTCACTCTCCCTTGCCCTTACCCCAATCTCCTCCCTCTCCCCTCCCCCTATCTCCTTGCCCCCCCCCCCCCCCCCTCCTCCCCCCTCTCCTCCTCATTCTCCATTCCGTCATGTCCCACCCCCCTTTGTATGTCTGTGTGCATTGGCGGTGCATGATTGATTAATTCAGGCTACGTAAACGAGCGCGCGGCCAGGCGCGAAAAAACCTGGCCTCGGCGTTGACGGTGCCCACGAATTCTAAGGGGGAGCCTATCCTCTTGCACACAGCCGCCTACAACGGGCACATGGACGCGCTCACCGACTACATCTCGCAGGGGGGCGACTTGGAGGTGAGAGGGGCTCGTAGTGATATTGTTGAGTAGGTGTGGGGGTCGAGCTTGTTGGATTTGTGTTTATATGTTTGCTGGTGGCTGGGTCGGGGATCAGATTTTGAGATTGTAGTGGTCCATGTCACTGGTAACTAGCTGTAGCTACGTATGTACTTGGTGGGTGATTTTCACTCTTTTCTGGTCGACGGCTTGAAGGTTAGAGTTTGGAGTTTTTTTTTTTTTTTTTTGTAGTGTTGATATTGTTTCAGGTTTTTGGGGGTTTTGCTTCTACTGCGTTTTGTCTTTATTTCCAACAGCTGAACGCGGGGTGGGAAACAAAATCAACAAACACCCTCATTCGTACACGGTGTATACACCACCTCCTGTGTTTTCATCGTGTGACCGCTTTTGTCGTGTTGCTTCTTCTTGTTCCTTTTTCAGGCTCGGGACCAGTTCCAGGCGACCGCGCTTATGCTGTGCGCCGAGCGAGGCTACACTGAGATGGTGGATTCCTTGCTAGGGGCTGGCGCGGACACGAGCGCTGTGGACGAAAATGGAAACACCGCTCTCCACTTGGCGTGCTTCTACGCCAACAGGGAGGTGGTGCAGCTGCTGCTCTCGGTCGACGTCGACGTGGTGGTGAGTTTTTTTTCCCTCGGTTGGTTGATTGACTGGCTGGTGGATTGATTTTGATTGGTTGATCGGTTGGTTGGTTGGTTGACTGATTGACTTATTGTTCTGTGAGTAGCTAATTTTTTTATGGGTTCGATCGGTTGGTTGTTTTTTTTACTGACTGATGGATTGATTTTTATATTGGTTGATTAATTGTTTGTCTGATTCAATGTGATGAACTTGGTTTTGATTGACGGGCCGATTTCTGTCATAGAAGTTGTTTGTTTTTGCTCTCTGCTTCGTTCAAAGGCCCTCATGCGACCGACCACGAGCATAGGGACCGACCACGAGTATAAATAGCATAATATATTTTTGGCACTCTCTGGAACCAGCGCCCGCTACGTACGAGAGCAGTTGTGCCGTCACATCTGCTTTGCGTTATAGGCACGTGGCTTGGCCCGCTTTTTTTATTCTGTGACTGGTTCTTGCTCGGTCTTGACAGGGCTTCTTTTTCGCAGAATCCTTGCGGATCATTCAGTTCGTAGTCCAAGGAGTACGCACGAAGAATCACCCCAGGTATATTGTACGTGCATGTGCATGCATGGGCGGCTGGTAACCTACGGCGGCAACAGCAGCGGTGTGCCTTTTTAACTTTCCCGCTCTTCTCGGTCAGGAGCCTGTACGGATACGAACACGCCCGGCGGCTTTGGACACTCTGGGAGGCGCTTTTATAATAGGCCGATTACATTGCGAATCGTTTCCTTTTTTTCCGAATCCGAATCCGATTTTTTTTTTTATCTATTTTTTGGCCAGCCTATCGCGGATGTTTTCTACTGCAGGCCCGAAAATAGACGTATTTCTGTAAAAACGCGAACGGCACTCACCTCCTCTGGAGAGCGGACGGATTTTTTTTCGTTCGTCCGTGGGTATGTACCTTTTGGAGAAATCGGAGAGACTTTTTTTACTCATCCCATCCAAGAAGTGAAAGGAGCTGATTTATTTCCGAATTGTAACGTTTACTGTTACATTTTACACACATGGGCTATTTATTTATAATAGACAACGATGTACAGCAGGAGATTCTATCTGCATACTCTGTAGATCCTACAGCAGTAAGGCGTCCTTTATGAAGTGCTGAACGTTGTGCAGAATCTCTTGCGCTTTACCTGGTATTCTGCATGAGTGGGCCATAGCCCTGCTTCAATCGGCCGAGGAAACATGTGCTTTTCAAAAGAGTAGGTCGTGCAGCATGTTCAGTTCCCACCCGGCGACGAGAGCTTGAGTAGATTTCGACAGTTGAGGCATCTATCTATCTATCTATCTATCTATCTATCTATCTATATATCTGTCTATCTATCTGTGCTCTGGAAAAGTCTAGATGAGGATAGTGGGGATCATCGGCGGTGATCTGTTCGATGCTGAAACGTACCATTTCGAGTGTTGAACTCCAAAAAGAAAAAAAAATTGGAGTGTACCTCCAGATAGAGAACATCTTGGTATTACTAAGAGTGCATGGAAAAACAGTGGTCGTGTCGCAACGACAACAGCAATAACGCCTCCTCCCTATCATACCCCCCCCCCCCCCCTCTCTCCCTCGTTTTTTTTTCCCCCTATCTTTTTGTGGTTGTTGTGTGACGTGATGAAGGCGGTCGACTCCGAGGGGAGGACACCCCTCGACCTCTCGACCGACGCCTCCATACGGCGCATGGTGCGGACGGAGGAGATGGTGCGCATGTCGGGGGAAAACTTCGACCTCCTCGAAGCGGTGGAGGTCAACGACACCACGGTGCGTGCATGAATTGTTTTTCAGCCGCAAGGCAGATCAGCACCTACTGCTGTACATGTGAACGTACTATTACGGGGGACCCTAGAGTAAATAGGGGACCTGCGGCACACACAGAAAGCTACGTACCAGGTACTGGTACGTATTCCCCTATTTTTCTTTGAAATATTTGGTCCTATTTACTATGGTCCCCCGTAATAGATGACCTGAATCCCTAACCTGTCTTTATGGGGTGCTGTGCGGGAAATGTGTCACTAGAAGCTGCGGCTTATTTTCATGCGGCTCTGATCAGGTAAACATGTTGCTACAAGCAGTAGGTCGTACGGATCAGGAGTCTTTCGACGCTGGGAAGGTCTTACCTGTAGCTCATGGAGTGGGAATTGATGACCTGTTCGATACATTTCGCTTTTTATTTTTATTTTTTCCTGTGATCATATACCTCTGTGTTCTGCGTGATTTTTTTGCATTTTGCGTCTTTTTCCTCTCCGCTTTGCTCTTCTCTCCCCCCTCTCTTTGTCACGCTGTCACCACGCTCCTCTCATCATCCTCTTTCGACGTACACTTGAAAATACTAGGTAGGTACAACTATCGTTTTCACGGAATTCATACAGTACACTTATATTGATAGTTTTGGTTGACGGTTGTTCGCGTAGTGCAAAATAAAAAATACGCCCCCGTCCCTGCTCACTCTTTTTGACTCTCCCCCCCCCCCCCCCCCCCCCCCCCCCCCCCTCCCGACTAAACCTAAATAAAAAATGGAAACTAAATTGTACCAGGCCCTGACGAGCTTCATCATGATGGGGCAAGCGGCCTGCGGCTACCCGCACAAGGCCAACGCCGTCTCCATCGCGGCGCAGCGCCTGAGGCTGGACCGGCAGGGGAGGGGGGGCATGACCGGGGTGCATCTGGCGGCCTTCCACGGCTACATCGACAGCCTCCGCATCTTGCTGGAGGGCGGCGCGGAGCCGAACGCCACCTGTGACGAGGGGGAAACGCCTCTGCACACGGCGTGCACAGGGGGTAGCATTCAGTGTGCGACCATTCTTCTAGAGTACGGTGCGTCGATGGAGCCCGCAGTGCGGTAATACATCAGTCACGTTTTTTCCTTCGTTTTTTTTTTTGTTTTTTTGGTGGTCGCCGGGAGGAGACGGTACGGTATGTATGGTTACGATACGGTATATATAGGTGAGTAGCTTGGCCATACAGCAGTGCGGTAGCATGTTGCGATATGCTCACGGCGTGCTCGGGGGGGTGGGGGGGGGGGGGGTGTACTCGAACGTACTCGATCTCATGCATGGCCGTAGTGGTATGACCATATAGACCCTCGCATCCCTACAATGCCGAGACGGAGCGTGTCGGGTTTTCACCGACCAGGCAGACATTGCTTGCACCAAGTGCGAAGCGCCGTGAGGTGTCTGGTGAGTCGCATGCAGGGTGAGCTGCATCCTACTAGGAGTCATCGCTTGCGACGCGGACTTGCGTATGGATGACAGCTTCAATGAGTTGGGCGCGCGGGGGGGGGGGGGGGGGGGGCGTATGTAGGGGGGGGGGGGGGGTATGCAGCGTCCAGTGTGCGACTGTGCTTATGGATTGCAGCGCGTGCCCGTAATGATATGGCGCGATAGGTATGCCACGATTCTTCCGGAATACGATGCGCGTGCAGTACGTAATGCGGTATTTGCGGTATACAGCACCAGGCACATTATGGCTGGTGGTGGGTAGCCATGTACGGCACACGGTGTCGCGTGGCCGGCCGTGGTGTGGTGCTTTCGGCTTATCGCTTGTATTTTGTTGCGGGTTTATGCATAATACTGTTTTTTGTTGTTTTTTTTCAAGTTTTGTTTCGTGTTTATTATATTGATCGTGAGTGTGAAGTAATTTTGGAGGTTTTGGAATGTTTTTGGGTATTTTAGGGGGGGGATTTGGGGATTGTCGTCGTGTTTTCCGATATTTTTGGCGTTTTCTTTCGTTCCGAGAGGGGGTGTACACTTGTACGCTTATCGATTTTCCCATTGTTGATTTTTGTTCCGGCGCAAACCGCTCGCTGCTCCTGCCGCTGTTGTTTTTTGCTTCTTTTTTTTTTCAGGGGCTAACCCTCTGGCCACCGACTCGAACGGGCTTGTGCCCTGCGAAAAGCACATCGCCGGAGGGAGGCAAGACATGAAACGCCTCCTCGAGGTCAAGGCATTCCAAGGTGTGTCTCGTGTGTGCAATTGTATTTTACTGCGTGGGCGCGGGAATATGAAGCTGGAAGCTCCTGTGAAGCGTGTGCAAGCGTCTGTGTTGTGTGTACCAAGCAGTACCAGGTATTGAGTGAAGTATTGTTACTGTGAAGGGAAAAATTGTGGGCTTGCGTGTAGTTGTCTTTTGACAGGGTGCAACGATATTCACCTGCCCTGTTGGTCTTTGATTTTGCTTCCGTCAAGCAATCAATAATCGTATCCGCCCGTTCCTTCCTTCCTTCCTTCCTTCCTTCATTATCTCGCTCGCTCTTTTGCGCTTTCTTCTTTTTCCGTGAAAAATCAGCAACGCCTTCCAACCTCCTGGCACTCCGGGCAGACCTTGCAGAGGTCTCCCTGCAGATAGATGCAGAGGAAGACCTGTTCGTAAGAAAGGGTGTCGCTATCAAATATCTCCGCAAGGCCCTCAAGAAGAAGGAAGCGGACACCTCCAGACTGCGCCAGGCCGTCGACGCGAGGGATAACGACATCCGCAACCTGCGCGATAGGATGGACAGCGTACACCGAGTGCTCGCGGGCATCACCGTTCACTGAGGTTCAGTTGGGTTGCAGTTGAGTCGAGGAAGGAGGCCGGAGGAGGAGGAGGAGGAGGAGGAGTTTTGATCGGCTGCTCATGTGTTTCTTCTTCCTTCGTTCCTCCTTTCCTTTTCGCCAGCCTCTGCCGTTGCCGCGGTTTGAAGTTGCGGTTGGTGTTTTTCATGTTGCGGTTGAAGTTGCAGTTCGCGAGTAACCGTGGTTTAAAGTTGCGGTTGGCTGTATGGCCGCGGTGCAATTTTCGATACTGCACATGTAGCTCAGCGGTTTGCAGTCGTGTCGGTTGCATGCAGCCGCGGTTGAAGTCGAGGTTGCAGTTGCTATATAGGCGGTTAGCGGGCGATACGCCCCCCCCACTTCGGGGCTGCTTGATAGCTTTTGATAGGTCCGCGTTATCATAGATCTCGTGGCGTTCATACTGATGGGAGGCCCTAGGACCCGCTCTCGCCTATGCTTGATTGACGTCCTCCCTGGTGTTCTGTTTTGTGCGTACGGTCTGGGCAGGGGACGGGAGTGGACGGTGCGTGGCGGATAATGTATTTGTGCGCTGGGTCTCTTATCTTCGAAGGTTTTGGCGCTTCTGACGCTGTTTGCCCCTTTGGTTGCGGAGAGTGACGGTCCGTTTTGGTGGTGCAATGGTTGTTTTTGGGTTGGGGTTGTTTCTTTGTTGTGTTTTTGTTCCTTCTTCTGAATCTTGTTTTTTTGTTTCTGTTTTCTTCTAGTCCTTGTGACCACACTCCTCACTCCTTTCAGGCGTGTGCTGTAGAGACACACCGACAAGCTAGCAAGTTTTTTGTTTTTTGTTTTGGTTTTCAACACCCCACCGTCCCCATGGAAATTGACGAAGAAGCGAAAACTGGAAATTGCGCCGCGCTTTTTGTCGTGTGCTTTTTTTCTCTCTCTCCTCTCGCGTTAGTCATTTTTTCGAAGTGTTTTTTATGTCTCATGGTCGGGGGAGCTTTCCCCTGTGTGTGACTTGTAAGACCCGGACGTGACGGTCGTTTTCGGAAACAAAAATGGAAAAGTTGAAGAAACTGAAATGCAAGACCTGTCGCGCGTTTTTGCTCGATGGATCGTGAAAGGGTGTTTGGTGAGGTTAACGAATACCTTATTATATACCCTTCTCCCCCCCTCCTCCCCCCCCCCCGGCCCCCGACATATGCACGCCTCTTCTACGAATCGATTTTTTTTTTTTTACGTGTTGAATTTTTCTTCGTCTTTCTTCGCGATTAGCGAGAAATTTCTGAAAGCCTCTTTCGGGCTTGGTTCGTGTGAGAATTTCGTCTTGAGGGAATATCCCACACACACAAAACAAATCAAAACGCGGTGGGGTGAAAGACGGAGGGCGGGCGGGCGGGGGGAAGGGGGGGAGGAGGGAGAGAGGGGGGGGGGCAGAGGGCGCATAGCATCGTACATGATCGAGAGGAATTTTGCTGTTCACCATTGAAAAAAGGAGACGAGTCGAAAGGCGATGGATGGCATGTTTTGGTATTCATTATTTTGGACGGAGACGCTTCCAAAGCCGGCTGGAGGTTATTAAATAGTTGAAGTCGTGCCATTGTGCTCGAACAGCATTTATATCCCGCCCTTTCTTCTGTATCTCCCCGAATATACCTTTCCAGTCCCCCACCCCCACCCCCCCCATCCCTCCCCCCTCAAAAGCACGCCTCTTTTTTCTTCGGAGAAAAGGTTGCGATTGGGGATTTATGGGAATATGAGTGAGTTAATGCCTGAGTCGAGTGGAGTTACTGTGGCTCAAGTATTAACCGTTAGTGGGCGGGGGTGGGGGGGAGGGCGTTGTTCGGGAGCAGATGTGCTGTGGAAGGGATTGGGGGTCTTACCGTTTTGGTGCAGCGGTGGTATACGCCGAGGTCCGATTGACATATTATGGGAAATTGAATGGGAAATTGTTGAGTGAATGCAGTCATACGGGATGGATAAAGGAAGGAGGCGGGAGTGCGCAGGGGGGAAAGGGGAGGGGAGGGGGGGTGAAGCTTGGGGCTTGCACGCCTTTTAACTGGAGGGTGTGTGGGAAGATTGATTCGTAGAAACTTGACAGCGTGGATGGAGGGGGGGGGAGAGAGGATTATTCATAGAAAATTGACAAGATGGAAAAACGGGTCCGAAAACGAGGCAAACGCCTATATGATTTTTCGGGGGGGGAGGGGGCGAAGAGCGGCGGGGGCGACCTCACTCACCTCTATCGACACCGTTTGTGATTAAATGTCCAACCCGCGTGTGTGTGTTTTATTTCGTCAATTGGGCTCTCATTTTTGTCTACTCATTTTCGTAGGTTCGATTTGGCGTGGAGCGACCGCTTGTAGTTTGCTCGTCCGTGTGTGTGCGTGTGCGGCGTGTGTGCGTGTTTCTTGTTTCGTTTTTTGCTTGCGTGGGTGGTATCAAGGCAAGAAAATTGTAAACGAAAATCGTCCCCGCTCTATGCCCTGCCCGTCCTGGGTGTGGTGAAAAAAAGAGATATCAGAAAAGAGAAAGAGAGAGCGAGAGAAACGCGCGGGATTCTTCCGTTGTTGGTCTGGCTTTTGGCTGGACACGAAGAGGGGCTTGTGGAAAATGGAAAGCCGCACAAAAGGGAAGGGAGTGAGGGAACGAGAGAGGGGGGGATTCTTCTTCTTTCTTCCTGCTTCCTTTTCTCCCCCCCCCCCCTGTTTTTCTCGCCTTGTCCTCGTTGGTCGCGGTGGCAAGACCGTTACGCCGCTCGGGTCCTCGTGGCTCGGCGTGCCGTCGAGGTTTCGATGGCGAATTGAACAACAAGAGCTGAGTCCCGTAGTCCCCTTCTCGCCAGGCCACGGCCCTTCAGCCGGCTGGCCTTTCGGACGTTCTGATGGATCGTGGGGGGGGGGACCCGCGGAGCTCGAAATGCGTTTTCTTTTATCGTACTGTCCCGTGGTCGTTCAGAATGGCGAGACTTATCGGGATGGGGGAGCATTGGTGCTTGGAGGGGCCGGGGGGGTGGGGGGGGGGGGAAGGTCGGGCATGGTGATCATCAGAGGCTGTTGTAATAGAGTCGCGTCGCCTTTTTTTTCTCTTTTTTTTTTTTTGCTTCGGTTCGGTTCGGTTTATTTTTTCATTCTTTTCTTTTTTCTCTTCTTTTTTTTGTTATCTTTTTCTGCTCCTTCCTTAGGCCAGTCAGGGCTCGGTCGATCGATGGGGTCGGTCATCCTCTCTCTCTCTCTCTCTCTCTCTCTCTCTCTCTCTCTCGCATTTTCGAGTTTTTATGACATGCATGATGACATAATGGGTTGATGGGATGATGAAAAAAAAGTCTCTCATTCTCTTTTTTTTTTTTTTTTTTTCGGTCTTTTCCGGTGTTTGACTTCGGTTCGGTTTTGGTTCGGTTTGTTTTTTGGTTCGGTATTTTTTTTATTTTTTTGGTATGATTTCGGTTTGGTTCTGTTTTCTGTTTTATTAAATTATACCTGGTAGGTATTTTTTGTCAAAGGTTCGCTTAGGTCCGATCTGGTTGTGGGTTGATGCGCATGCTAAAGCAGCGCGCGACAGGATACTCTGTGGCGGTGGCGGCGTGCGTCCCGCGTCACGTAAGTACGCGATTGATTGCGTACGCGTGTGCATCTTGCTTTTTTTTTTTTGCTTTATTCGAGGGATTATTCGGCGGGTGCTGCTGCGATAGAGAGCGCTAAAAATAAGCTGGGGGGAATAAAACAATGCGTGCGTATGTTCGCACACACGCGTTTTGTTTTCTCGAGGTAAGATAGCGATGCTGCAAAAGAGATGCTAAAAAAAAAACTCGGGAAAGGACGGGGGGAGGAAGGGAGCAAAGGGACATCGTCACGAACGGTAGGCAGAGAGCGGGGAAAAGGTTTTGCGGTTTTCTTGTTCTAGTGTTTCAAAAAAATCAGCTTTCGGTTCATTTTTTGGTGTGTCAGCATTAGTTGGGGAAGGGGGGGGGGGGGGGGGGGGGGAGCGAACCCCCATCTCACCTATTGGGGTATGAAATGTATGGGCCGTCGATTACGCAGCGTGATGTTGTCGTGTGATGGCCACAGGGCTAATGATAACGTCTTCCGTAATGTAATGGTGGGGGGGTGGGGAATGTGTCGCGGGTCTTGGAGTTCGTGTGCGTTCTTTTTCTGGATGTGTTCGCTGTACACCTGTTTTTCTTTTTGTTGTTGTTATTGTTTGATGACGATGTTGTTGTTGGTGGTGGTGTTCTTCTTTTCTTTTCTTTTTTGTTTTCAAGCGAGTTGAGTCGAGTGAAAAGTAGAGCGAGTGTGACTGACTGACTGAATGAAGCACACGCAACGCACGCATGCATTGCATGCGTTTTATCTCGCAACGCGCGCCGATTCAAGAAAATTGAATAGTAGATGGTGGCATTTTTTGTTTTTGTTTTTAATGTCGACGTCGTCGTTCCCCCCCCCCCCCCCCGCTCACGCTTCCGGCACGTTGATGATGAGTGGGTGGTAAGGTAGGCAATAGTCCGAAAGAGAGACCGGGAGGCTACTTTTCAGGGCCCAAGATGATGATGGGCCAGGAAAGGATAGCTACACGAGAGACTAGTGGGGGTGTGATAATACGTTTTTTTTTCATTTTCGTTTTGTTGGGGTTTTTTTTTCTACCGGATGGGGTGGGGTCGAGTGAGGCGATGAATGAGTGGGAGCTGAAGCAGCGGCAGTAACAGCGGCAGCAGTAGCGGCAACTGCATCAGCGGCGGCGGCGGCAGCAGCAGCAGCAGCAGCAGCAGCAGTAGCAGCGGCGAACGAGCGAGGAGCTGCCGAAAGAAACCTTAAATCCGGCGCAATGATCCCCGCGCTTGGTAAAACATGCAGCTCTAGCTTGCTGCGTACGTCGCAGAATATGGCGATGGACTAGTTAGAAGAAGGCGGAGTGAACAAAAAAAAACTCACCTGAACGGACTTGCCCTGGCCTTTATGGTCACTAGGGGCTATATGGGCTCGGGAATTCCCTAGCAATTGTTATGGTCTAGCGGCCTCGGGCTCATTTTTGCGGATGCTGTATACCCCTCCTTCTGGTCTTCTCTCTTCGCCCCGGCAGACCCCGGCCGCCGCCCAAAATTATCGATTTTTTTTTTTCTTGTTTCATACCTGGTATGTGTTATCATTCTTCTTCTGATTGGCTAGCTAGCTATTAGCTGGTGTGTCGGATAGATTGATTGGTTGGATGGTTGGCTGGTTTGTTAGCTGGTTGTGACTGGTAAGAGAGAGGGCGGTTAAAATTTTAATCTGCGATTTTTTTTTTTCTTCATTTTTTTGTCTTTTTTGTCTCTTTTTTTCTTCGTGGGTGTTTGTTTTTTTTTCTTCTTTCTTCTTGTTGTTTTTTCGGCTGTCAGTCCTCATTTCTTGCCCATTCGGTCGGTCATCGTCCCTTCCGTCCCCATCTCAATGTTCGTCATTTCTTCTTCTATTGCTGGTTTCGTCTGGTGACTGTGTTCGGGAGGGGAAGGGGGGGGGGGGCGGGGACGGGCGGAGAGAGCACGTTTCACATTTCGTGATGGGGGTTTAGTAGCGCGGGTAGGCTTTTTTGTGCTGCGGGGTGGTTGTGATCGGGCAAATAATCGTCGTCGTGTACTCGGTGTCTTGATGATTGGGATTTTGATTTTTTGTTTTGTGTACTTGTAAAACGTGTTTTCTTCGATCCCCTAGGGTCTGTTTCGTGTATGATTCTTGTAAGACTAAATTAATCAGTATTGGGCCGTTTTGACACTTAGATGCTCTACAGCGCAAATGGCGGCTGGAATGACCTAATAACTAATAAGTAAGCAATTCTCGATTGATTGGCGTGTACTTTTTATGAGGACTGTTTCTTTGCGGGTCGGTTGGGGGTGACCCGACCCGATCCGATCCGATCCGTGAGAGTTTGAAAAAACTCCTGATCCAACCCGACCTGACCAGCGTCAGACTTCAAAAACTTCCTGACCCTACCCGCTGGTCAGGTCGCCATGAACCGTGAAGAGAGGCCTGAGTTTCATTTACCAAGCGAAATAATGCGGCAGAAGAACATTTCTCAAGCCACGTAAGGCTTTTCCCCCAGTTTTTCCAGTTTTTCTTGTTATTTTGCTCGGGTTGTTTTCGAATCAAAACCCAACAATTACGACGATTATGATCATGTTGATGATGACGATGATACAGACTTTGCATGTTTTCGTTTTGGCGGGAAGTCAGTTTCCATTCACGTACATACAAACAATGGTGAGTTGTTAACCTACTACGTAGGGTCTCTATAACGAAAAACCCATATACGTACATATATCGTATGTACAAGCATGTAATATGTCTTCGACCAAAAATGCCACCAGTATACTGTAAAGACTGCTCGCTGTACTCGCCGCGAGGTTTTGGGTATTAATAGTCAAAATAGCAAAATCCTACCGGTACTACTCCTGTACCTGATATATATATATTATTTTATTTTTGTTCATCCCATTCATTATCTTCGCACATCTTCTTCTCTCTCTCCTTCCAACTCGTAACTCAGATCCGGGGTCACATAGCAGGCTCTTCTCCCCCCTTCCCGCTACGGTACGTGCCTTCATTTTTATCGCGAGAAGATTTCAGCCTTTTCTTCCCTCGTCGACTCGCATCGAATTGTGCCTACCCACGCTGCAAGGCGCTCTCAACAATTGAATCCTTTTTTATTTTTATTTTTGCAAATAAAGTCAAAGTACGACCCACCTGGGGCTCGAACCCAGGACTCAAACAAGTAAAATTCGAGGTTAACCACTTGAACCACCGGGGCGATCGGCTCTATACACGTACCAGGTATTTTTATATTGAATCTTGCGAAAGAAAGTTTTGGTTTCTGAAAAACAAGAGGTAATTTATATTTAATCAAATGGACGCGGCACGCATGGTTTTGGGAGTCAAAAGAGCAAAACGCCGCTCGGCAGTGTACGCCAAGTCATTTTGGTGGTCAAAATATAGCAATGAATGATGCTCTGTGCATGTATGCATTATGCGCAGCAAGTGGGTAATATTAATGTAAACGAGAGCTTAAAATAACACGGTTTAATCATTTTAAGTGAAGCACTGCTGACTCAATATCTCGTTGGTATTCAAAAAGCATCAGTGATAACTCGAGTCAAATTCCCTTAGAGAGAGAGGCTTTTAGGGTCATTCTTATCGGAGGGCTTTTTTATTCCAAAATTTCGGCTTTTTTTTTTTGCGCAATTTTACAATCTCCCACATTTTCCTGATTTTTTTTTTCCAAATGTGTGAAATTTAACGAACTTGATTTTTTTGCTTTTTTTGGAGAAAATCACGAATAGTGACAGAACGCCTCCGTATATTGCTACACATCTCCAATTATTTCCAAACTGTAGAAATTACGGAAAAAAACGCTCTCCGATCAGAATGAGCCTTACCCCCGAAAAAGGTGTCTACCAGCCCAACCACAAAAGGAGGGGGGGGAGGGGGTACGAAGGCGGTAGAAGCACGGCCGTCTTCCCGAGCAAAACAAGGTGCTCGGGGTCGGAAGCTTCCCGTCGGTGAGGCTATACGTACGTACGTTGTCCTGGTTGCCGGCGTTGCTGGAGCGTGGAGCTCGAAAAGTGCCCGAGCGGTGACAGATTCCTATTAATAGCGGGCGGGCGCATTGCCAGCAAACAAACGCAAATCTCTTGCCAAGCCCGTGAACTACAGTTTTATCTACCGGGGTTTAGGACCGACCCTTCCGCCCCCAATAATGGTGACGAAGCTCTTGAAATAGTCGGTCAATGTTCGAGCTATAACATACAACTGCAGTAGTAGGTGATCTCCCGAATGTGCTGTGGTGGCTGAACAGGGAGTTACTTTGAAGAATGGTTCGACGTTCTGTGGTCTATGCGCGGAGTGATCCGGTCCGCGTACTGTTTGTTTCCTAAGAGTGTTTTTTCATGAGTCGACAGCAAGAAGAAAGAAGAACGTCGAGGCCGGTTTCAACAGACCAGTCTGTTCCCAAGCACAGAGCAGCTTGAAACGAACCTAAAAGTCAGGTGTGAAGGCTATATACTCGTAGTCAGAAGGTGATTAGCGCATGCGAAACTCCGTGGTGTTTGTTGTGTCGGTGTTGAGGTGTTATAGATATCGCTACAGTAGGTCAGCAATCGCTTATTGTATGCGTGGGGCTTGGTTGGCGCCAGACGAGCTCCGCACAAGGAACACATTTATTCGATTTTCTCGTTTGCGCTCGCATGATACCTACTGTGGTACCTTGTCTGTCATGACGCGGTCGTATCCGTCCGTGTAGCGGTAGTTACGCAGCCCTCATACTTGAAGGCGGACCATACGCTCCCGCAGTACATTGTCAAGATATGTGTACGCACATACAGGAGGAGGAAGAGGCCGAGGAAGCGGAGGGTAACAGCAGCAGTACCACCTACAGTAGTATATACTGCTGTTGTACCTATGTCTATATACCATACCGGTAGATTACTCGGAAAACGGGCATACGAGGCAAGTGAAAGGAGATCGCACATATCTCTGCGCGGAATTAGCATACTTCGGCACTCGAGAGTTTTTATGCTTGAATACAGGCAACTCTTCCTGGCTGCTTAATTCATCGGCCCTCTCTGCAGCCTTTTGCGGCCAGACGCATTGCATGCATTGCACGCAGTTTTCGCGTTCAGCTTGAGGCGATAGGGGTTTCGACGGCACGCAACCGCCGAAAAAAATAATGGCCGGCAATCGTAGCGGGGCTCGCTGCAGTCAAGTCTGCGCCACCAACGCCATTCAAAGAGATGAAATACCTCCTCTGTCCGCTCCGAGACGGTGTGTCCGGGTTATACATGCGTGGTTAAACTCAACACGCATGCGATGGCGAGGGAATACCCAGGCCTTTCATCTGGTGGCTGTGTATCGGTTTTCGATACCGCCGCCATGGCTACTCGTACGGCGTGTTTCTTCTCACCGCGTTTTTCACTCCCACGGGCCTCTGCGAATGGCTCGTCATGCCCCAGGGCGGCAGTGCTTCGCCGGCTGGTTCGTCAAGGTGATAAACGAACTCGTTGAAGGTTTGATACAGGTGGCGGCCTACCTCGACGATGTGATCGTTTTCGACCCTGATCCGACGGCCCACGTCAAGACGGTACGAGCTCTCTCCGAGCGCCTGCGCAACACACAACCTCAAACTTTCCCCCTCGAAGGCTCGCCTAGGCGCCACGGATGCAATTTTTCGGGGTCACTCGATTTAGCCCGCGGGTATACGCCCAAACGCGGAAAAAGTATCGGCTTAGATGAAATTATCCATGCCCAAGAATCTCAAGCAGGACCTTGCGCTAATGGGCGGCGTGGGGTAATATCGCAAATGCCTACCCGACCTGTCCAAGCGGATACGCCCTCTCACCGCCCTTCTCCGGAAGGGGGTTAATCACGAATTTACGCCGGCTATGGAAGTTAACGTACGCCAGATTCTCGCCGAGCTCACTGCTCCACCAATCTTGGTCTTCCCTGGCTAGGAAGCCGTAGCCAACGGTTCCCGCCCCTTCACCCTATACTGCGACGCCTGTATCGACGGTTTTTGGTGCCGCGCTCGAACAGGAACAACCGGACGGCTTGGTGCGGTCCATTGCGTATATCAGCCGCGCTACCCTCGATTCCGAGACGCACTTGACCCCGCTAGCCTTGGAAGCTGCTAGCATTGTCTGGGCCATCAAACGACTTCGAGGTCACCTTTGGGGCACTAAGTTCAGCATATTTTCGGACCGCAAAGCGCTCGAGAGCATCGGCAAAGTAGGGGATCACAACGCGCGCGTCTAGCGGTGGCTCGAGTTTCTCTTCGCGTTCGATTTCACACTCGAGTACCGCAAGGGCAGCGTCAGCCGAAATGCTGATTTCCTATCCCCGTCTGCCGGGGCCCGCAACAGAACACGACCGCAGTGGGTCTACCAGCCTCACCTCCGTCGAGGGCAGCGGTATCTTCCTCATCCGAGCCTGTGGGCTTCGCACTCGCTCTTCACGCACTCTCGGTGTCGGCTTGAGTGGGTGAGCGCCCCGCTCCGAAAGTGCTGTCTTGGGTGGGCTGCCTTCCACCTCCTCGATTTTTCGCGATTTTCACGCACACGAACCACGTACGAGGATTGACGACGTTCCTGCTTCTTTTAGCAGATTCGTCGCTCGTGTGTCTGCTTCCGTCGCCACCGTCGATTGCCATCCTGGCTGGCTTAGGGGCTTTCTCACTCACCGCCAACCCCGATTTCGCTTCGTTTTTTGTCGTACCCTCAGGGGGTGACCAGTGCTGTGCAGAAGCCTCCGCTGGAGCAACGATTGTCGCCCAGAGCGCTCCTCTCCCGACGAGCACGTTACAGGGAGAAGATTCCGCTGTGACCACTGATCCGGCCGCGTCTGCCCCTTCGTCGTCTGACAACCCGGCACCTCTGAATGCCTTGCCGCCTTTATTCCGCATCTCCACTCGGACGCGCCAACGAACTGCCGCTGTCGCTGGCACCGCGCCGCCTGCTGTTGCTGATGGCTTCGGGCCCGGCGGGGCCCCTAGACCATCCGTCCGGGATACTATCCCCCCGCCGCGAGTCTCACGGCCGCGACCGCCCGCATCCGTCGTTTTGGCCCCTGCTCCTCCTGTCGCCTCGTCAGTCCCGAAAGTACCCATCTCGTCCGACCGCGACCGCGCCGAGCCCGTCGGAAGTCGTCTTTTACGGCTTCCGCCGCCAACTGACGTACCGCCCGTCACCACGACTGACTTGGGTGCCCTCGGCGCAGCTGCCGAAATTCAGTTCGGCGACTCCGCAGCGCGCTTCGCACGCCGACTGGGCTCGGGAACAACAGGCCGAGCCCGCGTGCAACGCTACCATGCGCTACCTAGCTCTTGCCCGGCCGTAAGCTTTGCCCGCCGACTTTTTGTCGTGTTTCCCTTATCGCCAGCGCCCTCCCTTTTCGGAGGTTCAGGAGCTAGCTAGCAAAGGACGATTGCACACCACCAACGCGGGCATCGTCCTGCTCGTCCGACAGCCGTCTCCCTCCCTTGCGCCGGGCAGGCAACGCGCGGCGGGGCATACGGCCTGTTGATTGAACGACGAGCCTATTCGCATTTACGTGATCCTGCTCATGCGCCCCTGGGTCATGCAGGCTTGCCATTCCGCAGCTCCTGGGAACGACGCGCACCCTACGCATGCTCGAACGTTTCTATTGGTGGATCGGTATGATCATCTACACCCGGTGGTGGTTACGCAACTGCTTGAAGTGCCAAGAACGGAAAACGTCGCGGCAGACGGTCTGGTGGCCCACCACCACGATGCCCTCGCCAGAAGGGTCCGGCATCGCCGTCAGCGTCGACTACTTCAGCCCTCTCCTGGTAATGACTCGAGGAAATACCTGCATCTTGCTTTTCACTGATCGTTTCAGCCGTCGAGCCGACATGTTCGCAGTCACAGCGGCTGAGTTCACCGCTGAGGGCACGGCTAACATTCTCATTAACCGCTATATCCCCCTCTGGGGATGCCTGCGCAGCATCCTCTCGGACAACGGCCTCCAGTTCTTCTCCAAGCTTTCGCGCATCGTTTGTCAGCTTCTAGGGGTTCGGAAAATTGCCACCAGCTCCTACCACCGAAAACGACAAAGGTGGGGTCGAACGTGTAAACCGCACGATCGCCCAGGAGCTGACAAAGGTCGTCAACGAGCTCCAAAACAACTGGTATGAACAGCTCCCTCATGTCCAATTTGCGTACAGAAATTCCGTCAGCGCCGCCACGGGTTTGGTTCCCAACGAGGTCCATATCGGTCGGCCTCCACGCCTCCCTCTCACGATTTCGAGCGTGCTGGAGTCGCCAGCCACCAGAGTTTGGCCCGCGACCACCTAGCCTACTGTGACTTGGCGACGGACCACCAGCAGCACGCGTACGATATCGCTCGCGAACACCACCCCCGCACCGTTGCTCGCGTGAACCGACGTAACTCCGCCCTCTCCGACGCACTGCGTCCAGTCCCCAATCTTGCCGTCGTCGGCTGGGCGTGGGTGTACAATAAGGTGGCCACCATCCGCCAGGGTGCGAAGCCTGACACGGAGCCTAAGGTCCTCGAGGCCAAACTCTCACTCAACTGGACGGGCCCCTACAAAGTCCTCGCAGTTGGCCCCTGCGCTTCAGCGGCCACCCTGGACGGACCTCCTCTCGGGGTCAAGCTCCTCTGTCTTTGGGTCTTCCTTACGATATGCCCTGCGCTGACGCTCGCCGGCGCGTATCGATTCAACGCTGCAAGCCCTGCGCCAACCCCCAACCCCCCCGACCGTGGCGACATGCCGAAGTATTTGCCAGCGGGGTTGACGCAATACGTGCTAAACGACTTCTCCGAGAAATCTCCCCTGTACCACGTCACCCAGGACGACGTTTCGACTCTTCTTCAACACCTCGAAGTGGAAAATATTACCGTACATCAATCGGTTCGAGGTCGAGGTGGCGTCATTGCGGTGATGTACGAGACGGATTGGACAGGACAACCCCGGCCATCCTGGGAAAGGGAAATGGACCTTCAGCTCTGTCGCCACGAAAGCTTGCGCTACTGGGCCGTGCCGAACCAGCACCGCCGAATCAACCGTCTGTACCGCCGGATGCACATTGGCGACGCACAACGGGAGCTTTCTCGGAGTAACGGCGAGCGGTTTCTGGCACCCGGCTATGGCTGCGTATCGCGCGCCATTTTGGCTTCGCCGATAGTGAGCCACCGTGCTTCCCAACGGGGCCCACGTTTGGTACAAGGGCGACGACGATCTGTTTTGGCTCGGGAAAATCAGCGCGACTACATCGACGGATGGGGTCTAGTTGGTTCGATTTTTGGACGACCTGGGACCGATCAAGCTTCCTCTTTCTCCTGCGCGCTACACGACTTCGACAAGAGCTTTATGGGTTCTTGGTGTCTACAAATACACTTGAGTAGCGTGTTTGCTCGGGGGATCCAGCGTAACGTGGATGAATCTCGAGGCGCAGCCATGAACAGCTGTTTTCGCTTCTCGGCTGCATCCGACATTTTTTTCCTCTTGCCGTTTTCCCGGACTTCGGGGGGTTGTCTTTTATATTTTGACGTTTTCCGAGTTCTTGGGTCGGGGTTTTTCTACTCCGTATGTCTTAGTGCTTCCTGATTTTTGGGGAGGACTGGGCTGGGGAGGGTTTTCGCGTTTTTCGTCCTGCCGGCCCCCCCGCCCAGTGTCGGGGCTAGTCTGGGTAACCGGGCCACTCATTTGCGGTACAGGGCATGTTTCCGGAGTTTTGGTCTGGGTTTAGGTAGTTTATGGTGTTTCCCGTGTTCCTTTCCCTCTCGTCCTGGTCCCTTCCCCCCCGCTCGGGAGCTGGGGTCGATCTGGATAAAATTGACTACGCTTATTGGGGCACAGGACCGTTTTTTTTTTGTGCTAACCTTTCGCTTTTCCGTAGACACTTTCTCGCCCCACCCCGTTGCGGGTGCTGTGGCGATGACTTTCATTGACGATCTATTCCTGTCCCTTACGGCTACGCCTTTCCTTCTCACGTAGTGTTTTTGTGTACCTTGCCGGCTTCGTAACCTTGCCGTTCAGAGGTGGGGGAGTGGGTTTTGAGGAGCCGCATCTTCGACTCATGTTCTAGCTCGTGGAATCGGGGCTTCCATGATTTTCCCATAATTATGCATATAGGTCTCATCAGAATGGGCTAGTGTTATGGTACTTTTTTTTAATAAGGCTGAAAGGCCGGTAATTACCTGGGCTCAGGAGTTGGGATCGTATTTATAGTACCTGGGAGGCGTATGTTAGATGGAAACCAGGGTTTTTTCCCAGCGACGAGCCTTGCTCTCAATCTCTCATCGCGCACGAAAGCGGTAAAGCTGCTCTTCTTCTGTCTCTAAGTAAACAACACACGTGAGTCCCAGCGAGTACCTGCTCAATAGGTAAAACTTAATAAGGGATACAAAATGTCCCCGCCTTGAACTTAACAGTTCTCTGCGTATGGCCCGTCGCTCCGTCCCAGCGGCGTAGCGTTTTGTCTGTCGGTCGTCGCTCCGCCGTATCATAAGGAGGAGCGTATTTTGGGACAGCAATAATAGAGAATTTATACGACTACTTACTACGGTTGTTATGCGGCTGTTCTTCAGGATAGATACGCCCATACTCGTACTACACGGTGGGGCATGAACGGTTCATGTTGTATGCGTGCGGTGTATTCTTCAGCATGATCTGTGTTCGTGCGATACACTGTTTGTGCTATATGGGCTCGTAAAAACACACTAAAAACACACCTAGCTTTTCGCGAGAAGTTGCACATTGATGTTGGACAGATCGCGGTCTACACACAGATCAAACAGATCATCAAGATTCCGACCTCTCGTTATGATATGCTGTACGGGATCTGTGCAGTACTGACCCTATATATCCCGACCTCTCGTTATGGCATGTTGTCCAGGATCTGTGCGGTACAGATCCTACCCGGGCTACATGTGCTGCAACAGAAGATCATGCAGATTGTAACGGCTTCTACTCGGCAACATGAGCTATTCTAAATACTGTAGATCGTAAAGATCAGGGATTTATCTAATACGGGGGGCCATAGTAAATAGGACCAAATGTTGTTAGCATAAAATGGGAAGTATAAAGGTTTTTGAGTGCACCATAGGTCCTATTTACTATGGTCCCCCGTAATATCTTTCTGCCCTGAAAGATCTAGATCGTGAAGAAAGGAATCGGTTATTTTCTGTCCAAACTGTGAAGTTTTGGCGCTCAGCCCACACGCACGGCAGGAAGTAGAAGGTGCGGTTTGGCGTAGGCGGCTTTTGTCTCTATATCAGCTACCCCCCTTGTGCTCGTCATCGTACCGCGGAAGGAAGCTTCGTAACGTATACCGCCAATTCTTGCTGAAAAATCGAGAGCCACGCCTTGTGGGTGGGTGGTGGAGTGAGAAACAGGGGAGGTTGAAGCAATGTGCGCTTCAAAATTCGGGCTTCAAAACATGAGTTCTAAAATTCGGGCTTCAAGATAAGGGCTTCAAAAATATGCGTTGTACCTGGTACGTATGTAATGGTATGTATGTAGGTACCTGGTATATATATACGTATTTCTGTTCTTGTCAAGAGGGACAACCCAAGAATAAACTCTTAGGAACTATCTCCCGAATGTGCTAGTGACGGAGCAGCGAGTTCTGGTAGGGGTGCCACCGTCGACAGATGAGTTCAGGCCCGGAGCGGTAGATGCCCGGGCTGCCTCGCATTGGAGGTGTTCTCCGCGTTGTGGGCTCGGAGGACATTCTGCTAAAAGTTATGTTTTAGATCGAAGATTACGTCGGAGCCATTTTTTTTTTTGCAAGCTTACATATGTACGAAGCGTAATGGGGGGCGATGTCTCGGGAATGTTAAAAGGGTCCTTCGGCGTGAACGACGTTGTTGCTGGGTCATGCCGCCAAAATTGAACGGGTACAGCTGTACCTGGTGCCTAGATCTGCCCAGGTGCCTGATTCGTACCTCGCGCCAAAAAGGGAAAATGATGAAAATTGTAAGTTCAGCCCAATGAAACTTCCCATGGGCCAGGTATGGGTAACACAGCTGGGATTGCAAATGTTCTGGGTAGGTAGTTCCCGAGTCGAGTATCAATAGGTCCATTGGGAGCCCCGTTAGTCAGAAAAGGCTGGGACCAAAAGTGTCCCCCCCCCCTCCCCATTGAAGCTGTCATCCATATGCAAGTCCGCCTCACAAGCGGTTCTTAGTAGGATGCAGCTCACCGTTCATGCGACTCGCCAGACACCTCACGGTGCTTGGCGCTTGGAGCAAGCAATGTCTGCCAGGTCGATAAAAACCCGACATGCTTCCGTCCCGGCATTGTAGGGATGCGAGGGTCTATGGTCATACGACTACGGCCATGCATGAGATCGAGTACATCTCTCCTATCGAGTACACCCCCCCCCCCTCCCCCCCCCCTCCCCCCCCCCACCGCACTGTGGAGGAACCTACCGCACTGTATAGGCATGTCTCGTTGGGGTTGATGCTCTGTTTCTAACTGAGACCGCTGCAACCGCAGACGTCCGAGGCTGCACCACGGCTGAAATTCGATTGTGCACCAAGATATTACCCAAAGGCCGATCCGGCGACGACGGCGTTTAGTTGACAGAAAAAGCAACCTAACATCGACCTGCGCGGAAGCTGAAAGGATGGGTGGGTGCTGTCTTCGAAAAAACACTAAAAGTACGACAGACTGACTGACCCCTGGCGGAATCAAATCGTACTGATGCAACCATAAGGAAAAAAATCACGAGAATAGACAAATGGTATCAAGAGACCTCTCTCCCCACGTACGTACGAAGGGGGTATTTTGCCGTGACCCGTGTTCATGACTGGCGAAATATAATCGTTTTGGTCTAGGAACAGGAAAATATCACGGGGAAATATGGTGTTACAGCTCTCTCCATATGTAGGGCTGATTGGCCCCCTTGGCGTATTGTTATGGTATGTAGCTATTGTCCCCCGTTGCGCGCGTTGTGATATGCAGCTATTGCCCCCTCATCATACCTGGCAGGCGTTGTCGCCTGCAGTACCTGGGTGGGGATTATCACTCCGCTTCGTTCAGAAGACATCCGGCGAGCGAGCAAGCAAGCGGCCTGAGCAGAGCCAGAGGCGTACCCATGCACAGCAGTCATCGATCCCTACAGGGGTAGCAGGCCCACACTGCCTTCACAGCATCATATATTAGGTCGAAGGGAATTGCCTTGATGTCCATTCCCGACAATGAAGTCCTCGTACCGAAAACAGGTACGCTCACGATAGGACTGTGCGCGGGGCTATTAAGACCGTGCCGTTTTTCTTGTTTTTCCTTAGATTTTGTTTTTTAAACTAGTTGTCGATATGGTAGAAAGCTCGCGCCCACTCTCGAGCCGTTTTCCATCGATGACCTACCAAAAATATGGCATTTATTTCGTATAATAATAGACTGCGCGCGGGGAGACAATAGCGGCGGCGCACTGTTCCCCACCTGGTATTGCATTTTCCCAGGGACTTCATTCGAACGACGTACACGAAATAGGTACGTACAGCACGTATGCTTAAAGAACTATGATATTAATAGTTGTTTCCGACAAGGAATTGTCCGCCTGCGATCCAATCCCATGGTGGACAGCTCCCCTGTGCGCATCAATGCGTGCCACATGAGCGACCTAGATGACACCCTCCCCTTGAAAAAAAAAGTACACGCCCTTTCTTACCACTCAGGGAAGCCTCTCTCTGCACGATTTATGACCAATTCACAGATCGGATGGGGACCACGACCTGATGCAGAAAAACCTAGATAGATCCTACCATTACGATCTATAGACAATCTATATCCAATAGTTGCCGTTGTGAGATGTTCCCAAAAAAAAAACGTACCGTTATCCTACAGATTTGCTGCAGATCCCGTTCCAAAGAACACGTGCGCAAGAAAACCCGTGCCTTACAGATAGATCTCACCCGGCAAACATGATCTGTAGGTGGTGCAGATCATAGAGAGCAAGGATCCCAGCTTTTGCCCCCGTAATATCTAAATCGTGATATAATCTGTCCCATGTGTACGTAGATAATTCAAGCACATATGTATGTATATATATATTATATTATATGCAATCCTGCCACGACACAGAAACACTACACCCAACAAGGCGCACTCTTGACAACAGCGAGCGCTTCAATTACCATATTCGCGTGGTTGATATTTGCAAGGCTCTCGGGCGTCGGCAGGAGGTTTTCAAAATCTCAGGGGTCGGGTCGGGTCGGGGCAGGAAGTTTTCGAAAATATGACGTGTCCGGTCGCATTATAACCCGACCCGACCCGACCCGACCCGACAGGACCGGACCCGGCCCAACCCGGCCCGACCCGACCTTATCCGCGAGTTTTTCTCTGACCCGTGAGCCATGAACCGCCCTGGATATTTGCGGAGGCGATTCTTACCACGCAGCTTGTGTGTCCAATTTTCCAACACCGCACCAACCTTGGTGATGCTATAAGTATTGCAATAACATGCCGCGCAAAGGTGTGGGTTGCTGAAATCGGGCGGGTGCGTGGGCCGCAAGAAGGACTCTGCCACCCTGTCCCGTGAAGCCATGTCGTGTACACGCTGACCCTCGTCTACGTACGCACTACGCGCTGCTTTCCCGGAAGGGGTGTCAACTACATTCTTGAAAAAACAAAAACCACGCGAGTTTTACGTGCGAACGTACGAAACGAGCGTACGTGCGTACGTAACAACGGGGATCATTGCTGGACCCATGGGCAAAACACGAATCCACTCGAACTGGTCAAGAGGTCGAAACATCACGCAGACCTGAGCCGCGGTATGACTAGGGGGTACCCCCCTGTTTTTCGCTAGCGGGTTTAGACCACTGTTTACGGATCAACACATGGTAGTCAGACCAAATGTGGTGTGTGAGCACAGGGAGGGTGAGCGAGTTTTGAGTCCATAGCGGGTTCTGAATACTGTCGCTCTGGACGTAAATATAAACACCCTTTGGTCTCCATATTGATGGCTAAGTGGTCCTCATATTTCCGCCCAAAGGGGTATGCCCCCCCCCCCCCCCCCCCGCCCGATAATAGTAGCGCGGGCCGCTCTGTACCTCAGCCCACAAAACGGACTTTAAAATAAGGCACGGCGGCATCAGTGAGCATATATCGCGACAGCAACAACAACGACAACGACAACAACAACAACAACAACAACAGCAACAACAACAACAACAACAACAACAACAACAACAATTCAAGCACAAACGCTTACTGGTATTTCTTAAGCCTTATTTCTGAAACGAAATGCGGCACGCAACCACTCTCGCCTCAAGTCGGCAAAATAAGAGGGCCCTCAAAAGTGTCCCCTCCCCCATAGTCCGCAGGCAATCACACTGCCGAGAGCAACGAATGTGCTGCCTACTGTTTTTGCTGCCAAGTCCCTCCCTTCCCCCCCCCCCCCCCCCCGTCTCGAAAGGGGTGCGTGGCCAATGGTCAAATGACTAAGGCAAGCAACAAAGGAGTACGCCCCCACACCACCCCCACCGCGCTCCGTCTCGAAAGGGATGCGTGGTCAATAGTCAAATGACTAAAGCAAGCAGCAGGTGAGTACGCTCACGCCCCCCCCCCCCCCTTCCCTCGCGCTCCTTCTTGAAAAAGAGATGCATGGTCAATGGTCAAATGACTGAGACAAGCAACAAATGAGTGCGCCCCTTCCCCCCCCCACCCCCCCCCCCCCCTTTCGCTACCGCAAAGAAGCGCTCCCTCCCGCCATCGAGCACTAGATATCCACGCATTGGGAGGGCGAAGTTGACACATTTTTTCATATCAGATGCTACGAGAAGGGGCGAAAAAAAAAGACGCTAGGGTACCGTCCAGCTTCTATTTCGCGGCTCAAGTTGCAGCAAGCACGCGTGACGACAAGACAAAGAAAAAAAAAAAAACGAATCAATTATGCTATGATACGTGCGTACGTGCTCGTACTCGTGCGGCTTTCGCCCCAGAAAAATACAGCTCAAGTCGCACGTAGCACACGCGTGTTCAAAATGTTGTTAACTTGCTCGTCGCTTACTTCGCCCACAGCAACAAAATCTAAAATGAACCATCCGCCTGATATTCGGGGGGGTGGGTGGGGGGGTGGGGGTGGGGGTGGGGGTGGGGGTGGCGATGGGGAGCAATTTGGAGCGCGCTATCACCACAGCGGCATCGCGAAGGGTAAGCTACGCACGCGTGTCTTGGCAAAGCGTGCCCGCGCGATAACTCAAATCTTGAAATCGCCGAAGACTTGAAGACGCCCCTCGAAACCTCGACGGAACAAACGAAACGGGGCCCCTACGTACATATCCTATGCCTCCTGTTTACAAGTACCATGAAAAACGAACACGACCTCTTACGGGCATGCATATAAACGCACTCGCATTAGGGTGCAGCAAAAACAAAAAACAACGCGGTGCCCCATCCCATTAGGCACGACGCATTCCTTCGAGTATAAGCCCCTTTTGCGGGGACAATCTGACCCCCCGCAAGTTAGCATCAACTAATTAATTCATCACAAACGAACGCCTCTATACAGCACAACCCCCCCCCCCCCCCTAATTTCCTGCCACCCTCTCAAACCGTCACGAAAAAAATGTGGAGATGTTCTTCGGAGACGGCGAGGGGGGGGGGGGGGAGGGGGGAGGAGAGGGGGGGAAAGGATACAACAACAGCCGGGGGGGGCGTACAGGGAAAAAACGATCGCGACAGCAAATTATCAATCAATTTGTGTGAGAGTTTCTCCATCCCTACGGCACACGGTAAAGCACGATCACAATTCCTTCCTGACACAAAACGTCGCAACAGGAAGGATAGGGTAATCGCCCGCATTTTTTTATTTTCTTTTCTTTTCAAGCAATGTTACGGTGCGGGGGGAGGAAAGGGTATTTTGCTTCGTAACCCGCACTTTGTTTTTTTTCAAAACATCGTAGAGAAAGCTTCTCGCACTCTGCTGTAGCTGGCTTGCCCAAAAACACGGAAACAGCAGCGCTCGTTCGTGACGATGAGCCCTCTGCGGTTCGTGTCTCTCAAGCTCGCGTCTTGTTGTATTTCAGGTCGACATCATTATCGCACCGCTATAGAGGCAGTACACGTCTGGCCTCTTTTAGAGTAAGCTCCCCGCTATATGCACCGGTCTTGCAAGCAAGCCGCGTGCGAGCTCTCGCGGGATCAATCCCTGCGCACCCCCGGGAATCGCGCGGGTGGAAGCAAATGATGCCCCTTGAGTCATGTTGGATGCGGGGGGGGGGGGGGGGGGGGGTGGGGGGGGGGGGAGTGCTCATGTCATGCATCACGCCCGTACAGTCGTATGATCATAGGCCGCGGGCTCCACGAGCAAAGCGTACAGCCCGGTCAAAACGGCTGCATTGGCGACGGGTTGGCGAAGCACTTGACGTCTCCCTCGTACCTGTTGGGTAGGACAAGTTGGTGGGCGGGGGGGGGGTGGGGGCGGGGTGCGGGATGATCCTGTCGGCATGGTGTGGATCTGTGTGTGTTTTGTGCGTAGCAGCCAGCAAGGACGGATCCGAGTGCTCCGACAGAACTGCGGTCGAATATCGAAAGCACGGCCTGTTGTACTCGTACGTATCTGGGAAAAATACGTTGCACGACGCGTGCGGTACAACCTGGTCTAGATGCTGTGCAACCTGAACCAATGAGCTTCACGCAACCCGCGTAAGAAAACTGTTAAGAGCGTGCTATCTGACAGATCCATGGGGCGAGTTTGTCAGACATCGTGTGGGATGGGGGGGGGTTCCACGGTACGTTATTGGGTGGGGTGATTATGGCCGGGTGCGTTGTTGTGTCGCCCCCCCAGTATCCCGGAGAGAACATCGATGTATTTGCTACAGCAATGTTGATCTGCGTCTTATCATTCGACTGAAAAAGTATAAAGGTCTCTCGAGGCAACCGAAAGGCGTCGAAAATAATCGCGAATCGCTGCGACGGTACACGAACAGCAAGGGTATTAGCAAGGGCAGCAGCGGCGGCGGAGGTGCAAGATTTGAGATAAGCGTACGATATACTGCACGGCATAGGTATTTTGAGAGCGCCCCCTCTCTCCTTCTCCCCCCTCTCCTTCTCTCCCTCTCCCCCCCTCTCCCCCTCCCTCTCCCTCTCCCTCCTCCTCTTCCTCCCTCCTCCCTCCCTCCCTCTCCCCCTCTCACCATCCGTGAGCTAAGCTGGTGGCATTGAAGTCGAGATAACCGTGGACAGCGCTCTGCGCCGTGCGAATGGCCCGCACATCCATCTCCAAGTTCTTCCCGAAAAGCGCTTTCTTCTGTTGACCATCGGGTACCAGGCGGAAGGGGGCGCGTGCGAAGCGGGGAGGAAAAAAAGAGAACCGGGAAGGAGGAAATCGCCGTGCCGTCAAATCAAGACCCCCTGTTCAGTCGAGAAACACGCGTATGTATAGTTATACTCTCCGTCCTTGTTTGTCGTTCTGGTAATCAAATATTGTGTACAATGCGCAGGTGCGTATATATATATATATATATATATATATATATATATATATATATATATAGCGCGGGTATCTTGGATTTGTGCTTCTTTTTTAAAAGATATAAAACGAAGGTACTTCTTTTGATACTTACAAGCGTTAAAAAAAAACACCGAGCCAATCAGTTAGCCCTGACTAAGCGTTCACGTGGCTCAGTGATTTCGCCAACGGCTCGCGACAATTCTGGAGAAGCACGCATTTTGCTTTGGTCCCTCAACTTCGATACGACGGGTAACAACTCCATGTATATGTTTGCGGCAGTTTCAAAGAAGAAACTGGAGACCCATTAGTCAAAACAGGTCACGTCACCTCTCCGGCATACAAGTTGCTGAACGCGACCGACCGTGTGCGCACTCTGAAGGAAAGCCAAAAATAGCGAGGCAACATAGCACATGCATTGCACGCCATACATGCACCACGAACATGCGCCCGTTTTTTTACTTCTCGTTACGCAATAGTGAGGTGTAAGGTCATGTATACACGTACACACCCAGCGGCGTACGCATGCACACCCTATTACGGGGGGCCATAGTTAACAGGACCAAATATTGTTAGTGAAAATGGTTAAACATATAGGTTTTTATGTATACCATAGGTCCTGTTAACTAGGGTCCCCCGTAATAGACGAAAGTGCTATTATAGCACAGCTCCCGATCCGACTTTTGTAGCAGAGCGAGTGGTCGCAATAAAAGTTTCGAACGGCGCAAATAAATGCATCGGATGCCAAAAACAAAACAAAAGTGTCGTGAGTCGCTTCACCTCTCGGTAAACCTTGACCGCAGCTTTGTAGAGCGCGAGGTCCAGTTGTGTCTGTCGGCGTATCTCGCTCAACACCTAATGACGGCGCGCGTCGAGCAGTAGGAACACGGGCATACACACATATTGGTAGAGGAGTGAGGCGACTATTTTGGGCCGACGAAAAATGTTCACACGACCTAGATGATCTACGTGGATCCTAACCCGCCGTTTGTATTGTACAGGATCTGTATCTTACATGAAATGCGTGAGTGGGGGGGAGTTTGATGTAAACATTATTTCGTGATATCGTCGGAAATGCTGATCCTCTAAAAAGCAACAGCGAAATACCGGCTAAATCTTGGCTGACGATGCTTGCATAGAGCGAGAAGCGAGAGGGGGAGAAAGAGGGAGAGACACGGAGGGGGAGAGAAAGAGAGAGATATATACTCAATGCTCAGGGAAGGCTCGTCGCAGGCACTCCCGTACATCTAGCGCATCAAAAACCTCCTCCCGTCTCCTCGCCACCCACTATTTCCCCTCTGCAGTGCAGGACTCGCTGCGGGGAATACGCCATCACCACGACGACGACCATCACCACCACCATCACCAAAGGCGCAACAAAAACGCCCTATCACATAGAAACCTACGTCGAGGGGGAGATCCTTGATCTTTGGCACGTTGGTCAGCATCTTTCCGTCGTAGCGAGCGACACCGGCCTTGGTTTCGATAACCCTGAAAGAAGAGAAAGTGAAACAAATTGTAAAAAAAAAACAAAAAACATGGCAACCGTTGTCCCCGCGCGAGAAGCAGAGAAAAAAAGGAGGCGGTGCATGAGAGCACGAGGAGGAAGGATGCATGGGATGGGAGCATGGAATAGAAGTTTCGGTACGTACAAAATAGAGAAGAATTGCGCGCGTGTCTTTGTGTCCTCCAAAGACATGTCTCCCCGGGTCCTCCCTGTAAGAGTTGGAATGGAAGTTTTGGGTATACTCGTAGAGGCTACGGGTATTACCGTAAGCACGCAAGTTCTCTCACCCCTCTAAACCGATTTTCGAAGATCGATAGTTCCACAACCAAAAGGCTGCAAAAACCGCTAAACCGACCGACTCGTCCTAGGAAACCGCTCCGCGAGATGCTTTCCCAAGCTACCCTCTTTTGCCTTCGGGCACCCCCCCGGGTGTGGAGCAGTCGAACTTTCAGAATCGGTCTCGGGAGTTGCGATGACTCGCATCCTGGAACGTGTATGCGCCCGACCGTATAAGGAAGTCCGACAAATCGTTACCGATACGCCTCGACACGATTTTCGCCGTTCCGAAGGAGGGGGGATGGGGGGTTGTCACATGGCTTGCCCTCCGTTGTAGGGCTTACCCTAAGTAGGAAGGCTTTACTACCACTGTCTGTACGTGTAGGTAACACGTTTTTTTGCCATGGGTATACAGCCCATTCTGCCAACACCTAAAATATTGTACAACACTCTGTGGTCATCGTTTGCGACGGTTGGGCTCGAAACCGGGCGCGTGCGCGTGCACATATCATACACACACATGAAGAAGTGTGAGTGAGCTCGTCGGACAACAACGTGCACGTATCATACACACCCATGAACGAATGCGAGTGAGCTCGTCGGGCGACAGGTCTATATCTGCGAACGCACGAGGAGACGCACACAAAATAAAAAGAATGAGTTGTATATATGTATATACCTACGATACACGTACGTAACTTATTCGCCGGCGGCAGATTTCTATCTGTGATCGCCCAAAAAACGGCCACCCGAGTCATATAACCTGCTGGGGATTGATGGCCATTGCCATTACCAGCGGTGGCACTTAACCGTTGTGTACCTTCTGAGGAACCCTTGCCACACTAAATTCAAGTAGTTTGCCCCCGAAAAGCGTGGGTGCAGCTCTCTCGAGGGGCTTGAGCTGGGTCAACTCACTTGCAGTAGGTCATGTCGATGGGTCTCCAGTTGAACATGCGCATGAAGATTGCCAAGCTTTCCTCGAACTGCTCCGTCAGCAGGATCTGCACGCATGGAGCGAGCCGCCAAAACGCAAAAAGAGATAGAGGGGCAGACAAATACGTAGACGAATATCACGGGGCAAAATTATATAACAATGGGCCGGAATAAATACACATGCATGTCGAGAAACGAATAGTGTGGGCGAAAAAGCACTGACGCGCGCACGGGTTACCTTAAGGGTCGCTCCGGCTTTGAAACGCCCAGTCAACGTTATACGATAAATCCCTACTAGAACGAAAATACTGCAGAACCGAAGGCGCTTGCCCACGAGAGAGCAGCGACGGCGAGATATTGTTGAAGAGTCGAACGGTCACCACGTCTCACACCGCGGTTGGCTTGAGGTTAGGAGACCAGGAAAAAAATCGGGACGCCACGGATGTTAACGTAACCGTTACAAAAAAGCCCCAGTTGCGATTTCGCGGACTCGCCCCCCCCGCGCTTAAAAGCTTGTCAACGGCTGCTGGCGTCGGCAACACAATTTCTCGTATAACTAGTCGCCAACGAAATGAATCAAAATTGAGAAGTGCAGGTTAATTTTATTCGGATAAATGATCCTCACCATGGCAAAGCCTGGGAGGTCTTCGTTAATGAACGTCTCCAGCTGCTTGACGTTCCGGATGCCGAACTCGGCGCACAGCGGGTTGTGCAACAGCTTGAACCCGTGCCACCCCAAGTTACCGTCTCTCTGCTTGAGGAAGGTTTTCTCGTAGCGAGGGTCCTTGGGCGTCGAGGACACTTCGAAGTACTCAGCTATCGAAAGCTGTGTGTATGAAGGCAAACAGCGAAGGCAGAGACGGGGGGGGCGAGGGAAAGAGGGAGATAGGTCGGGAGGGGGGGGGGGGGGTACTCGATATCATGCATGGCCGTAGTCGTATGACCAGAGGGAGGGAGGGAAGGAGGGAAGGAGGGGCGCATGCGACTTATTTCGTAGACCAGCGGGTAGCACGTTACTATTCAGGCCAGTATTTACGCATTGTGTGATTCACCTTAGAATAACCAGGACTAATAGGTGTGAGATAAGGGGCACATACACCTACTTTTGCCTCCTGAGGCTCCTCACTTGAGGAGGTCTGTACTATTACCAAGTCAACCAAACAAAGGCTTTGAAGAAGCTGTACGCTTAGACTAACCCGACAAACAATCCCATATACCCTTATGTACGAAGTCTATCTTATCGAAAATTGTTACAGTTTGAAGAGAAAAAAACGATATCGGGTGTAGGTTCTCAGCGGAGAAAGCCCTATCAGTAACCGATACTTTGGGGGCTAAAAGTGCTAGCTCTACTACTCTAATCAACACCCTTTTACGATCCCCAGCTTCTCAGCCGCGACTCCGGACTCACCCCAGTCTCCGGCTGCAAGAAGTAGTAGTAGTAGCTCAGGTAGTGCCCCACGGGCTCTCTCATGACGGTCACCAGCCTGACGTCGGATGGCTCCCTCATGATTTTTCGGTAGGCGGCCTTGGCCTCCCCCCAGCCGCCGTCGTAGAACCCGTCCCACGCGTGGTGGTAGTGCATCACGTCAACCGGCTCACCAGCCGCTTCGACCTTTAAAAAAAAAAAAAGAGAAAAATAAAATAAAAGAAGAAGAAGACGACGACGACGACGACGACGATTGGCGGTACACACCAGTGAGCTACGACGAGAACGAGAGGGAGCGCAATCAATAATGCCTCTCCTAAATGCACTATAGGGGTATTGATAGTGCTTTTTCGGTCAAAACAAACTCTGATTGGTGGGACCTCTCAAAACCCGAACGTAGCCCCAATACCGTTTAGTTTCGACAAAAAATGACGATACAGACCTGGGCCATGGGATTGACTGCTCACCGGCTTCGGGATACAATACCTGAGTTTCTTGAATTCGTTTTTTTTGGGGGGATTTCCCGAGCTTCTTAAGTGAGGATTCTCAGAAAATGGCAGGTGCGGCTCTGTCGTAGCGTGCAATCCTCGATGCACCAACGCACTACAGTATAACTCGACGTCAAAAACAGCGCTTCTTGTGTGAATGAACCGTGCCGAGTACAAAGGGTGATGGACAGGCACACAGCGGTGGGGTCGAGGGAGAAGGATGAAAATGAGCGCTTGCGTGAGCCTGAACGGTAAACGGCGATCGGTGCACACAGCAGTGAGGGCGGGGTGTTGGTGGAGGAGGAGGAGGAGGAGGAGGAGGAGGAGGAGGAGGAGGAGGAGGAGGAGGAGGAAGAGGAGGAGGAGGAGGAGGAGGAGGAGGAGGAGGAGGAGGAGGAGGAGGAAGAGGAGGAGGAGGAGGAGGAGGAGGAGGAGGAGGAGGAGGAGGAGGAGGAGGAGGAGGAGGAGGAGGAGGAGGAGGAGGAGGAGGAGGAAGAGGAGGAGAAGGAGGAGGAGAAGGAGGAGGAGGAGGAGGAGAAACGAAGAGCGCTCGTTGTGGGAATGAAGTAACGGCGATCGGGACACAGCAGTGACGAGGCAGGAAAAGGAAGGGGAGGAACACGAGCGCTTTACGGCGGAGTCTTCGCGGCGGGAGCAGAGCGAGTTGGATTACCCACAACCCAGAACTACGTACACGCCCGGCCTTATCAAAAGTCCAGGGTCAGCATCGCCGTACACACTCCGCCCGGTAGATGGACCCGGGAAAATAGCACTCTGGGCGGTAATATAATGACAGCTCAGTTTTCACAGTAGATTCCCAAACGTTGAATATATTACCGATGGGAGTGACTATGTGTGTGTCGTAGTTGGCGACGGCGGTCCCAGCTCTCCATGCCGGTTCTACAAGCCGGTATGAACCGTGCACGGTAGGGGAGCTCCCGAGGGGGGGGTCGGGCTGAGGCCGACCGTCCGTCCGTCCGTTCGTTCGTTCGTTCGTGTGTGTGATACATCCACAAGTGTGCAATGTAGCGTGGCTAAGCACATTTTTCTTTGATATCGGTAACACGCAATAACAGTGCCGGCAGCTTGCATACATACATATACCTTAAGCGAGACTCAAAAACCGGTTTACACCCAGTGAGACAAACGTGGCGGTCTTCAAACCTCTCTGAGGAGGCGTGTTTATTGAAAAGCGCGGCCCGAGGGCGGGACAAAGGCTCGATACGCACATTTGTCCAGGACGGAAATTGGGAGGCTCTTTCCACACTCAAGACAGACCACGATGTAGATGCTTGGTAGAATATTTACAGTAGATCATTTAGATCATGTGAGTCCTATATTTGCGGCTATGAGATAGCAGTGCATGAGCCGTGTCATACCGATCCCACTCGGAAAAAAAGTGCACCAGTCTAATCAGAAATAGAAGGTGCCTTTCGACTTTTTCGTACCGTCCAAATATCCCCTTGTATTCACGATCAGACTGGTGGGCGAGAGCCGTGGCATACAGATAGACCCCACCCGACAAGACACAGTTTCGATTGTGTAGATCATTGAACAAAAACCAGGGATACTGATCGACCCCGAAAGATCTAGACCATGAGATGGGGGTCTGATGGCCTGTATCTGTCCGGCACCGTATGCTGGTGAAACGTATCAGACACGCCGCTGGCTCCGTCTGCTTGGCACTCAACGCGTATCCGAGCCAATCAACCTCACCGGTAAAATGTGCCAGGCACATTCCATCTGCTTGGCGCTCAAAGCTTAGCCGAGCCAATCAACACCGCCGCTACAGCAGTTGTTGCTGTTCTCGCGTTCACTCAATGTAATCAATCTACATAGTCCGCAGTCTCGAGGCAGGCGTCAACAGCGGAACGATACCTACTCACAGGGGAACAATAAAACCAAACGATGTACGTATGTATCAGGTATGTGATAGCTGAAGCGAATCAATCGCACACCCCAGACAATACTCGTATATAGCCGTATTATTATGATAATTGCCATGCGACAATGTGCAGCACGTACGAGCTTCAACGTTGAGCGCCAAAAAAAACACGATCCCAGAAAAAGAAAAAAGAAAAAAGAAACAGCACACAAACAAACGCGAAAATAAAAACGAGCACCAGTCACCCGCCCCACCTGTTTCACGGCTTCCGGCAGGCTGATGGAGGACTGATGCCCGTCGAAGTTGGCAACTCTCAGGCCGTGGCGCTTGCCGTAGCGGAACAGGATGGTCGCCAACGTGGTCGACGCGGTTTTGTGCGTCTTGACAAACGCGACGTTGCACGTCTTTTTTTTGTTCGGGTTGTTCGGTTATGTGTCCGACATTTTCGCATTCGAAAGGCCGGGGGGGCGGGGTGGGCCGGCGGAGGGGGCAGCGGAGAGGGGGGGGGGGGGGGGGGAGGAGGAGTTATTCGGAGATCGTAAGAACGAGTTAGAGGGTGACATTTGTATATATTCTGTGTTGGTCGGTCGTGCGTCGATGTTTCTATATTCGAAAGACGGAGGGGGCGGGAGGTGGGGGCGGGGGCGGGGGGCATACTCATTTGTTGCTTGCCTTAGTCATTTGACCATTGACCACGCATCTCTTTCGAGACGGAGTACCGCTCCTGCTCCTAATAGAGATACACCTGTTGGTTACATAGCACTGCGTATCACTCACTACTCGTAGTCTACAGAAGCCACGTGTTTCAGTGAGTTAGTGGGCAGTTGCCTTATAGCCATCACGGGCTCTGGACTACCCCGAAAATCTTGACAACGGCTACGTGGACCAAGAACCCTCGCCAACAGAACGACGGCTGTTTCTCTTTCCCTTTTCCTACAGGCTAGGGAGCGCGTCGGTATCAAGGCACGCTAAGGGATTTAAACATGTGTTCACAGCCGTGCCAGCTGCGATCTATCGTGCACGGGGTTCTAATCGCTGGCCGTGAGTTCAACGGCTCAACACCCCCTGCCCCCCCCCCCCACCGTCCCAGACCAAGAGCAAGTAGTCACAACAAAACAGATGGGGGTGGGACGTGTGTTGGGTTGGGTTGGATCGGGTTGGTTTGGATTCCGTACCGTCCCGCCCTCCATACGTCATTTCCGAGGTGCCCAGGGTGGAGCGACGCATTCACCAACAATCGCGCGCTCGAGCGACAACCGCGGACGCTTCATATGTTGTTTTGGTTCCCTCACTCGTTCGAAGTCTCGGGTTAAGGGTTCGGATGAGGGTTGAGGGTGGCCTTACCTGGTTGTCGGTGTCGGCCACGGTATCTTCCACGAGCCGGTTCAGGTAGTCCCGCATGGCGTCACCCGCCATCAACGTCCCGACCCTACCGTCTAGCCTGAACTCAACCATTCCGTCCTCTCGTTCCGTCCCCTTCTCTCCCCCGCCAGAACTTCCGTCGCCCTCACCACCCTGACCATCAAGGGCTCGCGAAGAACCATAGTAGGTCATTTCGGCGGCGTCCCCCTGGGGTGGCTCCCTGCTTTCCCTTTCGTTGTTACGTCCTGCTGTCTGGGTTACCGTCGACCGGGTGATGCCGGTCTGTCGGGCCTCCTTCTCGCTGTCTGCCTCCCCGCGGTCCCCGCTAAGCTGCCGCCGTCCCTGCTGCTGCTTCTGCTTCTGCTGCTGCTGCTGCTGCTGCTGCTGCCGCCGCCGCGCTTGGTCTTTCTGGCCCTCGTCCCCCCCCGCTCGCAGGTTGGGGTTGTTCGCGACGACGACCGCGACTCGCCGCTGCACACTTTCTTCGTCTTCGTCGATCGAGTCCACTGATGGTGGGCGCTGTAGATTGGGGACGGGGGCGGGCGCCGCTTGATCACTCCTGTCATCTCCGTTGCGACCTCCTGCGTGTCGATTGATTGATTGATATCAGGGACGATGGGTGCGAAGTCGTCCAACGCAAGGAGAACATCGCGGATAGGAAAAGTGGGGGGTGGTGAGGTTGGGGGGGTGTACTCGATATCAGGCATGGCCGTAGTCGTATGGCCATAGACCCTCGCATCCCTACAATGCCGGGACGGAGCATGTCGGGTTTTCACCGACCAGGCAGACATTGCTTGCACCAAGCACGACGCGCCTTGAGGTGTCCGGCGAGTCGCATGAAGGGTGAGCTGCATCCTACTAAGAACTGTTTGTGAGGCGGACTTGCATAAGGATGACACCTTCCATGAGATAGGTTATTTTCCGGTGTGGCCATTTCCAGAGACAGCAACGAGTTTACCGTGTAACTTCCTCTTGGGTGTATTATCATAAACACTACGTGATACGATTATTCTCCTTGTGCGGAATAAAGATTCTCCACGCCGCACGAATTATCGAACTCGATCACCAGCTGTGATCGCCTATCTAAAGAAAACACGGTACGCTGGTTCTCTAGCTCAAGAGTTGAGCAGCATGTTTTACAGTGTCGTTGCCAACCAACGCCAACCTTGCCTATATACCTGGTACAATATATAGGGGAGGGGGGGGGGGGAGTGCTCATGTCATGCATCGCCGTGCGTAGTCGCATGGCCACTGACCGGCTGGGGTGGGGGGTGGGGGGTGTACTCCATATCATGCATGGGCGTAGTCGCATGACCATTGACACTCGGAGGGGGAGGGGGGTCTGAAGTTCAATTGGAGTGTTTCCGTCGTAGTACATCTGTCAACAGTACCTACTACTGCTGTACATCAGTACACCCCAGTACGGAGAGAAAACGTTGGCGCACCGAAGCTTCGCACGTATCTCTTCCTCCTTTTATGATATTCCGCGCTTGAAAAAGCGCCACCGTTCGCAGGTTTGACAACGATATGCTTAATGTTTGGTGCACAATGACAACACTCGTATCATCATACGTGCAAATACGTAGCCTACATACAGGAGAGCGAATGGGGGATATTTTAAGGTGCCACTAACAGATGATTGTTCACCGGGAGCAGCTGCTGCTGGGGTAGCGGCGTCTTCTGCACCCATTGCGCGGGCGTTCCTCCGGCGCGCTCCCGGCTCGGGCAACGCGAGCGACAATTCCCGGTCGATCGTCCCCACGTCTCTGCCGCCGGTGTTCACTCTCGTCGGTCTTGAACGACGGACTCCCTCAAAGCTTCCGCCGCCGCCGCCGCCATCGCCACCACCACCACCACCACCGGCAAGCTTAACCTTACCCTCTATCCCAGAAGGAGAATCGTCTCCCCCCATCTCCCCGCCGATGACTCGCACTTCAAGAGCGGTGGCCATTAACAGGCCGGGGCCATAACAGGAGCGGCCTGCAGCATGATTAGTATTGCTGCCGCTGGGCCAGTGTAAGACACACAGCAGCAACGCGGCGGTGTGGAGGAAGAGGCGCCGTCCGACGACTGCGCCACGGTGGTAGGCGGCCATTATGGTAGTATTAGTAGTTTAGCGTATCGCCGTATTGTAGCCCGCCTTCTCTTAACCCCGTTTTTTATGTCAAGCTCAAGCTCAATCAAGGCCAGCCCCGGGCTGGACTGCCTGTTCGTTTTGTCTTTGTTGACAACCTTTTTTTCGACGAATCCCGTGGGTGGGATGGGACGGGGTGGGGTGGGGTTGGTTGGATGCTGCTCGACTGGGTTTATGTTCACCGCTGGCTGCCTGTGGTGGATCGTGCGTGTAGAGGGCATAAGAAAAGGCGCGCTATCTACTGTACGGAAGGACAGACAGAGGACAGGAGGGGCGTGTGCGAAAAAAACGTTCTACGTACAGGAATGTTGGTCACGGACGGATGGATCGATGGGTGGGATGCCTGTTGTTGTGCGTTGTTCTGTTTGTACTGCTGTACGTACGGCAGACTGCCACAATTTAACACTTGGTTCGAGAGCGAAGTGCTATACGTACGTTAGAGGAGGACAAGAAGTGTGGCGCTGATTACGTAAAATCGAAAGAGTGTAGCGACAAGGAGCTTAATTAAAGTAATAAAGGTCCAATAATCATGTACGATTCGTAAAACGCCCGCGAGGAGTTCAATGTAATACAAAAATGTATTTCACGACCGCTTTTATACGCAACCAACCACTCGTACAATATACTGTACCTGTACGTACAGCAGTACAGGCCCTTTGCCATACCATCGTGTTTTGTGTTCATACTGGTGCGAAGCGAAGTTCCAGGTACGTCTGTGGACTCATTTTCACGCAACCGTATCGCCGTGCGCGTCAAACCCTAATCGCGCTGATGCTGACTCATGCGGCTGGCTGGAAGCACTGTACCAGCACGGATGGTGCTTGGTATTCATTCCGCTACGTACGAATTTCTTGGGCCTTCTCGTGCGTATCATACACCTCGCGGGAAGCAACACGCGTTTTTCTGCGACAGCATGCCACACCATGCATCATCATATCATATGAGGCGCTCGCCGACTACAGTAGAAGCACGCGCGTGCGTCGATCACCGATTACCCTCGCGGCGGTCCTCTAAAGCTGTGCGAGCGGCAACGTTCCGTACGCGGGGCGGCACCTACACCCTATCACTCTGCGAAGTATGTGCTGTGCGCGTGTGCCCGGACGCAAAGGGTCTGAGCGCTGCGAACAGAACCCCACGATGTCAGAACGAACGAAGCAAAAAAAAAAAATACGCTCGGAGTGAGAGATGACACGCGAAAAGAAAAAAACTCGAGACCGGGCAGACGAACGTACCGGTACACGGGCGATCGTATATACTCGACGAGCTGATAACGCAAGACCGCCGCAAAGAAAAAGTGCTGCGTACGCGAAGCACAGACACAAGAGTCACGGCTCCTTCGGTTGCTACACGACATGCCGCTTTCCCGAGACTCCAACTTATGCTCTAGTCTACCTTTGCTAGCCAAAACGATTCGCCGTCCCCCCGGGCCGTCGTCTTCGCCGTCTTCGTCGTCGTCGTCGTGCGTGAGAACAACAACAACAGGTACTTATTCCAGTCGAAGTATTCCCCATCAAAAGAAGAAGAAAACACTCTTCTGCTGCGACCCGTGGTAACAACTTGACGTACTCGCAGACACCTATACCTCTCTCTCTCTGCGCATCTTTCGAATATCGGCAGCGCTCATCACCACAGACGGGTACAGCCCTCCAGCTAGCTAGGTCGCTCACCGTGTGTGATGGGAGGTAGGGTAGGCCCAAAATCGTCCCCACCTTGGACGCGAGCTCGCGCTGTTAGACGCCCGCCCCTTGCTGACCTTTTTTGTGGTTGTGTTCGTTGGCGCGACGACGACTCGTCGAGATTTGGCTGACCGCAGACTACCACTACTAGTAGACGCAGACTACGCGCAGAGGCGCAGACCGCAGACCCGCAGGCAGTCACCACCGGTTTTGGTCGAAGGGTAACATAATAAATAATAACAAAACATGCGAAACGAACCAAGAAGAGCGGAGAGCGGAGAGCGGTTCGCCAACGTATATTAAAAGGTATCCAGAAAATATCCAAATAAACGTACAACCAGGTACTATTAATACTCGTAGATACAATGTAGTATACCGTACGTACAAGATCAAAGTATCCAAATAAGTAAAGGAGATGATACGTACAAAAAGGCAGAACAATGCAAATCGTTCCTTGGGACGCCTTTTCGACTCCGGGACGGTATCTCACGGGACTCGGCGTCCCCAGGGACTGAAAAAAGGTGCTGTTTGTTGTATAGGATCTGGCCACCGCGGGACGTGTTTGGGCGGGAACAGGATTTATTTACACTTTTCCGTGGCCCAGAACCGGGACGACAATATATTTTGGGCGGGAGGCGTTTGTGCTGGCACGGGATTTCACATTAATTTGTCACGCGATGACCGCGGGGTTTTTGTCTGGCTCCGACCGCTGTGTGGTGTATCTGAGGCCTTCACACACCTCACAAGAAACGTGACCCAATTTCGATCCTGACGGGTTTTTGTGGGGAGCTGTATACTCGTAGCTGTCTGCAAGTAAGTAAGTGAGTGAGGTGCAAATATAATGATCAGTTAGGGGTTGTGTTATGTCTCCCTTTTGTGCGGGACGTGTTCGGTACGGGAATGGGAAATTAGAAATTGGGCGGCACGCGTTTGTGCGGGACTGGGATTTGAACTTTTCCGTGGTGCGGGAGGGGGATATTTTTTTAATTTGTGCGGGACGCGTTTTTGTGCGGGAACGGGATTTCACATTTTATCACGGGACCGCGGGACTATACACACAAAGCCGAAGGATAAATCCCGAGAAATGCCTTGGAAAATGCCCCCTGGGGCACTATTTTAACTATCCGGTACCTGGTATACCACTATACTACTGCTGTCGTATTATTGCCCCCGGGGGCACTTCAGTTTAATCCCGAAAACAAGAAGCGTAATGCTGCGCGCGATGACGACGGTAGGATACTATTAATACTACAACACTACCGGCCCTTCTTCGGCTGTGTAGACCTGTCTGAAGGTTGTCTATCGTACGTCATGTATGTATGTATATATGTATGTAGGTTTACTCCCTGCCGCGGTGGGTGCTGTCCCGCATCCACCAACAACGCGCACAAACAAAATTGTCGAAAGTCTCAAGTCTCAAGTATCCTGCTGCGCGTGTTCCTATTGTTAACAATAGCGACAGCTACAATGAATACAGTGGGTGGGCACCCCGTGTTAGGAAACGTCACTTTGGTGTCCAGGTTCAATAATAATAGTTGTCTTATTTTTTCCCCGACCTTGATCCAACTCTATTGTATAGGATGTAGAGGTGGTCTCACTGTTGAGCTACAGTATGCTTCTTAACCTAATTATCTCACTGTTCGTGCCAATCTGAGCCTATTCTTCTCAACATAATGTTCCTCAACCCCTTTAGAGCCCCAGTCCCGTTTTGGGGACAAAATACTTGAAATTTGAGTGGTTTGTCCCCAAAACGGGACTGCGGTTCTAAAGGGGTTAACTGCGGGCGCCCACTGCCTATACTACAGTATCTTCTTTTTACGAGTACGTGCCCCCAAAACTATGTACCTGCTGGGCAGAATTTTGGGGGCCGAAAAAAAGCAGTACAGCAGTACCGTATTAATATAATACCTGGCGTGAAACACGCTACTAGTAAATCAAACCAGGTACCTACTACGCACGACGATGGTGGCGACCGTGGGAGAGTACCAGGTATTGCACAGCAGACCCGCCTGAGGGTTGTCTGATAACGCCATCTACTACTACTGCACTGCCGCCGTGGGTTCAGTATACTTCCGCCCGCCATCGCTCCTCGCCAGATGTACAGACAGACTACGTCGTCATTTTAATGAGATGATGGCGATCGATTTCACGTAAAAAACCATCTGGAAGGTACTTGGTATGTTGTAAGATATCCCTGACGTAGTTACTGTCTGCCGGGGCGCCAGGCGCTACATAGAGCCATCCGCGGGCCTGGTTTGTTTGACGCTGTTCATCATGTGCGCGATATGTGGGTTCTACGTGCACTGGTTTTTGCGTCCAGTCACTCACCACGTATGCATACAGTATACTCTCCATTTTTCGGAGTCACTTTAGCTTTTGGTGCGCCCCCAAAACATGTTCACAGGGATCGTGAGTATTGAGAAAACGGACAACAGATGCTATTAATATTGGTAACTCTAATCCACTCACCCCTCGAATAGGGAGCACAATGCCACCACCAGCTGACAACATTAATCCACTTGCTCATCATGTATGCCGAGACAACCCAACTACAGCACGTACCAAGTATGTATTGCCTAACCTCCACCCACTCCATACCGGGAGAATCACACAACAAATTATCTCTTATGTGCAGGATAATTCCTCCCGTCAGTAACTTTTTCGCTTGAGTGCGCCACCATCTCGAGATATACCGCTTCGCTTGTTTAACGGCTGCAGCAGCACATCAGCATTAATACCAAACAAACAGCGGCATCAACAATAGCACTAGCGGTCCACCCGCCACAAAACTTCAAGAAAGGCCACAGCTAACAACGTGTCAACCAAAAACAGGCCCCAGTTCGTATACAACATAGTGGAACCAGGGAGAGGGAAAACGCGCCCGTAGGTCCATCATTGGTCGACTGCGGGCACCTGTTACCCTTTCTCTCCGTTAACAGCAACCTGCCCCAATCCGCCGGAAACCGCCTACCAGGTGCATGCCTACACGGGGCGACTATAAATATCCCGTCCCTTGTGCCGGCGACGCCAAAAGGTGGTCAGGTCACCCCCCCCTTCCCCTCCCCTCGAATCCCATCCACAACCCGGCGGGAAAACAACAACAAATACGAAAAACCTAAAGAATAAATAAGCGAACGACAGCGCCTGTTGCTGCTTGGTGTTTACTTCCTGACACGTGCTGACTGGCGCATGCATGCATACATGCCCGGCAGTGCCGCTGTCTCTACCACAGTAGCCGCAGCCGAATCAACGCGCACTCGTTGCAACTCGTGTCACGAACAGATTATATAAAACGATTAATCTACCAAGGAGGGGGTAAAACGCTTCCTGGCTGAAACGCCTCGTGGCTGAAAGAGCTCCTGGTTGAAGCGCCTCCTGGCCGCAACGCCTCCTGGCTACAACGCTTCCTGGCTCACACGGCTCTAGGTTGAAACGCCTGAAGTGCCTCCTAAACTGAAACACCTGCTTGATGCAACGGCTCCTGCATGAAACGGCTCCTGGTTGAGACGCTTCCTGGCTCATTACGGCTCCTGGTTGAAACGCCTCTTCGATGAAACGCCTCCTGACTGAACACACCTGCTCGATGAAGCGCAGGTTGGCTGAAACGCTTCCTGGCTGAAACGCCTCCTGAATGAAACAAATTGCTCAATGACATGGCTTCTGGCTGAAACGCCTCTTGTCTAAAGCGCCTCCGGGCCAAAACGCATCCTGACTAACACGACTCCTACTGTAGCTGAAATGCCCCCGTCTCTGAAACTGCTCCTGGCTGACCTGACCAAAACGCCTTCTCGATGGAACGTCTCCTGTCTGAAACGGCTATTCTCTGAAACGGCTCCTGGTGGAAATGCCTTCGCGATGAAACGGTTCCTGGCTCGAACGGGCTCCTCTCTAAAACGCCTCCTACCTCTGGCCGCTCTCCTCTCGTTCCCAGAGGGGTGCACAGAGCGCGCCGTGACAAGAAAAAATAAGTGCCTCCTGCCGCACCCGCGGACAACGTTCGTGACCCAGCGGGAGCAAAGTCCGCATCGACCACTACTGCAGTGGTGTCGAAGTGGGGGGGGGGGGGGGGGGAGACTGGCTGGTTACCCCCGCAACCAAAACATCAGGGGTTCGTAAAGAAACAGTAGTTGCGGCGCCTAACGAGAGGCGTCGCAGGCTAGCTGGCAGGGGGAGGGGGGCGTACTCATTTGTTGCTTGCCTTAATCATTTGGCCGGGGGCGGGGGGGGGGGGGGGTCTAGAAACAGTTGCGTCGCCTAACGAGAGGCGTCGCTGAACAGCTGGCCGCACAGAGCATAAACAGGATCGACCATAACAGAACGGACGATTCCATCACACCCGAAAAAAAACGAACGAACGATTCACGTATCTCTTTTCAAAATTGTCGCTTGCAACGCCACACGCGCGCCAAACGCGCTCAACGGCTGTTTGGGCTTGGCTCTTTGTTGTTACTGCAGGTATGTTGCAAGTGTGTCTGGTGGGGCATACCAGATATAATTTGGGACTACCCGGGTACCTAGCCGACTACTACCCGGGTACATACCCGAATAACCACAAAACAACCAGGCTGGTACCCGGGCACATTACGGCGTATACCCTACAAAACAAACCCCTTGGTATGTTGTCACGTTTACGCGTGTCGATACAAAGGCTCTCTTTTGAGGCTGCTCGATAAAAGATCACCCCAGTCCCTATATGTACAGAGAGGCAAAAAAAAAGAACACCGCTTTTCGAAAAAGACTAAGGGGGTGATCAAGAGTCTACTAATAGACTAGGACACACAGGTGGAGGGCACACAAACGCATGCTGCGTATCGCACAGGAAGACACAAAAAAGCGCCCTTCCGTTAAACTACAGTTGGAACTCCCACCAAGAAAGCAAAAACAGGCATCGACCGGCAGGCAAGCGCTTCCGCGAGCAAAATCAAAATATCAAAACAAACCAAAACGGAACCCACGACACTAAACACAACGACAAAGACATCGACACCAACATCAATATACCGACACTGCACACACAGAAACGCCCAAAACACCCACACCAAAAACCGCTCCCCGCCCGCACCACGCGAAGAGGGAGCCCCGTGTCACCGCCAAAGAAAGCTGGGGACGCCTCGAGTGCATCAAGCGCATCACAGCGCAACAAGTGCGCGGCCGCGCACAGAGAACATACCCCACGAAGTCCACACCCCCTTACCCCCCCCCCCCGCCCCCACCGTCGCGCACGCACCGGTTGAAGACGACAATACCCAGCTGCCACTCCCCCCGGTCCCCCCCCCCTCTCCAAGGAACGCCAAACCAATACTCCGCTACATGCAGTTACACCCCCCCGGGTACTTTAGTGGCGACGGCGCAGGGAAGCCTTCTCCATCGCCACCGCCGGTGCTGTTCGCTCCGCCGACACTAAAGCCACCGACGCTCCCCAGCCGCAAGAGGCTGTGGCTACTGCTCCCCGCCTGGAGGAAGCACCGCCCCCTTATCCTGCCCCGTGGGAGACCGTTCTTGACGAGGGGAAGGTCGAATGCGAGACCCCTTGCGTCCTCCCCGCCCCCCATGTCACCCTGCTGGCGGTGATGCTGGTGGAGTAGGTGGTACAGAAAAGGGCCCATGTGGAGGCTCTGGCTGTGGCTGCGGGTGTGGCTGTTGCTAAAGTGGCGGTTCTCGTGCGAACCACCGCCGCCGCCACCGCCGCCCTCTCTTGATCTCCGCCTCCCCCCTCCCCCCGTCGTTGCCGCGCTGATCCCCGACCCCCTTGAACCTGTAGACGCCTCTCGCCACATTCGGGGGCCTGAAGGGGACAGTAACATCTCTGCGGTCAGTGCTTGCCCCACCCCTCCCCCAGCCTCTTCCCCTCGTCCTAATCCTCCTCCTACCCCTCCCCCTCCTCCTTCAAGTGTCCCCACCCCCCCCCTCCCTTCTCTCCCTTCTTGCTCTTCTCTTCCTGCTCCTCCTGCTATTTCCCCCATTTCTCCTCCCCGCTCCCCTCCTTCTCCTCCCACTCGCTCTCCTTCGCCTTCTAATTGTTTCGATATTGCCACTACGACGCTACCGCCGTTGTTGCTGTTGCTGTTGTTGGTGTGTGTGTTGCTAGTGTTGTGGTTGTTGTTGTTCTTGTTGTTGTCACTGATGAAGTCGACGTCCACACTATCCCCATTGTTGACTCGAGGGTCGGCGTTACCGCGGGCCGTGGGTTCCACCGCCTCCGCGCCGTGGAGCACTCCCGCAAGCCTAGAGGACGAGATCCGGCTCGACCGCCGAAGAAGCCGCCACCGTAGCAGCGAGACGTCCGATTGTTGCCGTGCCATCGCCGGCCGCTGCCGTTGTTGCTGTTGTTGTTGTTGTTGTTGTTGTTGTTGTTGTTGTTGTTGTTGTTGTTGTTGTTGTTGTTGTTGTTGTTGTTGTTGTTGTTGTTGTTGTTGCTGTTGTTGTTGTTGTTGTTGTTGTTGACGTTGTTCTTGCTGTTGTTGTGGTTGTTGTTGTTGTCGTTGTCGTTGCTGTTGTTGTTGTTGTTGTTGCTGCTGCTGCTGCTGCTGCGACTGTCCTTGATTCTCCTGCAGCTGCTTCTCGTACCGTCGGGGCGGCGTACGAGCGTTTTCGTCGTCCTCCCCCCCCCCCCTCCTCGCCCTCCCCTCTCCCCTCCCCCTCCCCCCTCTCCTCTCCTCCCTCCCATCCCCTCGCCCCCGATCGATAATTCCCATCCCCTTCTGACCGACTGCCGCCGCCCGATTGCGAAGTCCCCGATAGGCTGATGTCGACCCGTTCAGTGTCACCCATTGTGGCACGTCTTCGAACTCTAGCGGGGGACTGTACGGGCAGGCGTGTTCGTACCGGGGGCAGGGTGCGTCTGTTGACGGCCGTCGGTTTCCGACGGGACGAGGTCGTGGAAAAGGCCGGGCTAATCGGATGGTCGGTGTGCCGGTGGGTGCTTTCCCTGGCGATCGTGACAATGGTGATGATGATGATGATGGTGATGATGAGGATGATGATGGTGGTGGTAAACGGGTGACGGTGATGATGAGGATGAGGGGTGATGATGGTAAGAGTATGAAGAGGGGTGGTGATAAAGACGATGGTGGTGGAGACAGACGATAATGGTGATGGCGACGACGATGTTGATGATGATGACAAGGGCGATGAGGACGACCATGACGGCAACGATGTCGACGGTCATGATCGTCGAAAAGAAAAAAAGAAAAACAAAACGAAACGAAACGGAAACGGAACGAAAGATGATGAAAGCAACGGACACGAAAATAAGTGAGAAACCGCACGAAACGACTCGCAACTAAACAACGGTGCGCACTGAAACCAAGCAAAATCAAATGAGTCCGAGCGAAGCGACAATCACAACAACCCCGACACCCGCAACATGAACAACAACATGTTCAGCAGCAATGGCAACGACGACAGCGATAACAACCACCGCGACGACCGTGAGAGACTGTCGCAGTTTGCCACTCACCACGGAACCTCGGCGAGCGACAAGTTGGCAACCCCCAGCAGCTCCTTGTGCCCCCCCCGCTCTCGGTCCATCACGAGGAGGCTTATGTGCGAGTGAAGCAGTAGCGCCACATCCGACACCGTCAATTGGCACGTGCATTTCTTGGTCCACCTGGATAGACGGGTCGGTTGATTGGTTGGTTGGTTGACGGTTTGATTGATTTGGTGGAGTGATAAAAATAGTGATTGATTTGATTGGGTGATTGATCGGTTCATTGGTTGGTTGAATATTTTGGCTGATGGACCGATTCATTCATTTTATGGTTGACTGATTGACAGGTGATTGGTTGGTCGGTAAAGTGGTCGAATACATTTTGCCTTACGGCAATACAGCTACAGTTAGGCGTGGGATTTCGTGCGTATCGACCACATAAAACGACGACGTCGACCAGAAAAAAACGATATCCCCGCAGAAACAAAACGCCTCCAGCCACAGCAGAACCACTTGAACATAATTCCGTAATAGTTGAGGGCCTAGCATGGCATGCAAAGGATGATTCTGCTGCTGCAGCTCTAGGTATGTTTACCAACCCAATACGCCGGAAACAAAAAGGAGTCTAGGATTAAATTGGTGTACGTCAACAATAAAAATGGCCGAAAAAAATGGGGGGTTTTTTATAGGGGGTTTTGTGACAACTGTTATGTCATCTCTGCATCTTATGAATAGTATAGAGTGTATGCTCCAAACCGCGCCTGAATCGCACAATAGCATAGCCAATGCACACGAGGTCTTCAAAATTCGACTAATACCGGTACCAAACGGAAGAATTTTTCGTGTGTTCGCCGCGCTCGAAAGAGGCTTTTACTCGCGAAACGAAGAGGACAACAGCGTGTTATGAGAGCCGACGGCGACACTACCCACCAAGCGGCGGACCACGCAGCTAACGAGATCGCCTTGCGGAGCAGTGGCCTCGAGGCATCCGAGCGGTGCCGACAACAAGCATTGCAGGAAAAACGAAGCATTCGCAATGATACGCGTTGCATATCCATCTTACGTGTGCTCGTATATACCAATATGATACAACACAGAGTAACATAAATGCTCGTACCACCAGCGTACGAGGCATGCAAGCGTTTGGCAAACAAGAACAGCGGGCCTATCCAACGAGCACCTTCTGTCTCCAACTAACCGTTCTGGTACGTTGTGAATCGCGGTGGTTGCGAAAGCCGCGAGCAATGCGCCCCCAAAAGCTCGGAAGCAGCTATTCGCTACTGCTTCCAATGAGCGCTCTATATGTTTTTATTACGCGCACTGCAATTGGTGTACCAGCATAATTATAGTGATACATACCAGGTACCTCCGATCCTCGTATACATGCATCTATACTGGTTCGCAATCTGTAGGGACACCTTTTTTTGGTTCGTGCTCGACATTTCTAGCTATGTTTTGATTGGTTGGTCGATCACGGTGAAATTATGTAAACCAACAACGTTCAAAACCACTTTTTGGGCAGAAAAAAATGCACAAATCCCAGGCCTAACAGTAGTGCACGATTAATTCCAATGTACAACACTACCGGGAACGACCATGTCCCGTTTTTCGCGGTACGCAGTACCAAAAGCCAACAAAACAATACACCGAACACTTGTTGATTCATAGGTTGGTTGGTGCCAAAAAAAGAAGCCAGGCCAAGCCCGGGCCTGGGCGGGTCGCACGATGGGTCCAGTGAGTGGTCAAACCAACTTTTTTAAGCATCCCCGTGAAAAGAAGAGGTTCTATCTCTCTTTTTACATACATACTAAACACATTAGTTATGTCGTGCCAGCCACGATTCCCACAAAAATTCACACAAATCACTCAAAGTCCACCACCAGGCTTTTAATCCCAGGTAAAGAACCACACAAAACCGTACACAGCAAAAAAGGCCTTGCACCACAGCCAAAATATATATATATATATATATATATATATATATATATATTCTACTAGGTCCCAAGTATTTTATCCCAAAAAAGGGGTTGCAATTGTACAGCAGTTTATTATTATAGTAACCATCCCCGCCCGCCTCTCGCCGCCCGTGCGAGAAAGCCCGCCTCACGAGCGGTTCTTAGTAGGATGCAGCTCATCCTTCATGCGACTATAATAGAGGGCTGAGACGGCGGCGCAGAAATTCGAGGCCCCCTACCTACATACCGGTAGGTAATGTTTTCCCTCTTATCGCGCGCGGGGTCTCTTTGATCAGGAGCTAACCTACTGCTGTGCTCAGGAGCTACCTAATAATGATATATATTTATAATATTACGGGGGACCATAGTCAATAGAACCAAATATTGTTAGTAAAAATAGGTAAATGTATTGGTTTTTGTGTGTACCATAGGTCCTATTAACTATGGTCCCCCGCAATAGCACATTAAGATGCACATCCCGTCATAACGGCAGGTGAGGACATATTTACGGGGGCACCATAGTTAATAGGACAAAATATTGTTGGTAAAAATGGTTAAATATATAGGTTTTTATGCATACCATAGGTCCTATTAACTACGGTCCCCCGTAATAGATTACCTAGATCATGATCTACAGATAGATCGTGCGCCGTACGACTAGTGGAAACGTCTGCCATTAGTACCGAACAAATCGTTTTTTGGGGAAAATTCTGGTCAAAACTTTTTTCCGAAAATGATCATGTTTTTTTACAGTGTCTGGTCACCACGAGCTTTCCGAAACTGCAGTAGTACGTATATTGTTCCATTGTTGACACCCTCTCTCCGTTAGCCGAGGAAGCAACCTATCAACATTGAGAAACGGTCGAATCTCCTGTGCGAAATCAAAACAACGAAACAAAAAAAAACAGGCCTAGATTTTTGCAACTTACTTAGGGTTTAGCGTTTTTCGCTTGGTGTCTGTCCTGGGCGGCTTTCCCGAGGAGGCTTTGATGAGGTGACTTGGGTCCGAAGAGAACATGATGAACGGATTGCGCGTCCCGCCGTTCTGTTGGAACATATATTGGACGGCAGGAGCATGCCCCGAGCATGTAGCCATCCAACACCCAGCAGGAAACCAAAAGAAACGGAACGAAGCGAAACGCATGCGCGGATATAAGAGCGGGGAGAGAGGGGGGGGGGGGGGGGGGCGAGGGGAGGGAGGGGGCAGGAGAGGGGTTGACACGCAGAGCGGAGAGAAAGAGAGAGAGATAATCAGAGGAATCGTAGACCGTCACCACCGTCCCCGGGGGGTCAGACGCCTCTCCAGGCCCTCAAACGCCAGTACATGTTCATATGCACACCACACCACCCTCTACTACCAGCAGATACGTCTTCACAGCTATACCAGGTAACTCACATTCTCGCCGCCTAAATGATGCCAGTACCTGTAATCACTACCGCTCCGGGTGGAAAGCTAAGGAACGCTTGGTCTTCATATTAAGGTCTAAATGTTGCTTATATGACCGGTCAGAGTGGTATAGGGGATCCACGTCGCCCGATCGGAAAAATCTCACAGCTCGAAACAGATCATCGATTCCCGCTTGACGATCAAGACCTTTCAGGGCATATATAGATATATAGATAGATACATATATATAGATAGATAGATCCCTGACCTGTACGATCTGTGTGATATGTATGATCTAGCTCATGTTGCCCGGTGGGAGCCGTACAATCTTGCATGATCTACTGCAGTAGCACGTGTGTCCTAGATCTTTCAGAGGGCAGATAGATAGATCTATTCCTGACGTGTATGATCTACAGCTCATGTTGCCCGGTGGGAGCCGTACAATCTTGCATGATCTACAGCAGTAGCACAGGTTTCCTGGGTTGGAAGGGTCAGATCCGTACTGTGCAGATCCAGCAACACATTCTCGGGGAACGGAGGGTGAGGTACTACAGTGCTGTAGATGATCTGCAGTAGATAATCTGCAGTAGATGATCTGTAGCATATATCAAGATTTGTCTTGTCCGAGTTGTGAAATTTCCCCCCCCGAAAGAAACAAATTTCGATACTTGTACGCTCTTCCACCAGCGTATACAGAATACTGCCTGGTGTCCAGCAGAGCCGCGAGTTCTCAGCTAGAGCTACCGCATCACGTATCATCAGGGGGTTGGCAAGACAAGGCAAGGCAAGGCAAGGCGAGGCAAACCAAAACAAGGCAAGGTAACATGAACAAGTCACCGCGCTCCTCAGCATGCACGGTACACAACTGAAAATCCGTAGGCGAGGTACGCGCGATCGCAGCAATCACACGCAGCTTGCAAATATGAGCTTCGACGGAACCCTCGACACAGCTGAGGTGTCTTTCAAGATCTTCTTACGATGAATAATATATCATACGTCGGGCATATCATCTATAGATAGATCATCTGCAGATAGATCATCTACAGATAGATCCTAACCTGACGTTATGAGGCATTGTGCGGGATCCGTACAGTACAGACCCACTCCCCCAGGACGCCTGTGCTTAGGTAAATCATGCAGATTGCACGGCTCCCACCAGGCAACATGAGCTAGATCATACAGATCATACAGATCATACAGATCATACAGATCAAGGATCTTATCTGCCCTCAATCATATATTAATAGATCATAACCAACAGTCCGAGTTGTGAAATATATACACAGTTGACGGCAGTTTCAAGTATCCCCCACCGGCGTGCGGGTTCCCTATAGACACACTATCCAATCATATACATTCATACATGCATACATACATGCCTGGCAATGAAAAATGGGGATTTGGCGATGCAAAAAAAACAAAAACAAGAAAGCAAAAACGAAAACTGACCGCGCTCCCCGGCAGCTCAAACGCCTCCAAATCTTCGAACGTCAGCCGAGCCGGCGGAGACGAAACCAACCGAGGGACGTCTAGCACTGCCGGTATCCTGCTTTTTCGTCGACCCTTCAATTCCGGCGGCTTCGGCACAACCTGACCACAACATTCACACATCATGTACCGGAAGCCGTAGCGGGGGGGGGGGGAGGGAGGGCAGGGGAGGGACAGGAGGGAGAGGAGGAATTGGAGCGGGGGAAGGGAGGGGGAGGGGGAGAGGGGGGGTTGCTGACCTCTTGAAATAGGGTAACGCCGCGACGACATATCGACAACCTACGATATGATTTCACGGAAGGCGTACCATCAGGACGGGAGGGGGAAGGTGGAGCAAAAAGGGGGTGGTGGTGGTGGTGGTGGTGTGTCTACAGTAGTCTATATTTGGCCGCGACGCGCTCGGCGTCAAAAAGTTGGCTTCAAATATCAACGCCGGGGGAGACATCAAGAAAACAAACGAGCAAACAAGCAAGCAAACACAAAAACAACTTCAATCAACAAACAGAACAAACGAATGAATCGAACGAATACACAGAACAAACAGAAGGACAAACTCAACAAACATACAAACAAAACGATCCCGAAACCAACCGACCAACAAATCGACAAACAAACCAACCAACTGAACCAATCAACCAAAAAATCAACCAACAAACCAACGAACCCACCCATCGACCAATCAACCAACCAACCAACCAACCAACCAACGAACCAGCCAACCAGCCAACCAGCGCAACCAATCAACTATATATACCTCGGGCGTGAGCTTGATGCTGAAAGCCGCGTGGATCGGTTTGTGGTCGCTGCTGGTGATCTGCCACGCGCGGGCGGGGGGGGGGGGGAGGTACAAGCAGCAGCGCCGCGCGAGACACGCCAGCAAAGTTCCATGAGTTCGTGCGTAGAGTTTCGCAGATCGGACAGATCATATCCTGGTTAACACACCGGACATATCAGATCATATCCTAGTTCGCTGATGGGACATATCAGATCATATCCCACTGCACACATCGGACATATCAGATCAGATACCAGTTCGTACATCAGACATATCAGATCCCAGTTCACAAGCCGGACAGATCAGATCGTAGTTTGTGCATCGGACAGATATATCAGATCCCAGTTCATGATATAGATATTTCGAGGTGGATAGATTCCTGATCTGTATGATCTGATAGATTCCTAGTTTGTATGATCTGATAAGATTCCCGATCTGTATTATATGATACACTACTAATCTCCGTTATCTGATAGGTTCTGATCTGTATGATCTGCTATATTCCTAATTTATTGATCTGATAGATTCCTCCTCTGTATGATCTGATACATTTGTGATCCGCATCATCTGTTAGAGATTCCTGATCTGTATTATCTGATATTTTCCTTATCTGCATGATCTGATATATTCCTAATAAAATGATCTGATAGGTTCCTCGCCTGTATGATCTGACACATTACAATCTGAATGATCTGTTAGAGATTCCCCATCTACATTGATCTTATAGGTTCCTGATCTGTATGATCTGCACGACCTACTATTGTAATGTTATTTGCGATGTGTGACAAGGCGGCCCCTGCGCACGTGTTTAGCCTGGTAGGATCTACAGATGATCTACCATCAACATACGTAGATCGTTTAAGGTCTGCTGTATACGATCTAAATCGTGATCTGTCCAATCTGATGCAGGATTTCTGCTGTGACGGAGTTGGCTTGTGCGGAGCGGGAAGAGGGGGGGGGGGGGGGGGGGGAGGGGGTCGACAGAGCGACAGAGAGAGAGGGAGGTCGTAAGTGTCTCCAGATTATTTAGATTGCGATCTATACGATGTGTGCGGGGTTTCTGTTGTTGCTGTTGGTTTGTGCGGAGGCGGGACGAGGGAGGGAAACGGGGAGGGTCGACAGAGCGGCAAACAGATGGAGGCAGGGGAGGAAGACCCAGAAAGGTAAGGGGTAGGGTCGGGCGGGGGGGGGGGAGACAGGCAGAGAAGGAGAAACGAAGAGAAACATATGAAAGGGAGGGTGAGAGAGAGGGAGAGGAAAAGTCGTAGCTAGAAGGGGAAAGAAAAAGAGAGAGGGGGAAAGAGAGGGAGCTAGAATCCCAGGCATAAATGCGCGAAAGCTACGTGCTGCCCCCCCCCCCCCCCCTCGGTCTCCACAACATCGTTTGCATCCACTGCTTCCATACACCACACGAACGCACAAAACACATACGCACGCAGCACAACACGACACGATCCCACGGACGAGGACCATCCCAACAGATAAAGCACACACCCCCTCCCCGGCCCCCTCCCCTCCCCTCACCGTCTCGACCCCCGCATGCCACCCCCTACTCAATCAAGCACAAGCACCTCCTCTCGTTTTCTCATACGCTATCGTAAACAGCGGCAGACCCTCCCCCCCCCCCTCCCCCCCCCCTTCCCCCTCCCAGTATATTATATATAGGTTGGGTTGGCGTCGGTTGGCAACGCCACGGTAATACATGTTGCTCACTACGTGAACTAGACAACCAAGGTACCGCGTTTTTGTTTTATTTGGGCGGTCGCCCACAGCTGGTGGTCGAGTTATAGATCATTTGGGCGAGAGGTAAATAACCTTTACCTCGCACAAGGGAATTGATCGTATCACGTAGTGTTCACGGTGAGGCAGCTACATAGTACTCCCATTGCTGTCTCTGGAAGTGGCCACACCGGAAGGAAATAAACTCATTGAAGCTGTCATCCATACGCAAGTCCGCCTCACAAGCGGTTCTGAGTGGGATGCAGCTCACCCCTCACGCGACTCGCCGGACACCTCACGGCGCTTCGCAAAGCTTGGTGCAAGCAATGTCTGCCCGGTCGGTGAAAACCCGACATGCTCCGTCCCGGCATTGTAGGGATGCGAGGGTCTATGGTCATACGACTACGGCCATGCATGAGATCGAGCACATCTCTCCTATCGAGTACACCCCCCCCCCACAACCCCCCTCTACCCCCCCCCCCCCCCCCCCCCCCAATCTCTCCTCAACACCGCCCCCCTACCCCCCCCCTCCCCCCTCCCGCCGTCATAGCGCACCTCAGGAAAGCTGACGAACTCCAGCAACTCTAGGTTGGGTGCGTGTCCCGGGAGGGACTTCCAGAGGATGCGGTCGGTGTAGCTGGGGATGCGCTTGGCGCTGTAGCCTTCCTTCTTGCCTCTCATAGTCTTGAACGTGGGAGCGAACGAGGGAGGCTCCGTCTGGAACCGCGCCGGCGCAAACAACGAATTTACCATAATCACAGCAGCTTCAATGTCATGTGTCAATGACAACAATAGCGGCAGCAAAATGGCAATAGAGGTGACTGCAACCGCGTCGCCGCAGCAATATCAATACCACTGCTACTGCTACTACTGCTACTGCTACAGTTACTGCTACTTCTACTGCTACTGTTACTGCTGCGGCTACTGCTGCTACTACTACTGCTACTACTCCCATTCCACGTCGTTTTGCCCTGAACCGAGGGCGCTTACACCGGGGCAATTACGGGTAACTCCACGGGGTCAATTATCGGTAATCGTTCACACCAGCCGGTAGTTATTGGTACTCACTTTATTCCCAGCTGGCTAAATATCATCAGCAGGCATATATACGTACGAGTATACAGCAGCGGTTCACATACACCGGGTCATACGCCACACCTCGTGTGTCATCAGGGGATGAAGCCATACGACGTCGGCCATGCATGAATTCGAGTACATCCCTCCTATCGAGTACACCCCACCCCCCCCTCCCCCCTCCCCCCCCCCCCTCCCCATACGACTACGGCCATGCATGACACGAGAACACCCCGTCCCCCTTGGCCTGCGCATCCCGCCTCACCTGAAAACCCGCCAGCACGCGCCCGGCCCTGAGCTCACGCAGCAACTCATCCGCTCCCCAAAGAACGGGCCAATTGCGCTCCTCGACAAGGGCGGTTACTCGGGCGTGTTGCTGGCGACCACAAAACGAAACAAAACGCGTGAAAAAACAAAGCGCGGGTTTGTTTATTCTGACAGGAGGAGGAGGAGGAGGAGGGAAAGGAGGAATATGAAGAGGGGAGTGGCGGGGGTGATTTCGAACTGGCATTTTCTGTCGCATTTTATTGAGTGCTCACGACAACGCTGACACCAACACCAACATCACCTCCCTCCCTCCCGCACCTCCCCCCCCCCCCCCTCACCCCCTCATTACCGCCTCCACCCCATCATATTTATCAACATCACCCCCCCCCCCCCTTGCTCCTTCTCGGAAGCGATGCGTGGTCAACAGTCAAATGACTAAGCAACAAAGGAGTACGCCCCTCCCCCCCCTTGCCTTCCCTTCTGCTCGTCTCGAGAGGGATGCGTGGTCAATGACCAAATGACTCCAGTCAAGCAACAAATTAGCATCCCCCCCCTCCCCCTCCCCCCCTCCCCTCCCCTCCCCACTGTCACCACCACGACGCAGTTACATAGTAACCCCACTGCCGTCTCTGGGAGTGGGCACACCGGAAAGTAAATCGATTCACTCGGAGCTGTCATCCATATGCAAAAAAACCCACTTCGCCAGTGGTTTTCCGTAGGATGCAGCTCACCCTTCATGTGACTCGTCCAACACCTCACGGCGCTTCGCGCTTGGTGGAAGCGTGCTCCGTCCCGGCACTGTAGGGACGCGAGGGTCTATGGCCATACGACTACGGCCATGCCTGATATCGAGTACACCGATACGTCTCGAAAGGGATGCGTGGTCAATGGCCAAATGACCAAGTCGAGCAAAAAATGAGTATGCCCGCCCCACTCCCCCCCCCCCCCCCCCCGTCTCCCCCCCTTCCCTCCCTCCCCCACCCCCCCCCCCGCCTCCCCCCACGACAAACCTCCTCGGGCTGTAGACCAAGGCCGAGGCTGATCCTGTAGTTCATGTCACCCAGCCAGAAGACGTGGTGAAACTGGCTGTCCACGTCAACCACGCGGCGGTCACGCTCCCCAAGACGAGCCCCCTGAAGGATCTCCGCACAGGAAGAGTTTCTACGGTCGAGGTGGTTCTGTCCCTCGTGCGCCTTTTTTGTTTTGTTTTGTTTTGTTTTTTTTTCCGTGTCCGGACCCCCGACCACAATGTGAAACAAAAGACGGGAAAAAAGAGAGAGAGGCGTGATATATGATAGGGCAAAAACGAAAACCACGGGAGACAAACACGGAAGACGGAACGAGGAAAAAAAAAAACAAGCACGCAGGCGAACGAAACGAACACCGAAACAAACGAGAAAATAAAAATGTTGAGCTGACAAGCACACGAAGGATGGCGGGTCGGATCGGTTCGGATCGGATCGGGTCGGAAAAAAAGGTAGCTTTTTCTAATCACACTGGTTGTGGTGATGGAAACATGACGGATGTGGTGGTGATGGTGGTGATGATGATGATGATTATGATGATGATGACGATGGCTGTGATCATGGCTGAATAACCCAGCCCAACCCCACCCCACCCAACTCGACTCAACCAACACCAACGTAACCCAAAACCAACCCAATGCAACCCAACTCAGATCCGATCCACTTCAACCCATCCCCAACCCGGTGAAGTGTACTCAGAGACCGACAACCCAATCCAGCCCAACCTAACCCCCTGGAACTCAAAGTAAACCAACCCCAACCCGAACCAAGCCCAAAGCGAGCCCCAACCCAGCGCAGCCCAACCCAACCTAACCCAACCTAACCCAGCGCAACCTAACCCAACCCAACCTCACCCTAACCCAACCCAACCTAACCCAACCCAACCCAACCCAACCTAACCCAACCCAACCCAACCCAACCCAACCTATCCCAATCCAACCTATCCCAATCCTATCCAACCCAACCCAACCTAACCCAACCCAACCTAACCCAACCCAACCCAACCCAACCCAACCCGACTCTGCTAGGTACACCCAGACACGATACCTGGAGGTGGCAGCTGACGAAGCACAGCGTGGTCCCCCTCAGTCGCAACTTGCACACCAAGCCCCCTTTGTTGGCCACCAACTTCGCGATCCTGCGGGTTTCCCACAAGAAAGCAGGCGTTACATTTGCCCATCGAAAGACACAGGGGAAGAAACTAAAAAAGGGGGTAAAATATGCACGTCACACGAATACGAGGCGGCAGTGGCGGCAGCGGCAGCAATAGTAGTCGTAGTCGTAGTAGTACGAGTAGTAGTAGTAGCAGCAGTAGTAGTAGTAGTAGTAGTAGTAGTAGTAGTAGTAGCAGCAGCAGTAGTAGTAGTAGTAGTAGTAGTAGTAGTAGCAGTCGTAGTAGTAGTAGTAGTAGTAGTAGTAGTAGTAGTAGTAGTAATAGTAGTAGTAGTAGTAGCAGTAGTAGTAGTAGTAGTAGTTTAGCTGTAGTATAGTAGGAGCAGTGGTAGTAGCAGAAGCAGTAGCAGTAAAAGAAGGAGTAGTAGGAGCAGTAGCAATAGTAGTAGTAGAAGTAGTAGTAGTAGTAGTAGTAGTAGTAGTAGTAGTAGTAGTAGTAATAACAGCAGATTAGTAGCAGCGGTAACAGTATAAACAGCAATACCAGGAGCGGTACATGTAGAGGAATCGTACGCTTCCCTCCTCTTCCTCTGCCCCGCGCCTCCCCCTGCGCCTGCCCCCCCCCCCCCCCCCCCCGCTCGGTCAGTGAAACCCCACGTGCCCCGTTCCAGCATTGCAGGGATGCGAGGGTCTATGGTCATACGACTACGGCCATGCATGAGATCGAGTACATCTCTCTTATCGAGTACATCCCCCCTCCTCCCCTCCCCCCTTCCTCACCCGGTATTCTCGGAGGCAGATTCTCCTTCGTCGTGGTCGTACACATCCAGAAGAGACCTCCTCAAGAACACCTTTACCCTCATCTGCATCCTCCGCAGAGATATCATCTGTCCCCCCCCCCCAAAAAAAAAAAAAAACACGACAAAAACATACAAGACTTTTTTTTCAACACGGTTAGTATGTACCTTGCATGAAACAGGTCCCACACGCCATATATATAGTTTTAATCGAAACATCACACGGTTTATGATGATACTAACAGCTTCTACACATCGTGAGCTGGTATACTCGTGCCGTATCCCCCCATCCCCCCCCCCTCCCCCCTCCTACCTCCCCTTTATTTCGGCGGAAACCCCAAACTTCGCAGAATGGAAACCCTCAGCAGAAAAACAACAAAAAGAGATCGAAAAAACACACGACTACTATCAAAAATGGTAGCTGATCCTCACACACCACCTCACATCGCGGCTACTATACTCGTGCCGTCTCCCTCCCCCCCCTCCTGCCTCTCCCTCCTTTGGGAGAGAGGAAACCCCAGCTCACGGAATGGAACATTGATAAGACACCCCCCCCCCCCACCCGCATCCTGTCCCGCATCTACTAACAGCACACAGATACAGCCAGATACTCCATCTGGCCTGCACGACCCGAAACAAAACGGAGGGGAGGGGGGGGGGGGGTCCCAACCCCGTCGTACAGAAAACACACATCCCTCCTCAAAATGAAACCCAGACGGTCAAATCAATGCACTATTACGGGGGATCGCAGTAAATAGGACCAAATATTGCTAGTAAAAATAGCGAAACATGTAGGTTTCGGTGTGTACCGTAGGTCCTATTTACTACTGGTATGGCACCCCGTAATAAGTAATACCTGTCGACAACGAACGACGAGAGAGACAGGAAAAAACGGTCCAGACTATGGCAACGCTTTTCTGCTTCATCTGCGGCCTCGAAAACGAGGTTTCTTGCCAACACGCAAACAGGCGAAGCAAGCACGGAGGCAAGCAAGCAGGCAGGCAAGCAGCAAGCAGGCAAGCAGGCAGGCAGACAAGCAGGCAAGCAGGCAAGCAGACAAGCAGGCAAGCAGGCAAGCAGGCAAGCAGGCAAGCAGGCAAGCAGGCAAGCAGGCAAGCAGGCAAGCAGGCAAGCAGGCAAGCAGGCAAGCAGGCAAGCAGGCAAGCAGGCAAGCAGGCAAGCAGGCAAGCAGGCAAGCAGGCAAGCAGGCAAGCAGGCAAGCAGGCAATCACGCAAGCAAGCAGGCCAGCAGGCAAGCGAGCAAGCACGCAAGCAGGCGAGCAAGCGAGCAAGCAGGCAAGCGAACAAGCACGCAAGCAGGCGAGCAAGCGAGCAAGCGAGCAAGCGAGCAAGGGAGCAAGCGAGCCAGCGAGCGAGCCAGCCAGCCAGCCAGCAAGCAAGCAAGGGAGCAAGCAAGCAAGCAAGCAAGCAAGCAAGCAAGCAAGCAAGCAAGCAAGCAAGCAAGCAAGCAAGCAAGCAAGCAAGCAAGCAAGCAAGCAAGCAAGCAAGCAAGCAAGCAAGCAAGCAAGCAAGCAAGCAAGCAAGCAAGCAAGCAAGCAAGCAAGCAAGCAAGCAAGCAAGCGAGCAGCAAGCAAGCAAGCAAGCAAGCAAGCAAGCAAGCAAGCAGCAAGCAAGCAAGCGCAAGCAAGCAAGCAAGCAAGCAAGCAAGCAAGCAAGCAAGCAAGCAAGCAAGCAAGCAACCAAAACAAGCAAAACAAGCAAACCAACAAAACGAGCAAATAAACGAACAAACAAACAAAACAAGCAAAACAAGCAAACCAACAAAACGAGCAAATAAACGAACAAACAAACAAACACACACAGACCGCCATGCACACACGAAACCAACACACGCGAGCACACACATGCACACATAACAACACATACACAAAGCGGGGCGGGCGGGAGGGGGAGGCGGGAGTGGGGGCTGCGGTGGGGACGAAAGTGCGGTATAATTCGTACCTGTTCGAAGTCCGGGCCTAAATGGCCGCTGAGCATGGACCTAAGATGGGCCGCCCCTGGGTCCAGCTCTTTCGTTCGTTTCTTCACCGCCTGCGATGTCAGTACAAACGCCCGAGCGGAAGACAGGCGGGAAACGGGCCCCGGGGGGGGGGAGAGGTGAAGGGGGAAGGGGGTAAAAATACATCCCACACACCAACCAAAAATACGGGTAAGAAAACTCCCTCTTCCCCTCCTCCCCTCTCCCCCCCTCCCCCTCTCACCTCCCCCTCCGTCGCGCTCACCTCCTCTCTCACCACTCCCTCCCCCTCCTCGGGCTACTGCTCGGTCACGCTATTACACAGTAGACGCTTCGCAAGACTTGTGGCCGCGACGAAATGCCAGGGGGGGCCAAACGGACCAACCAACCAGTCAACCAACCAACTTTCCATACCTCGGACAGATCATCTACAGATACATCATCTACGTATGGATCATCTACAGATAGATAATCTACATATGGATCATCTACATATAGATAATCTACAGATAGATCATCTACAGATAGATCATCTACAGATAGATCTTCTACAGATAGATCAACTGCAGATAGATCATCTAGCTCCTCACCTACCGTTATGGGAGGTTTTTCAGGGTCTACATATACACTGTATGTTCTGCTAGTATAGATCCCACCCCCAGGAACCATGTGCTGCTGCAGTATAGTTCATGCAGATTAGACCCCCCCCCCCCTCCCCCCCCCCGCGCCCCCACCGCCACCACCACCCAGCAACACGAGCTAGATCATAGATACAAGGTCGGGAACAGATCTCTCTGCCTAGAAGGATCTACAGCAGACCATCAACTGCGGAAATCGATGGTCTGTAGACGATCTCTCCAACGTGTGCAACACCCCCCCCCCCCTCCGTCCCCGTCAATATCACCAACCACGGCACATTTTCGAGGGTCAGCTTAACCTCTTTTCATTGAAGAAAAAAAAACAGAAAACAGGGAAAAAAAGTATGACACACCCTGTGTACGAGACGAACACAACTACTGTGGAACCCTATCCCTTACCCTATATATTCCAAGCTCTACTGGGACCAGGCGATTGTTATCGAAAAGGCTTTCATTTTTTTATTTATTTTTTTGTCGGCAGTTCTCGTTTTTTTGCGGGCGAGGCCTTTTTTTGCCGTGAGCGCCACAACAAAGAAATATGCATCAAGATGCTGACAAATGTTATACAATTCAATGTTCGGCGGAATCGTCCAGAAAATCTAACAAAAGCGATTCAGTCAACAGTAACACTTCCACACCGTTTCCACGCACGTTTTGCCCCCAAAAATGCACGTGCAGTTCTAAGAGAAGAGCGTTCTGTTGTACACGTCTACATGTACAGCAGTAATATGCAGATGTTTCATAGCGTCGTACTGTTTGTATCATACGCGTACATACGATGCAATATCGCATGCTGCACGTATCGTTTTCAATTCGGTCTTGCGCCGATCCCCTAGGCACGTCCCGGAGGGGAACCTTGTACAGAGTATGTATTAATAGACGGATAACAAAACCATAATTGCGTTTAATATGGTCCACATAGACGTTAATAAAACCACATTAACTTCTACCTAATAAATACGAGTGCAGGCAATGCCCGGGTGGTAAAAAAAAAAAGGGGATGTTTCAACAGTAGACGGTTTGATACGACCGCAATCATTTGGTGGGTTCAACCTTGCGGATCAGGTCGGGCTGTGGGTCGGGCCGGGTCGGGTCGGGTAACGGTTACGCGGACCCGACACGTGATAATTTGAAATCCTCTTGACCCGACCCGACCCGACCCGACCCGCTGCGACCCGTGAGATTGTGAAACCTTCCTGGCCCGACCCGCGGGTCGGGGCCACGACCCGCAAAGAGCCCTGAAAAAAAAAAGGGCTTCATGCAGCAATAGTAGACGGCAGATTCGACAGCGCTTCTCATCGTCCTACCAGGGTAGGTCGCCAAAATCAATCAATGCCCGGGGTCTCAAAGGTGGGTGTCGTAGAACTAACTGTTAGCTCCCGTCGGTCGCCCTTCTCTTTTCCCCCCTACTCGCTCGGTCCATTCTCTTGCCTTCCTCGCTCGCCCGAAACGTCCCAGGTCTTTCGTGACCCCCAAGCTATCTCTCCCTGTACCCGTGCTGCTATCTCGCCCCAGGGAGGGGTCCTTGCCCAGTCGGGGCGGCGTCGACGTCAGGGACATGGAGAGAAAGTCCGAACGTGACCTGACACATACATTTTGCGATGTGGTGGGGCTGTTAGTTTGGCTGGATTTGATTCGACGCGAGCCAACGTGGGCAGAGAAAGTGCTGAAGTCCTCCCGTGATATAAAATACCAGGTAGCAAAAGGTACGAACCGTACGTAGTGTGGGGGTGGGGAAGGGGGAGGGGGGAGGGGGGGCAGAGCCTGCCTGCCGTGTGGTTCCGGGTCTGGGTTACGACAAATGACATGAGAGGGAGGGAGGAAAGGATAAGGGTGAATGAAGACAACCCATGGGATGGGGGGGGAAAAAAAGAAGAAGAAACAACAAAATGAATGTACAAAACAGACCTTGTATTAGGAGACAGAGTGATCCCTTCTATAGTGCCGGCTTCCCGCTTCACACGTGGTGCCAGTGAAATCGCTTGGCACAGAACGGGATCAACCAGTGTGGCACGCAGTGTGCGGAGTAATTAGTGCCGGTTGGTTGCCGCTATATTAGTGCCGGTATTGTCGGTTGGCGCATGCCGGCACTATTCAGGGGCCAACACGGTGTGGTGGTAGTTAGTACTTTGTGTGTGGCGAAGCAAGCCAACTACCGGACACAGGCCGTCTTGAGAAATAAAAACAACATGCGTACGTAGCATTCAGAGATTATCGATGTTTCATTGTGACTTGACGAGAAATGAATCAGGCGTGTTCTTTCTATCCACCGACCGACCACCGGCACAAGGGCTGGCTGCTGGAGACAGCAGCGACATACAAGCACAGCAAAAAGGGCAGCATCAGCACCCTTCGCTCGTCATCAGCATCACTAACACAGCAGCAGCTGCGCGAGTGCAGCAGACGAAAGGCACACGAGCAGACGGCAAGACCACTTGCTCTGCTGTTGTTGGTGTTGTTGATAGGCCTACGGAGGCGAGGACTATCGCTGTGCAGTGCAAAAATTAACAAACACACGACTAGAAATTAAGGCACCACCCCTATAGGAGGCATTGCTCACGAAAAAACAAAACAAAAAAACACGACTAGAAAATAAGGCAGCACCCCTAGAAGACATTGTTCACAAAAACAAGACTAGAAAATAAGGCAACACCCCTAGAAGGCATTGCTCACAAAAACACGGCTAGAAAGTAAGGCAGCACCCCTAGAAGGCATTGCTCACGAAAAAAAAACGACAAGAAAATAAGGCAGCACCCTTAAAAGACATTGCTCACAAAAAATCACGACTAGAAAATAAGGCAGCACCCCGGCATTGACGAAAAAAAAACACGACCAGAAAATAAGGCAGCACCCCGGCATTGACGAAAAAAAAAACACGACCAGAAAATAAGGCAGCACCCCTAGTAGGTATTGCTCACGAAAAAAAAAACACGACTACAGTAGAAATAAGGCACCACTCCCAGAAGGCATTGCTCACGAAAAAAAAACGACAAGAAAATAAGGCATCACCCCGAGAAGGCATTGCTCACAAAAAAAACCCGACTAGAAGACAAGGCACCACACCTCTAGAGGGCATTGCTTACACGTGCCGGGCCACAAACGCGCCAGATAGACACGTACTACACAAATACGCAAAACTCCTAAAAATTACCGCACGTAACTCCAGTAGTAACCGTAATAGTCACCGCTGTACTTACTAACTGTGAGTTGACTAAACGTCACGGTTACCACTCTGGGCGGAAATAAAAGTACCGTATGTTCTTGATATTAGTGTATAAACTCTCCTTATATTTCCGTCCACCCCGAAGTGGTATTTACTACCAGGTAGTTGGGTGAGGGGGAGTATGCCAACTGACTGACTCAGTTTTTAGTGTGTACGTATAGCGAAGAGAGTTGAGTCCGCACATCGCGCAGGGGTGAGTGCGATCGCTCTTCGAAGCGTTCGTCTTCTTTCAACAATGACCAAAAAGGGGTGTTTTATTTAAACCTCGAAAAAAATATTTTTCGGAAGGCTCTCTCTCTCTCTTTTGACCAGATTTTCCTGAAGAACCACTTTTAAGGGTGCGGTATACCAGGCAACAAGCATTTCCCGTTATGGGGGGAAAAACAGGTCGCTGAAAAACGATCGCCCTCTGTGCGAACTAACTCATCGCTCCTTGCGGTACTGCTGTAGCTACAAGGAGCACCGTCCGACCAACCCACGAACGTACCAGCGGAAAACCCCTAGCCAACAAGTGATTATTAGTCGGCGGCTTAATAGTCGGCCATATCACAGCGGCTTAATAGTCGGCCATGTCACAGCCCCGAAGTTGTGCGACTTATAGTAGCGAGCTGCTTCGGCGGCAGAAAGTCAGCTAACTATTGTGATCGCGCGTTGACATTGCGGTTTGCGATCGATACTGCGAACATCATTTTGGTTGTTCACTCGTGATGGCGGATCTGATGTGAGATACCCTGGTAGTGATTTGCGAGTGGTGATTTTACGATTATCAGTGTTGCGGTTGTGATCGTGACTGTGACCCACGCTTGCGATTTTGCGGTCGTGACTGTGACGTGCGGTTTGCGTCTGGGGTTTGCGATAGTGATAATCCACAGTGTTTTTACGATTGTGATCGCGACTGCGATTGTTACTGCGATTGTTACTGCGATCGCGATTGCGATTGCGGTTGAGGTCCGGTTACTGGCGGAGGTGAAGGTGGCATTCATGGGAGGTGAGGTGAGGTGGGGTGTAGCGAGGTGCGGTGCGACTTTCCAAACGGGACGAATAAAAAACGAAAGAAAAACGAAAGGAATAGAAAAGGAACCGAAAACTATCGAAAGGAAACAAAACATGAAAACAAAGACGAATCGCAACCGAATATCCCCTTAAAAAAGAAAAAAAGAAAAAAACAAAAAACAAAACCAAAAAGCCAAAACCCCGGAAACCACCTGAATAATTTAAAACAAAAACAAAAAAGACTCCCGAAACAAAGCAAGTCTCCTTCTCTCACCCAGTCTCCCAAAGGTCGGTGTCACGAGGCAGTGACGAAGCCCCCGACAACCCGGATACCCCCGACATCGGCCTCAGGGCCGACTCGGCGCGACGCCCAGAGAGTGACACAGGAAGAGGGAGAGAAAGCGACAGATTGGGAGAGGTAGCAGTAGTACTATTCACAGAACGGAGGCCTGGCGAAGGGGGGGAAGGGGGCGGGGGGGGAAGGGGAGTAGGGCTGCTCCGAAAAAACTTCCCAAAAGGGCCTGTTTCCTCTCTCCTTGCCACCCACGCCACCACCACCACCACCACCCCCACCACCACCACCACCACCACCGCCTCCGGTGCCGGCCGGCTTATCTCTCGACTGCTTCGCCGAGTTTTGTCGCTTCGACGTCGTCGATATCACCGATGATTTGGCGGCGGCGGCAGCGGCGGTGGCAGCGGTGGCAACGAACGTTCCGTTCCGGGACGCCCAATTCTGGTTTTCCGGTGTCACACTGCTGGAGAAGGAAGGGTGGGGGGGGGGGAAAGGACCGGGACGGAGGAGGAGAAAGGGGGGGGGGGCGACGACGGGGGGCGGGGGGGGAGGAGGGGGAGTGGGAGGGGCAGGACGGCGTCGGTGGTAAGAGGGGGGAGGCGTTGTTGAGAAGTGAGGCGCCGGATTGTCCCCAACCGTCTGGACTTTTTGGATTGATTCCCCGTAGTCAAATACCTGGTATGGTATAAATTATGGATGCAAAGTAAACCAAGGGCATGCTGAGCCTGGCGTACCTCCAATCCTATTCCGGTTGTGTGCGTCACACCCGAGTACACCCTCAAGGGTCTTTTTTTTTTTTTTTTTGTTCCGTCCCCATGTATTTATCTTCGCTCCTTCTTGCCCCTGCTCCCTCCTTGTCGTACCTCAGATCAGGGGTAACATACATAGCAGGTTATTCTCTCCCTTCCCCACTACCGTGCGTGCCTTGTGTGTGTGTGTGTGTGTTTTTTTTAATTTTATCGCGAGTAAGGTTCATAATTTTCTCCTCCCGTCGGCTCGCATATACCAGGTACCGTAGTAAGGTCACCGTTGATACCATTTCGGGGGACCACAGTAAATAGGACCAAATATTGCTAGCAAAAACAGCGAAATATATAGATTTTTGTGTCTGAGGTTCTATTTAATAAGGTCCCTCGTAATACTGCAGTATAAATACTTTGCGTATCTCATGGCTAGTCATGGACACACACACAATGGTGACGCTTAAGCACGAGAACTACGAACAAATATAGAAAGGGAGGCACGCAAAGACACGAGCCATGGACACACATATCATGGAGAAGGCGCGTGCGCACACACAAACCGTGGACCACATACACAGTGTACACAACAAAACGCGGCGTGGATTGAAAAACAGTCGCCTTCTCCCATGGGTTGGGAGGGGTTTCGTGCGCTTTTTCCACTCTTCATTTCCTTCCTCCTTCCCTCCCTCCCTCCCTCCCTCTCTCCCTTCCTTTCATCCACACTTACTCTATTCCTTCCATCCTTCCTCCCTTCCTTCCATCCATCCATCCCTCCTCCCTGCCTTCCCTCCCTCCCTCCCTCCCTCCCTCCTTCCTCCGTCCTTCCATGTTTTATTTGCTTCTTAACTCCCTTTCATTCGTGTCGTCCTTCCTTCTTCCCCCCCTCCCTCCTCCCGTCCTCCCCCCCCTCGCTCCTTTCTTCCTTTTTGCTTCCCTTCGTCCCTCCCTCCCTTCCTGCCAGTCTCCTTCCTCCCCTCCCTCCCTCCCTCCCTCCCTCCCTCCCTCCTCGCTCCCCTCGCTCCCTCCATGGGTTACTTAGGCGGTTTCCATGGCAAGCACACAACTGCTGCCAGTAGGAATGATGGAGGGCGTCTGCTAGATAAAGTACCCCCCCCATCAAATCCATTCGAAGCTGTCATCCATGTGCAAGTCCGCCTCACAAGCGGCTCTTAGTAGGATGCGGCCCACCCTTCCTGCGACTCGCCCAACACCTCACGGGCGCCTCGCGCTTCCTGCGAGTAATGTCTGCCTGGTCGGTGAAAACCCGACGTGCTCCGTCCCGGCATTGTAGGGAGGCCAGGGTCTATGGTCATACGACTACGTCATGCACAACATGAGTACACCCCCCCGCCCCTCCTTTACCCCCTCCCACAATGCACCCGCTCGTACATACACTCGCCTCCACATCAGCACAAAACCCACACAAGTACAAAAAAAACACAGGCCAAGGAAACTCACGACCTCCCGGTCCCCTCCTCCCCTTCTCCTCCTCCCCTCCCCCTCGCCCTCCTTCTCCCTGCCCCCCTACGACTACGCCCGTGTATGACATGAGTACACCTCCTCCCCTCCCTGCCCACGCCCCCCCACCCCCCCTTGTCACCTCCCCCCCCTCCCCACCCTGCCTTCTAGCTGCGGCCACCACCGCCGCCGCGGCCGTAGCACCACAGCCACCGGCGCTCAAACCTTCGTCTCGCCTTCCACCCACCTTCCGTTAGCAGAAGACCCCGGAGGAGAAAAGTGGAGAGCTTTCCTCCCTTCCTCGGTTACTCTCCGCGCCAAGGTCGTCGCTAAACCGTGCCCCGACGCTGACTCCTCCATCGACGCGCCCCCCCCCGCCTCCCCCACCGCCGCGGGCTTCGACTCCCCCCCTAGCCCCTTCCCCTGCCCCTGCCCCAGTCCCTGCCTCTGCCCCCCTCCTCCCGCTCTCGTCTCGCCCCCCCCCCCATGTTTATCCCTAGTGCTGCCTCTACCGTTGTTGGAGCTAACCCCGCCACCGCTACCACCACCACCGGCGCCAGCACCGCCGATGCTGCCGCCTCTCCGCCCTCCCCCGCGCCCTCGCACTGCCCCCGTTCCGGCCCCCGGCATCCCGCCCCCCGGCGTTCCGGCAAACGTGGTCGCAGTGAACTTAATTGCAGAAGGCGACGTTGAAACCGCCGAAGCAGGTGTCCTCGCTGCGGAGGAAGAAGCAGACGCGGACGTTCTCGCTGCTGCTGCTGCAGCAGCAGTAGAAGCAGGGGTCACGGAAACAGACGAACCAGGCGTCCTCGAGACAGACGAAACAGGTGTCATCGAAACAGACGAACCAGGCGTCATCGCAGCAGCAGCAGCAGCAGCGGTAGCAGCAGAGGAGGAAGGAGTCCCCGATGGAGCAGCAGCAGCACCACCACCATCGGGCGATTTGGCCAGCGTCCTCTCCATCTCCGACCCCCAGAGGGACCTCCACCTCCTACGGCGAAGTGGGCTCTTCGATGACGACGGTCCCACCAAATCGTCGGCCGACGAGGCCGACACTCGCCGACCCTTAACCCCCCCCCCACCATCACCACCCCCACCACCACCAACACCACCAACACCACCTCTCCACCCCCCTCTAGCGCTAGCCGTCCCCAACCCTGGGCCTGAACCGGTGGAACCCCGACGCTTGGGGGATCGTGATCTCGTCGACATCGATCGCATCGGTAGCAGGGGCGGGTGGCGGGATGATGCAGTAGGGGCACCGGCGGCAGTGGCGGCGGCGGCGGCGGGGGCCAAGGAAAAGCTGCCGGTGGGGGGCGGGGTGTCATCCGAATCCCCCTGCTGTGCCGCCGTCCACCGTGGCGAAACCCCCTTCCCGGGTGTGAAGCTGTCGGTGGGGCTGTGGCTGACGCCGTCCCGGAGAGGGGAGTCGCGCGCGCTTCGAGGGGCCTTGTGGACAGGAAGAGAGAGAGAGAGAGAGAGAGAGAGAGAGAGAGAGAGAGAGAGAGAGAGAGAGAGAGAGAGAGAGAGAGAGAGAGAGAGAGAGAGAGAGAGAGAGAGAGAGAGAGAGAGAGAGAGAGGGAGAGAGAGAGGAGAGATATAAGGGCCTTTCATACATTAATATGAAGACCAAGCGGTCCTGATATTTACGCCTAGACGGATAACACGCAAGATAGCACACCCTCTAAGCAACGGGTTCCTAACCCGGCTTTTATCGACAACGGGGAGAGAGTGCAAACGCCGAGTTCTGGTGCATCGTTATACGCAATGCTTTCGACGAGATATTTCCAAAAACCGGTACACCGTTTTCGTTGTTATTTTATCGGCGCGTTCCTTCCTCCCCTAGGTTTTGGAGGAAATCGGCACAAGGAAACTCCGTCCAGGGGGGGGGGGGGGGTGTTATCTTGCCACGGTAAAGAACCAACAACAAACTCGTTTGGGTTTGGACGGTGTTAACTCGCCCAGTTACTCGCTCGGTGGCTGTCCCCTTTTCTTCTTTTTAGCTTTCCGGGACCTTTTTTTCTCTCTGTCCTTCGTTCTCGCCCGGGAGGCTACGTACGAGCACGAGCTGGTGCGACGAACGAACGCCCGCGCCCGCTGTGCCCTGTCTCCCTTTTCACCTAGCGACACCCCCGGCATTGGAACAATAACCACAATGCCGAAGGAGAACCTTGTATTCCACGTATCGACCTGATAATGGGGACCTAATACTGGGGACTTAACAACGGGGGCTTCATTATGGGGACTTTCTGATGGGGATTGAATAACGAGGACTTAATAATGGGGACTTGATAGTGGGGACTTGACATTGGGGACATACGAACGTACCAGGGAAAAAAATACTACCAGGTACACGAGGGGTGGCACGCTAACGTACCAGGGGAATGTCACTCCGGGGGGATTGTAATCAGGACCCCCGACGGGCCCAAAAACCAGGTAACCCCCTTGTATATTTACACACCACATTAGGTTCTGGCTGTAAATAGTATACGAAGTAGTCACAGCAAGTACCTGGTTTATTACACTGTAAGTACAGCAACGGCACACGGGGGGGGGGGGGAAATGACACCCCACTCCCTTTTTTTTGCCCCAGAGAGGGGGGGGGTCATACAATCAACCAAAATGAAACTGAAAAAAAAAGAGTTTGCCTTTTTTTACGAAAGAGAAACAATTTATGGATTTTTCTTGAAAGAGTACCAGCTATTGACACTAAGCTGTTCACCATGCTGCTTGCTGTTGATCCTTGTTGGTGTTGTTTTCGTTGTTGTGCTGCGTTTGCTTGTTCTCGACTGTCGCTAACATTGACGCTGTTTTCGTTTTGCGCAGTCGTTGCCGCATAGTCATGCCACACCGAGCATATTGCTGTAGTGTTACTGCTGCTGTGCTGTGTAGTTGGAGTGGGCAGTGGGGTGATGGCGAACGGTTCAGCTCTATGCTGTGGGTGCTTCAAACTAGCGTCAGAACTACTGTAGTAAAGCAGGAGCACCAACTTTTGGGCGCGCACGGACACACTTTTTTAGAGCAGAAAAATCTTGCAGCAGCACATAACAATCATACGATACCATCGACGAGTTTTTGTATAAACCAAAATCAGTCTGATCGTGAATGTAAGGTGCCTTTGTACATATTACGGCCATTGAAACGTACCTTGTATTTTCGACTATAATACTGGCACGTTATCGAAACCAATCTACCCGCAACCAAAAAATACAACACAACCGAACATCGGCGGAGAGGGTCTACACAGCTCCGAAGTTGTCTGTACAGCTTTCTCGGAAGCAAGCGACCACAGCCCTCCAGCGGCCGGCAGCCAGATCCCGGCAACAGCAGGGTGGGTAGCTATTGCACGAAGGCAAGGGTGTATGCGATCGCCGGGGCTTTTTCCCGTGCGCGACAAACTGCGAGCTAGGGCAAGAAGACCACAGAAAAGCTTGGTGGGGGCTGTCTAAGCTGTCAGCTGACGGATTGCTGACATGCCCGTCGTACGTGTCCTGTCGTGCGCTGTTGGCTTATCGGGCTGGTTGTCGCAGCGTACGTCGCCCGCTGTCACCTGTCGCTAAAAGCTACCCAGCGTGGGCTACAGTAGTCGTTTTGCGTGCGTCGCCTCCTGTCAGCTTCTGGCGCCAAAAGCTAGTCTACTCACACCTAAAAGCTACTCGTGCCTAAAAGCTAGCCCATTCGTACCGACCGCCTTGTACAAAGCCTTGCCTGTATCTAAACAGCAACATTCTGACTTATTCTGCATATACTGCAGCATTCTGGATGATTCTGCATGTTTTTGTTTTTTTGGTCTTTCCTTACGAGCCACTCTGCCCGAAAGTGCACCAAGGGATCGTTTGTTTTGGCTATCAAACGTCTGTCGTTCTTGCGTACGATACCAGGTGACAGGTTTTACGTCCAGAAATGTAAGGACCATTTCGGATGTAATATGAAGACCCATCACGCTTCTCACAGTTCCAGACAGCGTGGTAACTGCTGTACGGTCAGGAGCACGATGAGAATAATTTTTTTTTTCAAGAGTGGAAGATTGAACGGGGGATTTCCGGGGGTTGTGGAGAGGTATGGAATCGTTGAAAAGAGGGGATGGGCAGGAGAGGGACACAACAGTTGACGACGGGTGCAGTTGGTTGAATTGGGAAGACAGAGGCAGGGTTGATATAAGATAGGAAGGAAGAAGACAATCTGCACTATTAATGTTAACAATTGATAGTACGGAGCTCTACTTGTAGGTGTGGACGAGCAGGGGTCTGCCAATGGGTAGGAAGGAGGTCGGCGAGTTAAAATAAGAACTATTCATATTATGTAGTAAAAGAGACTCCATCCGAAGCCTAGCGACTGCCTCTTCCTCCGCGCAAGCGCGCGCACAAATCGAGAAAACACCAGAACTCGGAACACAATACGTACGATCTTTTTCGGCAGCGAATATATGCGAAAAATATGCCAGATATCATACACATATGATTCGTCAATATGATGTATCTGGGTTACTGGCGTGTGTATGCTGTGCTTGTCGTATCCAGTACGATAGCATGACACTGCTGCGGTAGCTTCATTTATAGTCTCATTACTACTGCAGTATGAGGTACTCGATCTCTGCGTCGTACTCGTAGTTTGGTGACAACAGAGCTTGTATCTCTCAATATAACTCGTAGGATGGAGAATTCGCACGGAAATTGCGTGTGCCGGATGTCGACGGAGAAAAAAAAAGAAAAAAAAAGCGAAGAACATACGCACAAAACACACACGTAGGGTCACCCCCCGTCCACCTCGGACAGATTATAACCTATCAGATAGACCAAGATCTAGATAATCTAGTTCCTTATCTGATGCCGTTGTGAGAGGTTGTGCAGGATCTGCAAAACGTACATGAAACCCAGGAAACATGCCCTGCTGATGTAGATCCTGCGGACTCTACGGTTCCCACCCGGCGACCCGAGCTAGCTCCTACAAATCAGGGATATATCTATCTATCTACCCTGAAAATCTAGCAACAGATCACCCGAGGTGTGTGTATTCATTTAGCCCGACCAGGAGTTTGAATACGTAGCCATCCTGGGACGCAGATAGGGCCACCACAAACATCATGTATGTGTACAATAAACGTCGCACAAGGGGGGCTTAGCCGCCGCGGGCGTACGCCCGCCGGCGGCTCCGCGCATGCCCGTAATGGCTGAAGGCGTACGGGTATACAACTCGAGGCCTAGTGCGACAGTACTGCCAAGGGGTGCATTATAAAAAACGGTTTTGAGTAAAAACAAAGAAAACGCTGGAAACACAAGAAAAAAAACATTCCCATCCGCCATCGGGCACAACAACACATAACTCGTTCGTACAGCAGCAAGGAGCACTGCAAAGTACTACGTACGAGACGCTCGGCGTCCGTACTGTATACTTTGTATGCAGATCGCCACAAAACAGTTAGTTGAGCAGCAGCAGTCGATCGAGCAAATCGACAGTACGAACTGCCGGCGAGTACGTTGGTGAAGGAAACTCAGCAGCAGCAAGCAGAAGCAGCAGCATAGCGTACAGGTACGTATCGTACGAAAACTTCGCTGGCACGAGACCTCCGCCGAGATGCCAAACAGAATATCAGTTACTAGACGGTACTCGTGCAGCTTCCGACGCAAATTACTCAGTCTCTCAGCTTTAAAATGCGGAGACAAATCACCGAGAGCGGGTGACTTGCAAAAACACCATGCTCACGGGGGTCAGCAGCAAAAACATATCGCAGACATAGCAAGAGCAGCAGCAGCAGTAGAACAGCACAGCACAGCGGTAGTAGCGCGTACATAGCAGCGGCACCAGAGCAGCGGCGTAACTGCGGCAGGAGCAGCCGCAATAGCCATGAACCACAGTTTCTGAAAGGACGTTTTGACGGGCCAAAGGCAGTTCTGGCGGGGTAAAGGTAGACGGTCAACCGAAATCTGTGAGAAATCACATAGTGGTAGCTTTCAGAATCGGGTATCGATCACTCTACTCGTCTAACTCAGTATCGACCAGTCATTTGGTACAATTCACAGCTGACGTATTTGAGATGTTTCTCGCGCCCCGTCTGGGCACTGCGCGAGCGTGGCAGAGGCCGTTTCTACAGCAGTAGGCACGACGAGGAAAGGTGTTAGCATACCCTCGAGGGTCGGCAACGGAACATGTTGCAGGGTGAGCGTAACGCGCACATACAGGCATACATGTACTCGTTCATAACTTCCTTCTTTTTTACTTGGCAGCCACATAGTAATACCAAACGCCTTCGCAACACAACCAAACCTCCACGATGCATGTGACACTGTCGGCCAGTGCTGCTGTGCGTACAACGTTGTTCTCGTATACACCGTTTGTACCTCCACCACCGTACCACTCGTCCCGCGGCGTAGCCTCGTCCGATTCGACCCACACCAAATAATCCGTCCTATCTGTCTTACGGAGTCTGGTCGCCCGGCGTGCACAGCAGCCGAAGAGGCTCGTGACGTTCGTTTCGCGACCATATGCTAGCCTACGAATCTCAACATTTTTGCGCTAAACTCGTGCAATCACACGTAAAATAGCCCGAATCGGAATTTCGATACTCGTTTCTTGAACGTCCAACCCTCGACGCACAAGCAACGGCGGAGCATGAGACCAGCCACCCCAGCCCATACTCCCCACACTCTTGCCGCCATGAGCTGTCGAAAGCCGCGGAGAATGCGGCCTCTCCCGTTTCGGCCAAAGGAGAAGAGGCCCAATCTGGGTGCTGGCATCGTGAACATAATATTTTCACCGTCACGAGCGAGCATGGATCTCGGCTGACGGCACATCTGCCCCTTGACGGACAGCCGTCAACGACATCCCAATGCTCAAAAACTATTATATTTCAGGAAAGGCTTGACGGGCCGAAGGTAGGCCTGACGGGTTAAAGATAGGTCATCAACCAAAATATTTGTCCAGGAGACTGTGATAAATCAAGTATCGGCCACTCTACTGCCGGCAGCGAGGGCACGGAGACTGCCATAAATCAAGTATCGACCACTCAACTGGTCCACCTCACAGCCGACGTACTCACACCCGGCCAGCCGGCAGCCAGAGGACGGCGCAAGCACGCCCGAGGCCGCCCCCGACACAGTCGGGGTCGGGGATCACGATGAGGTAGTTTCGTTTCGTGAGGTGAACCTCATCTCGCGCTAGCACGGACAACGCAAAAAAATACGCCTAAGAAACGCTGAGGAGCGCTGAGAGCAGAGGGTCAACAATATCCTATATGCATATCTACGATACTGCTATTGCTGTTTACAAGCTTGTTCTACTCGATCCGTCTTCAATACGAGTTCTACCATTAATACTCGTGCCCAAGGAATAATAAAGCGACATCAGAAACAAGAAATGCCGGTAATATCCCCCCGTCATACGACGAAGGAGAATATCATAGCAATCAGAACCAAGATATGCTGCGTCCAACATAGGGATGTACCTCATTTGTCGGTCCGTCGTAGGTTCTGATCACCATGCATTACTACGCCAACCCCTGCGATAGCCAAGAGAAGAACGCGCAGCAGCACAAGTATTCATCATAACGCGCGCGTGGTCGAGCCTCTCTCTGCGCCGCACACTTCAGGCGTTCATGCCGCAAAGAGCGTTCGAGTTCGCACGGCGGTCGGTGCGATCGATTTTCAGCGCTCGTTTTCTCTCTCGACAGCAATAAAGGGTGCCTCAAAGTCGAACATTGGTGCGATTTCGGAAGGCTCTCTCTCGACCAAAATATTCCCGAAAACGCCTCCCTTGGTGTTCGGCACTGGCAACATTAATCTTCCTGTTCTGGAAAATTCGAGCCCTGACAAACGATCACCACTCCTGTGCGATGTCAGCGCTCTTTACGGCACCTCCAACCCCAGCAACTCTGGCTGCTTCGCGTGCCCGCCGCCGCCCTCAACAAAAATCACCAGTAATTTTCTTTACTAGTGGGTACCTTGACTCCAAGAGGGGTGTGGTACGTACGGGCCGAAGTGAACATCAACTCCCCCCCCGCCATTGTCGTGGTGTGATTTTCGCTGTTCTTGCTTTTTTTTGTAGCCGTGTCTCTCGAGCGTTGTCGCTCCCTAGGGTTTCGTTGGGCAACCCCCCCTGCGGTCCCTCGACTCTCATTGGCCAATTCCCGCTTCTTGCCGTCGTTCTTTTCGATTGTCGTTGGTCAATCATGTTCCCCCGCCCGCCGTTTCTTTGATGTTTATTATTTTACCACACTAATTTCGAGTAGTTTCCTTCCGGAAACGAGGGGACGGTTCTTAAGGGGTAATATTTTAATACGGCACTGCTGTTGTACATAAAATAGATCTAACTCAAATCTACGGCACTGCTGTTGTACATAAAATAGTTCTTAACCCTTTTAGAACCGCAGTCCCGTTTTGGGGACAAACCAGTCAAATTTCAAGTAGTTTGTCCCCAAAACGAGACTGCGGTTCTAAAGGGGTTAAGGGGTAATATTTTAATACGGCACTGCTGTTGCACCCCAAGACGGGAGTGCGCTCCTTGAGGGGGGTTGAGACGTTTCGTGTCGAAATTTTATGGAATCAGTTTTTTCACCTTGTAAGTGCTCTCCTGGAGGCCGATGACGATAAGGTCGAAGCCTTTCCCCCCGTACGGCAGCCACGGTGCGAGGTCCGTCAACGGGCTGTTCCCCACGTTGAAGCTGCCAAGCGCACCAACAAAACAAACAAATAAAACAGAAAGACAGGAAGCAAGAAAAAGAAAAAAAATCAAACAAAAAACGAACAAAACAAACAAACCAACAAAACCAACGAGCAAACAAAGAAACAGACGAGCAAACGCACAAACCGACAAACAGACAAGCGAAAACAAACGAACAAACAAACAAGCAAACAAACAAACGAACAAACGAGACAAACAAGCGAAAACAACAAAAAAGCCGACAAACGATCAGTAACCTCATACCACTCTGGCCGGAAATATAAAGATGCTTTACACACTAATATGAACACCCAACGGGCCTTATATTTACATCCACAGCGGCACATATACCTGAAACGAAACCAAACGAACCGACGCACGAAAAAACAGCAAAAACCAACAAATGATCAAGCAGTTGAAAACAGACGAACGCATGGCTAAAAGAACGAATAGCAAGCCAACTAATGATCAGCAAAGCCAACAAGGAAGATGATGATGACGGCGACGACAATGACAACAAGAAAATAAGAAAAAAAACGCCGCCATTGAAAAAAAAGTACCGGTACGCGGGGTATCGGGGGGGGGGGGGGGGGGGGGGGGGGGTAGGGAGGAGTGGGAGGGGGGGCATCAAGGGTGAAATATGGTTTCGTGCGGGTGTATGTATGTCAGGACTGTCCCAGCAATAGCAGCTGCAAAAGCAGTAGCAGCAATAGCAGAAGTAGTAGTAGTAGTATTAATAGTAGTAGTAGTAGTAGTAGTAGTAGTAGTAGCAGTAGTACCAGCAGTAGCAAAAGCAGTAGTAGTAGCAGTAGTATTGATAGTAGTGCTATCTAGAATTAATGTTAGCGGTAGTAGTAGCAGCAGTAGCAGCACCAGTAGCAGCCGCAGTAGCACTGATAGTAGCAGTAGCAGTGGCGGTAGTATTAGCGGTAGTAGCAGCAGTGGCAGCAGCAGTAGTAGCAGCACCAGTAGCAGTAGAAGTAGTAGCAGCAGTAGCACTAGCACTAATAGCCGCAGTAGCAGTAGCATTAATAGCAGCAGCGGAGGGGGCGGCGGGGGCGGACGACGCATCGGCTGCTTCGCTCGACCCGACCAGACCCGACACTTGGCGAGATGAGGAAACCACAAAATATAAAAACTTGTCGCAGGCGGACAGGTCAAAAGAAGCGAGCGAGTCGTGAAGCTGCATTTCTCCGGAGGGGGGGGGTGGGGGGGTCGCCGCCTCTGCTGCCACCGAGAAATTATCGTTTTTCTCGCACTGCGCGTACCACCCCAAACAGCGACACTGCGTACCACTCCTCGAACCCGAACGGAGTTAGGCTCTCTTTCGTGTGACGCAAACAGAGACGCCGTGATATGTCATCAACATCCTAACTACCAAACATAAGAAACATCAGCTACTACTTCGAAGTATGAGATTAAGGATTTCGTCGAAACTCATCTTAGCAAGCTGTGTGTAATACTTCGATAAAGAACCTGCTACATACTATATTCGGCCACAAGTATCTCTGTGGCGTAGCTTTGTGACCACAGAGCTTGTACCTCTTCTAGGATTGAAGAATCGGCACGGACACTGGTTGTGCTGGATGTCGTCGGGTAGAAAGAACGGTTTAATGTGAAGAACACACACAAACACACAGACCTACAGCCGATGCCGGCGGCATGCTATACTTGTCCGACCATGAGGGTGAGAAGGCATCGAAAGGTCGGGGGTGACGTGGCCCGATGCCGCCCGCGAGGCTTTTTGGGTACCTCCACACATGAGACCCCGTGCGAAAGATTTACACCGATACGCTGGCAACCAGAACAGCATATGCACCTGGCAATTGATTTGGCCACTCCACGTGTTACTTGTAGGTCTACTAGGGAACTCGTCCAAGCTCTTTACACCCGCAAGGGGCCACGTGAGGGGACAGACGTTGGCCCGACAAGCTCTCGGCATCTGTCTGTCGCGACGACCTATCGCGGGGGAACGAAGCAATCAGAACCAAATGTGATGCGTGAACACAGGGGGACACATGTTTTTTACTACCAGGTACGTATTACCATGTCCCCGCGTGAGAGTACGAGGACAGACTAAAGAAAACCAGTGTTCCTATCAATTTTTCCCATCCGAGAATGTATCATAGATACGTACCAGTACATATTCGATTCCGATTTGACTCGAACATCCTATAATAGGCCAATACGGCAGTAGTATCGAGGCCGCGTCTTAACCCTCTACGAAGAGCACGGGAACGAGCGGAACGGAGCGAGGCTGCTCGTGGGCATTTGTTCCGTTCCTTACGCAGGAAAAAATACGTGCTTGGGTCCATGCTGAATCCTGGTCCTCGCCAGCCGAATCAGTAAGAACGGTATATTTTGCCACGTACATACCACGGCAAATTGGTGTTGGCGTCCATCTTCGGCGATTTTCATTACATAAAATAATATGCTATTCATTGCCCTTCGGTCCTCCCAAAGAAGAAAAAACGGGGCAAGACTTTTTCTTCCTCTTCCGAGATATACTGTGTTTTTTGGCTGCACTGAATCTGTTCGTTTTCCATACCCAATCAGCACCAATTCATGCGGCAAATCATATGATATCAGGTTCGTTCCAATGCTCTCTGGGGAGGGTTAACGCCCTGATAATCGTACTCGTAGTCTCTCTTCAATGCACTCTGAACCAATAAACATTCCACTTTCCCTTATCGACAGCTCCTATCATGCTTACGCCTCCCTCCCTGACAAGCCCTCGTTTACACTGCTCCTCGTCATCGATGCGCTACGTACGCAACACGCGAAATATCACAAAACAAGGAACTTTTAGAAAGGAGATGGGGGTGAGGGGTGAGAGAAGAGCGAACCCTGCAGACGTCCAACACGACCGTACTGACTCTGTTGCCCGCTAGGCTTAGGTTTCCGCGTTTAGGTTCCATCACTTTTTGCACGATGCTACCGAGGTATCGCTTCGCCTCCACTCTATATATGACAGTACTGGATTGGAATGAAACGAGGCCTCTCCGCCACGGCTCACTTATCCCACCCATACTTCACACCACATCATCGTGACCTTATTGCAGCGTTTTGGGGCCGAATGTCTTCCACGTGGCCTTTGTGATACATAGAAACACCCACACTTTCCATTTAGGCTTGCTTTTTATTTAAAGAGATCCCCCACGTACCTAGAGGCCTGAAAGCGGCAAATGTCTTTCTGGAACTCCCGTGTCAACGGCAACCGGGTCGCTTGTAGCCGCATGCCATTTCTGTGTGTTGCCTATCGTGCGTAGGCAACCGCTTGCCCACGCTGCGTCTTGACTCGTTTCGCCTCGGGGTTACGCTGGCTCGTCGTCGCTCTGACATTACTCTCTGCCACTGATCGAGTTCCCAAACCGACTGCTCTAATGATGGCGTCGACGAGTGTACCAGGTAACTGCCGGCTAAGGGACACACTCCCTCGTTGCGGTAAAGAAAACGTTTCCATGCGCAAAAAATCTCAAGCATTTCTTATATTAATAGTTCGCTTGTTGGTGTTCGCGCACCGCTCTGATACACCAGGTATATATACATAGTAAAGAAAATCGGCGAATACTCGAGGTTCCGCTCTTACAGCAGCATCGCTGCCGCCTCCGCGGCTGCCAACCGCAACGTCTTAACCCGATTGAAGTTGAAGATGAGACCCTGGCCTCGAGGCAATTGCACCACCGTCGATGAATACGGCGTGCCATAAGTCAATGCCTTACCGTGTGAAACGCCGCACAGAGCAGCAAAGCCACGTCGCGTGTCTTGCGAATCCGGTCCTCGGACGCCTTTCCGTACTGGGCTTGCGGGCGCATTTATCACATCAAGCGCTCTATGTGACGGGACAACAACGATGGCGCTTGCTTCACCGGCATTCCCACCTAACGTGGACCTGGATGAAAGTCAATGGTCAAGTGTTGTTGTTATTCTGAGGCAGGCTGAAGTTTATTGCGTACGAAACAACTCGAGGCCGCATAGCCCCGGTTCTCGAGTGGGTCTCATTCCGCAGTCTCGCTAGGTAAATTTTACCATGAGCTGCGCACACGTTCGAAACACACCCTTTCTGGGGTGACGTGGCCGCGTTACCCGAGAGCGCAGTCCATGCCCACCACGCACTGCGCCACCTCTATGTACGTAGCGAGGTCATCCCCGCCCACATGGGTGAGTGTACAAGGCGGTTGAAACCCCCTGCCCTCGTGTGTCCCACCAGCACATCCATTTCGAACATCAATGGGGTTCGGCCGTCTGTAGAGTTCGCCACTTTTTCGACACGATGGTTGGTTTACACTGTGTACGAGAACAATGGTTGGTAGGATCTGATTGCCTTACGGGGTTATGGTTGGTTATATTCGTATGTTATAAAATTGACCTCCAACGATCTTGTCCACCAAGTGGTGAACCTCCCCTCTCCGCCGCTTGCCCACCCACCCCCGTCGATTGTTTGACCTCGTAGCTTGCCTAAAACGAGTTACATTGGTCTGCCACATTGCACACTTGAGTTGCTGTCCTTTTCGTCTTCCGCTGTTGCTGCAAGTACCCGGATGATTTCAACTCTCCGCGATTCATGTATATCGTCGTTTACGCGAAGAGGGTCAAGCGTCCTAGGTGCGCGTGACTGGACACTGGACACCCTTGAGGCGGTGGTCCTCCGCACGATTGGCAAAATATGGGTTGAGGTTATCCACGCTGCAAATGGGACACTTGACGATCAGTAGTCTCTTTCCACATGTAGTCCTTTCGAAACTGTCAGGGCTGTCGTCGGCATAAACTTATGAGACAGTATGGTAGATCATGGCACGGTTACTTTCGTTCGCCGGATTTGAACGGCACGCTTCCGCGGTAATGGGCCGCCACGGTATTCTTGGTACAGTAACAATGATTCAAGGTATTTGCACGGGACACTTCCTCGGTAATACCTCGTAGGTCGCCACGATAGTATTGGTGCAGTGAACAGAAACCACGGTATTTGCACGGCACGCTATATACCGCGGTATACAAGAGAAAACCACGGCAATGTACGGAATCGCGGCATTAACCACCAAAGTACCCTGATTTTTTCTTTTCGTTAATCCGGGGATGCTTATTCCTCATCCCCTACCGTACCGGTTTCGCGCGATTTTCCAGGTAAGATTACTTTTGTGCGGTTTACGGAGCTCGTACAGACCGAACAGTCACGTAGTTTGGGTTTCGTTTTCACGATCGTGTTTTTTTTAGTTTTATCCATCTGAAGAACTGCTCGGTACTGTCGTAATACCATAGTTTGCTTTCCAGTCGGAGGAAACACAAATTCAAGTCCGAGTACTGCACAACTAAGAAATACATTTGGACTTTGTTTTACCTGTGATATTTTACCAGGTATTATATTGTGGAGAACAGGGTGGGTAGATGCCGTCAATCTCCCATCACACATGCCAACCATGAAGATACGTTAACCCTTTAGGACCGCAGTCCCGTTTGGGGGACAAACTACTTACATTTTGAGTGGTCTGTCCTCAAAAGGGGACTGCAGTCCTAAAAGCGTTAACCAACGTCCGGTCTACGAGACCTGCCATTATGGATGCTCTTCACATTGGTTGACGTTCGGGAATACAAACAAACCCAGAACGCTACCAGAGGGAGTCAAGGGTCCTCTTATACGTGAATGACCCCCACTCCCACTCTCTCGCTCTATCCTATGAGACCTCTCCTCGCGAGATGCGAGGGAGGTCTTATGCAGGCACCTCCTTGCCACATATACGAAAGAAAACGTGCGTGTCAAGGTCTCGGCCGAACACGTCCGAGACCACGACAAGGCTGACACCAGCAGAGGAGGCGACTTCCATACGAGTATTGTATAAAGAAAAAAAAAGTGTGCCCTTAGGCCAGTTCTTATGCAGTCGGAAACATGGATTGAAAATGCCGGTTTCCGATCGGAGACAAAAAATGGCTTTCTAACGCAGTTGATCAAGTGCCTTTTTCAATCCAAGATTTTTCGTTTACTTATTTCAAGTGGAATAGATAGTCGAAAAACATGAGATTTTCGATCCAACAAGCCAGTCAAGTCCCGCCCGCATACGTGTATCACACACCCACGTCACAACAACACGAGATACGACACGACGTTACACCACAACATCGGCGACGCTGGTTTGCCTGCTGTCACTTCTGCTGCTGCTCGCCGCCAGTCAGCGTGATACATCCTTATCTACGCCCGTCAGCAGCACGTGTCAGCACCCGACAGGCCGTAGTGCGTCGTATCGATGACCTTTTGCCAACTGCTGCGCTGGCTGTAGCCTTGGCGGCTCTTGAAGAAGCCAAGCGCCGCGATGGCCTCGAGGACGAGATGGAGGAGAACGCCCCGCGCGTGTGAAGCTCACACGCTGCTCGAGGAAGAAGCGAGACATGGGCATGTACGCAGCTGCTGGAATATGAAGACCTCTCTAACCCCACGAGCATTGCGCACTTTCGAACCGACTTCCCCCTACCCTACCCTTTTTGGAGCTCGTCAAGCTACTAATGATCACACTCCCTTACTTTCATCAAACGTCTCCAGAAAAACACACATAAAAGTGTGTACCAGGTATTCGATCCGACGGACGATAAGAAGAGTAGCGATCCACAACCCAGTCGGAAAAATAACCGATCGGAAACCGGCTTTTTCAATCCATGTTTCCGACTGCGTAAGTAAGAATTGCCCTTATTTTCCTGTCAGGTTGATGGGTGTATGATTGTAAATACGCGCACTTCTAATACATTCCGGCTCATACATTCCAGTATCTGGTACAGAGGTATACTCGTATCATACCAGGGTAGGTATTGTGCTGAAACCATGTTATATTTCAAGAATATGCTCCAAGACGGAAGGTACTGCTGTCTTCCGTGCTACAAACAACAGCACTATTAATATTATTACCAGGTATTTGTTTGGTAAATGGTACGGGGGTGAGCCAAACCACGATATCGTCTTGGTAAATACCAGGTACACATTTACATGACACGGTTATGGTGGTTGAAATACAGCGTGGTAAGTTGTTTGCCCGGTGTGGCTTAAACACACGGGTGGTGCGACCGTTTGCACGGTACGGCAAATTAACAATTGATACTACTAATAGGTAACTGTGTCCGCGGTAACCGAAAACCACGGTAATCCACGGAATCACGGGATTTACCACCAACCGTGCTTTTACCGCGGTGAAATTACCGAGGACAGCTGGGGAACTTCTGCAACCAACCTTGGGTTTCCGCGTTTTGGGTTCCACGTTTTAGCCCGATATTACTGCTGTACCTGGTATATACGCTGTACTGCTTGCTCTACAGAGTATAAATAGTACTGGTACTGCTTTACCAATGCTTACTGCTCACGTAATACCGAAGTCGAGAGATGGGGGTGGACACGCTTCGTGAACAACGTATCATGCATATCTACGTAGATTGCTGCTGCTGCTGTTGTATGATGTATGATGGGTTGATGAAAATCGTACAGCTGTTCGTGTCGGACGTACCAGTACTGGTGTACTGGTACATAAAACAGAAGGTTCGGTGCGCCCTTCAACAAGTTGGGCCGCCACGAAGCGAATTTAAATGCGTCGAGTAGATCACGACTCACGACCCAGGCAGAAGGCAGACAACGCGCCAAGGAAAGAGCAAGCTTCGATGGGCGTACAGCAGCGGCCGAGCGTCTACACGTCGCACTGCGCATGCTATGTAAAGCTCGTGTGTATTAATAGTACTACGGGAGGGCTATACGTTAGAATGCTCTGGCCCACATGATCCGGTCCCTATTCGTGTATGATGAGATGTTGGCGAGAGTGTACTTGCGGTGTGTGTCGTACCATTATCATTTTCTCCATACGCGACGTAAATAATTTTGATTACTTTTTTGCGTCTCTCCGAAAGACTGCTGTACGTGGAGCAAAGAGAAATACACAGCAGTACTACTACTGCCACCTGGTACGTACGCGCTAGTTGGCGCACGAGCCACATGCATCCACCAAGTGCTCTGACCTGCCGACCAGAAGTCTGACCCGATCGCCATCGTATCCCTCTTCCCGTTGCTGATCGTCTGTTCTCGCGCTGTCCCGGCGGATGTGGGAGGGGTATCGAGAAGGCCCATTCGCCTCGAATTTGGGGGGCTTGTTCTTACTCGTGCTGGCAGCACCTGGTGGCCTGCTCTCCATGCTCCCGTCGGCTGCACTCCTCTAATCCCGCGAGGTACGGAACTCCTCTATCAGGATGTACCCCGAGAAGTGGGGAGAGTCTCAGCCTCTCTCGGCGAGCTCCACAGCAGTGCGGTAGCGGCCGGGCCGTCAACCCTGCTGCTCTGATTAAATTTTCATCAACTCTGGAGACACAACGAAACGCCATTGAGAATAGTTGAAAACCTTTCGGAACTTTGGAAAAATTTAAAAAATTCAAAATTCGCCAGAGCGGCGAGTGGCAGGACCTACACTACAGCAGTACTTCCCGTGTCATGGATGCTCTCCAGGTATGCACTGTTTTCTCCATGGGGTGTGACCCCCCCAGACCATAAAAGTCTGATACCAGGTGCCGTGCTGGATCTTGATCGGCGACGACCACCCTACTGATTGACGATTATGAGTTTTCAGTCACGAACACGAATATGGGGTGTACCTTGCATTTCGTTGCCGTGTGTATCATCGGTTTATAGATGCACAACCGCTGTGGTGGAGCTTATAGCTGCAGAACGCTGCAATCCGCGAGAGTGCGCACGTATGTACTACCCTGTCCTTCTCGACGCCGCGACGGCACTGCAGCGAGATGATACGACCGTTAATCTTCATAGACAACAGCAGTAGCAGCACATTTTTGTTTGCATGCTACCACACGTAGAGGATGGTGGAATTCGAAAAAGTGGATAGAAGAGTAAAAAATAACGAATCTCTTTCGGGCTTCGAACACTACCAACAGCAGTACAGCAGTACTTCGGCGCGTCCGTATCATGGGATGCTCTCCAAGTACGCACTGCTTTCTTCATACGTATGGGGTTTGACCCTCCCTAGAACATGACAGTCTGATACCAGATGCCGTGCTGGACCTTGATCGGCGACGATGACCCTATATTGATTGATGATGAGTTTTCAGTCACAAATGCGAACATGTGTGTATTTATACGTTGCATTTCATTGTTGTGTGTATCATCGGTTTTTATACGCACAACCGTGGCGCAGCTTGTAGCTGCAGAACCCTGCAATCCGCGAGGGTGTGCACGTGTGTACCACCCTGTCCTTCTAGACGCCGCGGCGGCACTGCAGCGTCATGATACGAGCCTAAATCTTATAGATAACAGCAGTAGCAGCGAAGTTTGATTTGCATGCTATCAGATTGTACGTGGAAGATGGTGGGTTCGAAAAAATGGAAAGAAGAGTAAAAAATAACCAAACTTTTTCGGATAAACGTACCCCTGCTCTGCTCTCCGCTCTCTGTTCTCCGTCGGATGGGCCGATAGAGCACCGCACACCACAATAAGCAAGCGTTTTCGTCCATAGACCGATAGAGCACCACACACCACACCAACTAACTACAGGTAAGCGTTTTTGTTTTTGGAAAGATTTCACAGATTCTGAAGCTTCCAGTAGCGAGGGGTAACGTCACGCCTTGGGTGAAACCCGTTGGGTAAAACCTTGACACCTTATTCTATCGAGTAATAGTAAATGGTGGAGGTATCGTACGAGTACGAACTGCGAGTACACTCTGCATGATCGTGTATCATGCTCGCTGCACCTGGTGTATCAGGCCAGCACAGGTGACCACCTGGTACAATATTAGTGGAGCGGTAAATGAGGCAAGGCTGCTTTACCTCACACTTGCAGTAGGCCGTGTGACAAAGTTCGCGAGAAAAAAGTGAGCCCGATAAATAAAGAAAAACATGTGAACAACGCCTCCGAAAAACAAACACATAAGTCGAAAACACGCGAATCACGAGGTGCAGGAACTTCAAAATACACTCTCTGCCGCATGGCGACCGCGGTCAGCTGGAGACGGATCGCGACGAAACCTGCGCCACGAGTTATCAATCGTGCGAGCTCGCCCGCTCCTGTAGACGCCGCGTTGGTCGAAACGGGTTACGTGCAGACCATGTCATTAACCCCTTTAGAACCGCAGTCCCGTTTTGGGGACACACTACTTAGAATTTGACTGTTTTGTCCCCTAAACGGGGCTGCGGTTCTAAAAGGGTTAATGTTTCAACTATGTAAGTAGGCGACGGCCGACGGCAGACAGCAAGCAGAGGAGTAAACATACATATATACCTGGTATTCATACCAGGTAAGTAGTTAGCCTGTACGTGCCCAGCTTTGAAGAGCGTTTTTTGCCAAGAGAGGTTGACCATACACTGCTGTTTCGGCCCCCGCCGGTATCTGCCTCAAGACATCCATACGCCGCCGCGGGAACTCCCTGTCGTCCTTCTCTTTGCCCCCCCCCCCCTTCACACACGCCGCGGAAACTCCCTGTCGTCCTTCTCCTCGCCCCCCCACCCCAGACTAAAAAGGGGCCCTGACCCCTCTCAGAGAGATGTGTTTTTAACCTTCCCGCGTGCTGCCACCTGCTGGCACGTATTATCTCCTCCCACTTCCCACTTCGCCCACATTGAACAAATCGCACGAGGCAGGGAGAAGGAGCTCCACCTGGCCCGTACGAGACATGCTTCGAGGGTCTCATCGGCAGTGGCTGCATCGCAGGCCTCGCTCTGCTGGACGCCCGCGGGAGCCCGCTGTACGAAAAGCGCGTTGACAAGCGGTTGCCCCCCTTGGGCGGAGGGGACGGCGACCGCCTGGTGTCCCCCCCGGAAGGAAAGCAGTTGGTGAGCGTGCCGGACGCGGAGTTCAACCCCCCCCCCCCCCCCCCCCCCCCCGCCGCTTCTCTCGTCTCCATCCAACCCCCGTTTTGTCGTTTTGGTTGAGAAATGTGCTTCCCCCGCCCCCTTCTCCTCGCTTCCCCTCCCCGCCCGCCTCCGCTCTCAGCAGGACTATGGCGCGCATCGATGACACTGCAGAACCCCCTCTCTCTCCCCTCCCCCCCTCCCAACCCCCCTTCACCCCCCCCCCCTCCTCACCCCACCCCACCCCCCCCTACCCCACCCCTCCACTACCTCCCCATGCCCTCCTTTCACGCGGGGCGCGCTCTTACGCGCGCCCTCCCATGACACAGGTGGCAGCCGTGAAGAGCTTGACGGCGGATGGCATTTGCGGCATGGATCGCTTGTTGTGCACTGGAGTGCCGTTTCGCGTTTTCGGGGGTACCCCGCTCGGCGTCTACGCGGTGGGCCCGGGGAGGCGGGTCGGCATGATCGTGAGAGCACTCCACCGCGTGGGTTTTCTTGTGGTGTTTTACAGGTATGGGAGTGGACGGGAGTTACCTCGCCGGGGGGGGAGGGAGGGGGTTAAAGGGGGAGAGAAGAGTGGGGACGGGGATCACACGGGTCTTCTTGTGGTGTTTTTGCAGTTAACGAAGGGGAGGGGAGGCAGAGGTGAAGGGGGGGGGCGGAGGGGGTCGCTCGGGTTTTCTTATGATATTTTTCAGTCATGGAAGGAGATGGGAGGCAGCAGGGGAGGGAGGGGGGGGGGGTGGGTGGGTGTGAGGGCGTACTCATGTGTTACTTGCCTTTGTCGTTTGACCATTGACCACGCATCCCTTTCGAGACGAAGCACCGTTCCTGCTCCGAATAGAGACACCACCAACATTTGGGCGCTCATTACGCCGTTTCCATACATTACATAGAAGCTTTTTGCTAAGCTTATCCTCTTCCTGTTTCGCCGCCTGTGCCCACCATATATCTCCTAGGATAGCTATCGGTTTCTAACTGCTATCTAGTGTATTTTAACTCCTCCATGTCAAATTTCTTCATTTCCCTTGTCTCCTCTTGTAATGCATCCCATTCTTCCTTGTACATTTCACATTCTCCTACCATTTGAGTTAGACTCTGTAATACTTTGCCACACGAGCACACCTGTGCATCTACTTCCCCCTCCTCACGGCTACTGGTATACCTCTTTCTTCTCTCTGGCAGATCCAGATCCCCTACACGAAATCGCAGTTTCAGCTTTTTCGCGAAGTCCATCGGGCCGTGCGCATACGTGTTCATTCCTATCCCTTCGCTGTATCCCGCGTATACTCTCGAGTGTTTCTCCAATTTCACCTTCTTTCTTACTCTGTCCCTTCTCTTCATCCTCTCTCCTACTTCTGTTTTGTACCTCCCAAACATGTCTGCGGACATCATCTCTTCTTGGTTAGATCCTATATAATTTTATACTTTCTCAACTACACTATCCCACCTTATTCCAGCTCGCCGTTTTGTTACTTTCTCCCATACAGCTCTATCAACTATGGCTGGAACCTCTTTTTGGCATGATCCTCACTTTGTACTGCCATTTCAACTTTCGCATGTCTCTATTTGTCTTGAGTGGGTACAATCCTAGTTCTGCTCTTAGTACTATGTCACTTGTCGTACTGGGCGCGGCGGGGGGGAAGAGGATGATTCGTTGTGGTCTCCTAGGTTGTTGGTATCGCGTTCCCCCGAGAGATGGATATCTTGTAAGTGTATATTCACTGAAATACACGAAGTAGCTCTTGTGTATGTATACTTAAAGCCCTCCTGATTCGATAGGTCATTGACGGCAAATCCTCCGAAAAATAGATCCTATAGCTGCATATCAGATGTACAGCTCTGTGCATCATCTCCCAAAAGAAAAGTGCGAGTAGTTCTCAGTAGTTGACGGTATATAACCCTATTCTTTGTATACTAGAACATGCATCATGTGTATACTCGTATGTAGTTCCCCGCATGAGCCGCAGAGATGCCAAACCATGTTTTGCCGCTGGTGAGTATCTCGTCGAGCCGTATTGTTCGTGACCCTACTATCGCCGCGTGCGTTTCCTGCCTGACAGTCCCTCTCCGTCTTACATGCGCCCCCCCCCGGCCCCCTTTGCTAAAGGCCAAGGTTCACCCTTCTCCCTTGTTTTCCTCCCGCCTTACCCCGCCGTGGAAACCCCGCCGTGACGCTTGTTACAGGCGGCCACACCTACCGCAGCAAGTTGTGCCGTGCGTCGAGAATTTTATAGACAACTTCTGGCTCGATGTGGAAGGGTTTCGATGACGGAAGGGGCCTGGTTGAGGCGGGGTGTATCCGCCGTCGTTTCAAGGGTCTACTGCAGTGTTTACGACTTTGCCCAGCTTGGACAAAATCAGTGATGGTCCGCACTAAATCTTCCTCACATCTTCAGCACGAGAATTTTCCCAGGCGATCAGGTTCAGGGTTAGAATAAGCGTGTTCGCTCAAGTCTAATTATACCATTTTGTAGAATCTGGGCCAACTCGTGAGCAGTAAGCAGCCCTTCAAGGGAAGACGGATCCTTTCCGAGTGCCAACCGTCTTTGTTTAGGAACGGTATTGGAGGTGGTAGCCGGGGCGAGAGGGGGGGCTCCAGCTGTATGAAGAGGTATCCCTACGTAGACAGTGGTGATATGTTACCCGTCGGTCGCTCCGTTTCCACCTAAGCGAACGCTATGGGGCCATACTGCAGGCGCGTTTTTTTCTTTCAAGGGGGGCAGCATTTTCTGACTCACCGGTCTCCTTGACTGAGGTAAAACCGCCTAATATACTGAGTTAATGCCCAATACATTTGCAATTTGCAATCCCAAGTGTATACGAGGTACATATTAATAGTTATAAAGTTAAAAAACAACAGCTGTGAGATTGAGGATTTGGTCGAAACTTGTGTTTGCAAGCTGGGTGTGATACTGCGATCGCGCGAAAAACGGGTTTCATGCAGGAAGAACAGTCCGTGTATGACGAAGACGCCATTTGGGGCGGCAGATTTCAAGGAATGGGTGTCTATATTTGGGAAATAATAAATCTATGTTGGAGGGGGCGACCTCCATTTTTTGTCGCCGGCCCATCACCAGTGCGTACAATAGGTGCTGTACCGTAGTATGTAAAAGGAAGGTATTGATGAGTTACTGCTGCAAGTCTACACAGGTTTCCTTGATTACTTTCCCTTCTTTTTTTTTCTTGCTGTAGTGTTGCTGTTTTTGGGTGATCGACGTAATAGCGTATTTCTTTTATACGACGGTTGCATGGCAAACAGGATAATATTCTATGGACGAACGCCTTGATTACAACCATCGTATCACGGGAGCGTTGATTCAAGAGGTTGCAACGTTGCAACCCTTGGGTTTGCATCTGAGGTCGCCAGTTGACCCGGGATTGTGCTTTCGTTATAGATGACTGCTAGCTCACAGTGGTTATTGGGATCCATACCTACATTGATACACGTGGATTACAAACTTAATCGCCGATGTCTCTGCGGCGAAGAAGAGCGGGTGGCACGGAGGGCGTGACGTTCGAAACACGACGATTTTACCCACCCCGATGGATTCACACTATCAATACCACAGTCAGTAGTAACTGCGTGCGGCGTGTGGGAAACGCCATCGACCGCCACACGCATGAGACCCGCATGCTCGACGCCGCGCCACGTAGAGCTGACAAACAACGACTGACTAGCATTGTTAGACACACATTGAGAGTACCGTGGGGACTACGACGTACACCTAAAATGAGAGGCGGAATCGGCACGATAACACAACGTGCGCGCGCACCATGGTGCTGGTGACGGCGAGGTTGGCAGCACAGATGGGGAAAGACGTCTCCCGGTACGCGCCGTCACCTCGTCACGTCGGTCACGTCACCGGTTTTGGCCGTCACGATTCCGCAGACCCCCATCCCCTCTCCCCAAAAAACGCCTCCACATCTCTCTTAAAACGCCTTGAGAAACTAAAGTACTCATTGCAGCACGCTGCATATCGTTTTTCATATCAAGCTCTGTGGTCACTACACAAGGTGCTTGACGATGTTATAAGTTATAAGCTCTTGTATTAGTTGCTGCTTGCCTCGCCAGATGTCTTCTGAACGAAGGGGCGAGACATTCATCAGAGGGACGACTGTGTTACAAACCATAATGCCGCAACGGGAGAGAGGGGATACCATAACAACCAGCCAAATTGCCGTCAATTCCTGTCTTTGGTTGGCAGGGGTATAATAGCCGAACACGCCAATGCCAAGGAAATAAATAACGTTTTGTTTCCCGCCCCGGTGGTTCAAGTGGTTAACCTCGAATTCTACTTGTTTGAGTCCTGGGTTCGAGCCCCAGGTGGGTCGGACTTTGACTTTATTTGCAAAAATAAAAATAAAAAAGGATTCAATTGTTGAGAGCGCCTTGCAGCGTGGGTAGGCACAATTCGATGCGAGTCGACGAGGGAAGAAAAGGCTGAAATCTTCTCGCGATAAAAATGAAGGCACGTACCGCAGCGGGAAGGGGGGAGAATAGCCTGCTATATGTGACCCCGGATCTGAGTTACGAGTGGGAAGGGGAGAGAGAAGATGTGCGAAAATAATGAATGGGATGAGCAAAAAAAAAAAAAAAAAAAAACTATTAATAGTCAGAATTAAGGATATTGTAAAGCATATATTTACCTATCATACTACCTGGTACTCTGTATAACCTATAATAACCAGGTATGGTACGCCAGTAGGCGTATACGTCGCCTCTCCCCAGGCGATTCGAGGTCCCGAAACGCGCATACAACAGCGCGTCGTGCGGCAAACCACGTACACCACAGAAAGCCTACGAATACATACATGCAGCGTCATTTTTTCCCAGATAGATATCGATCCTCGTAACTATATACCAGGAGGTACAGCAGTAGTAACTCCTAATCTATCAATAGGAGTAATCAATTCGCTCACCAGCAGGCATTTACACTGTTGTGAGGTACCACTGCTGTCTCCTGGTACAATGGTTAGCGGTGTGTGCGAATGAGTACGTACATCATTCTCTATTCCTTCTGAAGTGCTGCTATTAATATTGGCATTTGGCAGCGTTGTTGGTGTAAAACACCAGTGCTCTACGAGTATCTTTATGTTCTGCTCTGAGACGCCGTCCTGCTTATAGCTTGCCCCATGCCACAGGTCTTTTCTGGCATCTTCTACTGTCTGTGCTAAGCGCCAAGGGCTAAGTGCCAAGTGCCCGATCGTCGTCGTGTCGTCGTGGGCGGAGCTTCTGGCGGGGCGAAAAGGGGGGGATCTCGGATCTCGAAGATCAAAAGTCATTCCCTAGTACCCAAAGACAACATCCCTTCGATATCTTTAAAAACCTTTTACCTACCCTGAGCTGTTGGCGCGGGCTTGCTCAGCAGCGTTGCCACCACATCTCCAACTTACATTGCGGCACGGCAGGTCCGTGACCATGGCTTCCCAGAAGCGCTCTAGGACCGATGGACATCTTTCAAAGGAGCAGTACAACGATGGTAGCAGAAATGCCCTGTCGACACAGGTGAGCACGAGCCACTATTTATCACACCAGTAGTAGCAACAAGCAATAGTGCGGTTGGTCTTTGCTGTACATGGTCTGTCCCACCCTTACGCAGTATGTGGGACCCTAGTATAGGGTGCAACGGTGCTATCGTAGGTGTGATCGTATGCTTGCCACGTGATTCAATCAGGAATCTACTCTTGCTTTCGTCAAGTCCTGCTCTCGTTTGCTTTGTGTGCTGGTCAATTGTGCTGGATGCGCGTTTTTCTTTTTCAAATATAATACGTGTACGGAACCAGCAAAAATGACCCCCCACTAACATCAACTCGTTTGTCCCCTAAAACGTGGCTCTCGTACACAGACTGCGCCGACCAGTAGTACGTGAAACAGCAGCAGCAGTAGTACCAGTACTATTAATAGCTGTTGTAACATACCAGGTACCTTGTACCTGGAAAACGCATACCAGGTAGACGAGTACAGCAGTACAGCAGTTAATAGTACGAGTAGACCAGCGCCGAGCTTCGATGGAGCTTGGAGGGCCGGCAGTAGTTTTAGTCTTGTGTCCTTTGCCTGCCGGCCGATACTTGTCGTTCGTTCGACTGCTGCCACCCCAGTACCCTGCGCTTACAGAGCTAAACGCTAAACCAGGTACGAGAACATCAACAGTAGTGCGGACCAAGGATGTGGTACACAGGAGGACGCTGTTGCGCACTGGTACGCATTACGAGTCGCACTGCTGATGTACGAACTGCTGTTTTGTTCTGTTCTCCTCGCCCTCCATTGGGTTGAGCACCCACGAAGATGTATCAAGAGCAGTCAGAAATCAACAAGTCAAAGGAAATAAGGCTTATGTCATTGTTTTGGGGCTCTCCCGTACGTTCGTGAGAAATTTGGGTTTTAAAATCATCTTTAGCGGCGACCACTACTCTTTACGTAGTCCTACCAGGTGCCAGATACATATCGGTATTATCCGTTAGAACTGCAGTCCCGTTTGGGGACGAACCACTCAAATGCAGTGTGTCCCCCAAACGGAACTGCATCCCCGCACCTTACACGCACAATATGGTTTCAGGCTTGCGCCTAGTACGAGTAGTACCTTCTGAGTACTTACATACGCGAAGGCGTTTCTTGTCGGTTTGCCCATGTGTACTGCTGTAAAACCCGTCGTCAACTTCCAAGCACGACGAGTAGCCCTTCTGGACCGAGCGGGTTTCACAAGATGGGGGGTGTTGTATCCTACGGATTGAAGACGAAGTATTTCATACCTGGTACCTCTGTACTCTGCTGTACCGTGCAATATTACGGGTACGAGACGCAACCGAGACTCCTGGCACGAGCCATGTGTTGCTGCTGCTGCTGCTGCTGCTGCTGCTGTTGCACCTGCCTGTTGCCGGCGAGCCTCGCCTCCTCGCCGCCGACTCTTTTTGGAGTTAATGAAACTCGTGCTGCTGCCACGAAGGCTCGTTCCGCGCCCAGGCCTTTATGTAGCGACAGTGCTGCTGCTGCTGCTGCTGCCGCTGCCGCTTGTGAAACACAACCGACTCGACGAGCGTCAAAGTCATAAGAACAGCCACCTCTACTCCTTCGTACACAGTCGTATTGCGTGTTGGCGCAGAAACTGTAGTATTGGTACTTATGTTGATCCTGAATTTTGAATTTGAAGGTGGTACGTACGAGTACTGAAGCCGACCACCAGACACCAGCAATGCTGTTGCAGCAGTGTAATGGGGATGCGGTATAGTTTGGAGTTGCGGAAACTCGCCGTAGAGCAACATAGTCCGAATCCCTGTAGCACATGGTGTTGATGGTGGCGGCTGTGAAAAGGAGGCGTTGCGTCGCTACGTAGGGCGTAAACAGAGGACCAGGTGAATGTTATACCTACTGTACTTGTACATGCGAAGTACGGGTATATGATACCCGGTACAATAGTACAGTAGTGGTCCCTTATAATATTGCCGGTATACGCTGGGCAACAGTACCGGCACTATATGTGGCGGCAGCCGGCACTATCTACTCCGCACACCACCAAACTGGTGAATCCCATCTTTAGTGACAAACGATTCCACAGGCACTATATATAGCGGGCAACTGGCACTACTCCAACGGCACTATAGAGGAACCACCACTCCTGCTGTGGTTGTACGTACTGAGATTTGTAGTCGTTTCCGCCGGCGGGTCGTGATCCCACGCCTCTCTGCGTTAGCAGAGTGTTTTTACTGCGGTCGAACTACGACGGCTGGAACTGTGAGACAACTCGGGCTGAGCGAACAGTCCGATGACAGGAGAAGACACGGAGAGATGATGAGTGAGAGCCGAGGAGCGAGCAATCATCGTTGCTCTCGCGGCGCGCGGGTCGAAAGGCAATTTAGCGGGGCCTTTCCAAATCCCGCTGCGGAGGATCCGCTAGGCAGAATATCCGCCGCTGAGTATCAGTCAGCGGAACGTGGAGGAGAAGACTCCGTAACGAGATCCAGACATGACTATCTCCCGAGTTCCCCGACCGGGGACATGATATCCGCAGTACATGATTTTTTTTTAGTGTTTAGTCAGACACAACCCCCAGAGTGAACCCCGAGGAAGGGGGGGGGGGGGGTTGGCCAGTCGAACGCGCGGAAAATGTTTATGCGGAGTGCCACTGCTGTGTTTAAAATGAAAGCAAGGCTGCACCGGAAGCGGTACAGAGGGCCACGCGATGGATACTGATGGCAGCACCCACCCTAGGGCCATACCTGGTATACACGAGTGCTACGAGTACTTCGTTTAGAACGATGGTTGGATCGAGCGATGACCTGTTGATACCCTCCTGCTGCTGAAGGCGCGGGCCAAGCCTGTACTATTATTCCTGGTATGCCAGTCAGGTATCGCCCTTGGAAGGAGAAAATCGCACCCGAGGTTGTTGGAGGCATTCTCTGGTTTCGACAAGAGATTTGGCAACGCGAGTTGTAATCGTGTGACTTTTACTTGTGGGTATGTGTGTTGGGATGTTGGGGCACTTGCCCCTCTAGTATCCCCGCATCCGATTGTGGCCAAGGGTTCATATGTAACACATTTACGAGAAGGGGATGTTGAGCTGAGCTCGGGTCGGTCCGGCGCTGTCGTGACCAGCTTGCTTGTTTGTCCCGCCGACTGACGACAAGAAAAGCCTCCTTCGTGCGCATGTCTTTGGCATAACCTTGGACTTGTACGGTAAGAGAGGGCTACCCCTCGTTTTCTTCACCGCGTATATAGGCCACACGGGGGAGGGGCTCTGTGCCGCTTTCACAAGTGCACTTCATTTAGCTGTGCCTCAGAGTTAGCAATGGGACACGCGCGGACGGCTTCACCACAGCGTAGGACCGTTTTGTGGTGTCATGGCTGAGCACTACGCTATACGACATGATAAGCTTGATCCCATCCGCGGTAGTGCCAGCTATGCGTTCCATTGGGGTTCTCGTACCATTAAGCTTACGGACCTGAGTATAAACCACTACCAGGTATATTGTGGTAGGTTTAATTCACAAACACCATACCTGGTACAAAGTATTCATAGAATGCAAATGTAGAACAAGCACACGCCCGGGGAGCGTATCTGACGTATCGCACAGCTTGCAAAAGCTGAGTTTCAACCACTCAATCGGTCGTACTCACAGCTGGCATATTTGTAACATTTTTTTCAAAAAAACATCCCCATCGCGGTGTGTATCGCGGAACATAGAATCAAATACAAGCTTATGGCTGCACATACGACCCTGGACGGAAATATCATAAACGCTTGTGCTAATATTAGTGTATAAACGGTCCTTATATTCCCGCCCAGATTGGTATAAAATTACTGTAGGTTCGTCACTCAGCCGAGTGGCTCTGAGTGTCTGAAATAAGAAAACTTGAAGGTGACCCCCCCAGGCCCTACCCTTCTTTTGGCAGATCTTTCGTGTATCTTGGGCGCATGCCGTTGGCATTCTCTCACATATTTTCGGCGTGTCACCGGCGTGGTTATCTCAGGCGGCGTATCTTTGGGGATGCATATGCGTGACCTCTCCTGCCGCCTCTGTTTCGCTGTCTTCTCGCCTTTTTCTCTTTTGTGCCTCCGCGTTATCTGCGTTGTCCCTTTCTCCATCGCTCTGCTTGTTTCTACCAAACCCGGCCATAACATATGTATTCTTTCGCTCGACTACTCTTTCTTGTGGCAAGTTTCAACCTTTTCTTTGCGGCACGGGGTCGTTGTGAGGATAAAGATACCCCCCCCCCCCCCCCCCTGCTTCCCTTGGCCTCTCCACCTCCCGTCTCGTTTTTCACCTCGTGCTCTTGTGTTTTGTCCGCTGCATGCACCAAAAAGGTGCAGGGGTTTTCCTATTCTGGAGGCGCCGCCACCATGGGGATACAGGTTGCCGACGAGGACACGCTCACGGCGCGCCGGCTGGCGAGGTCGGGGGATACCAAGATGCGCCTCCTCAACAGAAAGTGAGCCCTGGCTGGCCGTGTGAGACCCGTGTTTTTTCGTTTCCGAAAGATCGAAAATTCTGAATGGCGTTACGGTATACCAGGTAGGCTTCACGACGAATAAGAGAAACGAACCTGGATGTGTGGTACCAGGTCCCCTTCCCCCCAGATAGTACCGCCTCATCATACACAAGTTCAAGGTCACACCCGAGGTCTGTCTTGTAGCTGCTCCGTTCCGTGTGTAGACTCGAGGTACCGACCCGCCCAGGATGCATGCTTCGGTGGGGGTGCGCCGTTTTTCTTTCTGATTCTCCTGACACGACCTTTAGGAGGTATATTTCTCACCGAAAAACTGTTTTTGGAGGAAAAATAAAAGTGCTATATGCCCGATGGGCTATCGATCCATGTGGCTTCTAACCCCAAGTATACAACCGAAAATTGCTGCATCACAAGAAAGAAGTTTCGACGATTTTGGGTGAAAAGACCCCCCGTCATCCAGAAAAAGTTTCCGCCTAAACGTGCTACCGCTGTCACAGCGACGCCTCCTCGGGTGTGCACTCCATAGTATTCACAAGTTCAAGGTCACACCCTAGGTCTGTCTTGTTCACTATTCCGTTCCGTGTATGGACCCGAGGTGCCGACCCGCGTAGGTGTGTTCTCCACAGTGCCTCGTATACCGGAACCACACAAGAGAAAAACCTTGCTCGAGGCGTTCGCCCCACTTTGGCGTCGCACGAAGGTATGGCTCACTTTTTGGGGGGCGCTTAACCCCTTTAGGACCGTTGTCCCGTTTTGGGGACTGAGCACTCTAATTCTAAGTGGTTTGTCCCCAAAACGGGACTGCGGTCCTAAAATGGTTGATAAAAATTGAAATACCAGGTATAGAAGTGGTGCTCAGGTACTACACTCAACTTTTTCAGTATGATGTGTGCATATGTAGCCGGTGCCCCAAGGTTGCCAAGGGTGATGCATGTATGTCCCAGCGTGATTTCAATGGTTGCTTAGATTGGTCGTTTCTGGTTGGCGAGGTCTGTACCTGCTACTACTGCTGTATCTAGCGCAAGAAGTGGCGTGGGGCCGTTCCTGTGTTCCGTTTTTTTCTCAGGGTTTTGGTTTTTGTTGTGTACGCCGCGCGCGTCCCAGAACTACTGTCTTACACCCTCTGCCGGTGTGTATGATGCCGACATTGCAGTACTCTTTTGTGAACTATTATCAGGCGACTGCACTTTGCACCCCTTGCCTATCAATAGCAGCACATCTTTGTTGTTTCCCTTTTAGGGCAAACTGCAGGCCCGTTTTTTGCGGAAAACCCACTCAAATTCTAAGTATTTTTGTGCCCCATAACGGGGACTGCAGTACTAAAAGGGTTCAACCTCTCTTATGATGGGGCAGCACTCCTTTTGGGGGGGGGAACAATTTACTTGTAACTATTACGGGGGACCATAGTAAATAGGACCTACGGTATGCACAAAAACCTATACATTACCTATTTTTAACAACGATATTTGGTCCTATTTACTATGGTCCCCCGTAATAGAGTCAGACACGTTTTTACGCACAGGGCTGTAACTTTTCCCGAGATAACGACCCAAAGGGTGATACCTGGTGAGTGGTATGGTATTGCGGGGGGCCATAGTAATCAGGACCCACTATAGACACAAATACCTACATATTCCAGTATTCTTACCAAGCATGTTTGGTCCTGGTTACTATTAATACCAGGTATTGACTACTATTGCGGGGGGCCATAGAAATCAGGACCCACCATACACACAAAAACCTACATATTCCGATATTTTTGCTGAGCATATTTGGTCCTGATTACCGTGTTCCCCCGTAAATGGCGTCATCAGCCGTCCACGAGCAGCGTGCGCGCGCAGAAGTATCTATGGGTAGAGTCGTGTTGCGCCGAGGCGTGGGGCGGCTCCTAGTATTGTAACTCAGAGACGTGGTAGTTTGCATCACCTGCCAATCACGCAGGGGCCGTTGCTGTATAATAATCGTTTTTTTTCGCCAATTTTCCCCTCTTTTTAAGTCCCGGGAGGGTTCATTTTCCTTGGCTGACACCGAACTCCTAGGTCTTTAGTGTGGAACACTCGGTCTTACACCCTTGACAGCTCACACTTTTTTTAAAGGATTGATGCACTGGTATAATATACATAGGACTACAGCTGCACAACTATTACCAGGTACTACTCGCACTTACAGTAGGATACGACAGTTTTTGCAAACCTCAAAGAACTAAAAATTGAAAAGGCATGAGTAGCTCCACCTCCGCACGCGGCCACCCCATGTTTTTACCCCTCGGACAGATCATCTACAGATAGATCATGATCTATCTGGTTTATCTACAGCAGATGATCTAGCTCCTCGCCTGCCGTTGTATGAGTTTGTGCAGGATCTGCACACCGATGTTACAGATGCGACCCAGGAAACATGTGCTACTGCTGTAGATCATGCAGATCGTGACGGGGCTTCCCACCCGGCAACATGCACTAACTACCGTAGACGATACAACATCGCGGATAGATCTGCCTCGAAAGATCCGCAGGATCGCGGATAGATCTGCCTTGCAAGATCTGCAGGTCATAAACTGGGGACCGATGATCTGCCCCGAGGTCGTGCACAATTGAATTGGGAAAAAAAAAAAAAAAAAAAAATCGATTCAAATGATACCAAAAAAAAAACGAGTATCGTTGTCGTTGTCCTCGTCGTTTTCGTCTCCTTGTTGCTGTAATCGTTGGTTTGCTCATTGCTCGCGGCACTTCGCAGGTTTCAGGACGCCGTTACCGGACTTCTAGCTGAAGACCCGCAGTCCGACCTGACGTACATGATCGCTGACTACATGTCCTACTCCACGAGGATAAACCGATCGTGCGTGGTCCTCTCGGGGCAGGCAGGCAGTCGCAGCCAGCCCAATCAGCGCGCGCGTTTTCAGTTCTCAGCCAATAAGCGCTCGTCGTGGCTTTTTTTTTTTTTTCCAAGACAGTGTTGATGTCGCTGGGAAGTAGCTCGCGCTGGTTGGTAGTATATTTGAAGCTGTGGTGAACTGCAGTACGTACTGTGTGGGGCTGGTTGGTTGAAGATATGTTTGGGTAAAAAAGGAACTGAATACCAGGTATATACGTATAATATGCCAATCAATGGACAATTTATTTTTCGGAGACTTTCGATGGGACGGTGCGGATCTCCGGCTTCGGATCTTCGGCTTCGAATCTCCGACATGCCTTATGTTTCAGGCGGCCGTGTACAATTTGCCATAAAAGTATCACACGGGTGATGAGATATCACACCTCCCCGGGACCAATTTTCCGAGCCGAGTTTGTCCAACCCAGGGAGGAAGGATGGATGGATGGATGATTAGATGCACACGAAAACAAGTGCGGCTTTTTTTTTAATGATGGGTCTCTTGGAGGAGTTTTCCGCACTGCTGTAGATGCATGTATCACTCGGGGGAACGCTCGGACTCTCCCCTTTGGCGAGATTAATCAACTTGGAAAACCCGCCCGACAGGGGCGTGTTATCTCATCACGCGGATTGCACGGACGGTGTTTATCTTGTCACATGTGTTCTACATTTATTGGTTTATCACACGTGTTGTACGGTGCTGTCTTATCACACGCGTTATACGGGTATGCTTGAATTGGATTCTGAGGAGATTCGAGGCGTTGGAAGAGCCAGTTGGGTGTGCATAGGGGTGGAAGGCGGGAGGGAGGGAAGCGGTGGGGGGGAAGGGGGGGGGGGGGGGGGGGGTGCAGGAGGGAAGAACGGAGGGAGGGGGGAGGGAGGAGAGGAGGGAGGCGTTGTCAATAATGGTCAAATGACTAAGGTAATCAACAACTGAGCCCCCTCCCCCTCCCCCCCCGCTCCGCCTCGGAAGTAATGCGAGGTCAATGGTCAAATGACTGAGGCAAGCAACAAATGACCCCCCCCCCCCCCCCCCCCCTCCGGCTCCCCCGTACAACCCCTCTTCCCGTGTTGGCCCCTCTCCGTCGTGATCAGGTTTTTGGCGGACCCTGGCCAGGTGTACGTGTGCGGCAATGGCGACTGTGGTCAGGTGCGAATATGGGGAAGGCGTTTTTGTCGCTACGCCCCCTTCTTTCGGGTTTCTCGCCGCCGCTTTATGTGCCGCATGTCGGACAGATATATCACGATATATATGTAGATGATCTAGATTATGACCTACCGTTATGAGACGTTGTGCGGGATCCGTACAGTACCGATCCAACCCGCGGGAAACATGCCTCACTGTAGATAATGCAGGTTATACGGCTCTCACCCGGCAACATGAGCTAGATCATACATATCATACAGATCATACAGATCAGGCTGCCCTGAGATAGGTAGATGAGTGAAGTGGGGATCGATTCTCTCTCCGTATGTGTGGTCCCCCCCCCCCCATCCCGTCTAACAAGCTTTCCTTTCTTTCTTTCTCTCCCTGCCTGTCTCTCGCTCGATACCTCTCTCCTTCTGTCTATATCTCTCTCTATCTCCCTCTCTTTCTTCACTCTCTCTGTCTCTCTCTCGTGCCGCATTCTTCTGTTGTATCCGACAGTTGGGCTTTGGCACAGAGGACTTTGGCGACATGGAAATCAAGGCACCGCGGCCGCTGCCTACACTCTCCAGACAAAAGGTAGTACAACCATAGTAACTAGACCGGTTCTCGCTGACCTACTCTTAATACAAGATACGTATGTCTTCCATGTATCTTACCGTTGAGCCATGGATCTTCTCGTTGGGCCTCGAATCTTTCTGTCGAGCACTGTACGTTACCGTTGAGCCCTGTATCTCACCGTTGAGACCTGAAGCTTACCGTTCATCCTTGTATCCTACCGTCCAGCCCTGTATCGTCCCGTTGAGCTCTGCATCTTTCAGCTGTGCCCTAATGTCTTGCGGTCAAGCCCTTCGTCTTAATCGCTGAGCTATCTGACCGTCGAGCCCTGTATGTTACCGCTGAGTCATGGATCGTAACGGTGAGCCCTGTACTTTCCCGTTGAGCCCTACCAGTGTACCTCACCGATGAGACCTGTATACTACCGTTGAACTCTGTACCTTCCCGTTGGGTCCTGTGTCTTACCGCTGGGCCCTACCAAGTATCTCTCACCGATGACTCTTGTATCTTACCGTTGAGCTTGGTATCTTACCGCTGAGCCCTGTGTCGTACCGTAGAGCCATGGACAGCCTTGTATCTTACCGTTGTACCCTACCAAGAATATTTTACCGAAAACTCTTGTGTCTTACCGCTAGCGCCGTATCTTACCGCTGAGCCCTGTATCTTACCGTTGAGCCTGAGCGTTGCTGTTGAGCCGCTTCTCGTTGCCGATGCCGCGCCAAACCTTCCACACCGTGATGGATAACCTACAGATCATGGATTCCCGCAGTTAATGATCTAGGTCTTTCAGGATAGATAGATATATTCCTGATCTGTATGATCTGTATGATCTAGCTTATTTTGCCGGGTGGAAGCCGTATAGTCTCCTTGATCTAGCACATGTTTCCTGGGTGAGATCTTTCAGGATAGATGTATCTATTCCTGATCTGTATGATCTGTATGATCTAGCTCATTTTGCCGGGTGGAAGCCGTATAGCTAGCACATGTTTCCTGGGTTGGGTCTGCACTATGCAGACCCTGCACGACCTCTCACAACGGCAGGCGAGCCACTAGATGATCTGCAGTAGATAAATAAATAGATAGATAGATCATGATCTGTTCGAGATGTGAAACCTCCTCGTCGGTTCTGGCGCGCTATCGCTATTCGCAAGGACGGGTTTAGACTGGGGGGTGGGGGGCGGGGACGGGGGTGGCGGGAAGGGGAAATGTAGGGGCGAGACAAACAGACAGAGAAACGAATCTAGGTACTTCGTATATATTCAAAACGACAGATATACATACACATGAACGCACAGATTGACAGCACGGGAAGCGGGGCCCACCCCGCCGCCAACCGACGCCCATCCTCTCTCTCCCGTTCTCTGAAGCTGGAGCAGAAGGACCAATCAACGGGAGCGCCTACTTGCAACCCGGAGCTTGCAAAATTTTGCTGCAACACCTCTATCTGAAAGAGCCGGGAGACACGCCCTAACCTTAGGTCGAACCTCACACGCTACCTCTATAACCCTCTAACCCTACTCCTATACCCGTAGCCCAGAATCGTCCCCTCAGATAGCTGCCTAGGTCACAATAGCTGCAGAAGGTTCTCTCCCTTCAGCTTGATCTCCCAGACTCGAGGCAAAAAATGGGCGCTCCCTCGATCAACCACTATGCAGACCCGGACACCCCCCCCCCCCCCTCCCCCCCCCTGCCGCGTTCGCCTCTCCTCGTCCCCCCTCCCCCCTCGTTTTCGCCTCTCCTCGTCCCCCTCCCCCCTGCCGCTTTCGCCTCTCCTCGTTCCCCCTCGCTTTCGCCTCTCGTCGTCCCCCTCCCCCTTGCCGCTTTCGCCTCTCCTCGTCCCCCTCCCCCCCCCGACTTGGACTCGGGACGACTCTCGCGATCGCTGGCCGCATCAGGTGATCACGGTGGCATGCGGCGGGATTTCGACGATGGCGCTGACGGAGAGCGGGCGCGTTTTTACATGGGGGGCCTCGGATGACGGCGGGATTGGTCGGCCGGGCGGCGACGATGCCCCGGAGCAGCTTCCTGGCCAGGCGAGGAGGGAAAAGGAGTGGATTGTGACGGATAGAGGCATCCGAGCCTGTTGGGTTTTGGTATATCGGGGTCAGCTTACATCTCGTTATGCGTATTCCAAAAGTCGATTGCGTCTGTTTGGATGTGAGGTATGAATAAAAAGCTTCTCATGAGAGGAGAGGATGGATGCTCAGAAATGTACCAGAAAGTCGTCACCCAAAAAACTGTTTCTTTATTTTTTTATTTTTTTAAATGTGTTCTTACAAAAAAGTCACCCGAAAACTGCTTTTTGAAAAAAAACGTCTCCTCCCCCCCAAAAAAATTGAAGAAATTTTATTGTACCTGTACGGTTAATTAGCACGATCAACACTCACATGGCTCTCTCTATATATATTGGGTACATTCTTCCTCAGTAGAGAGGCTCGTCAGTCACAACCGTTTCACACAGACAGATCAGATAGATCATGAACTAGACGATCTATTGTAGAACATCTAGTTCCTCACCTGCCGTCGTCGGAGGTTACATATGCAGGAGCTGTACAGCTGAGTAGTATTAATAGTGCAGATCCAATCCGGGGAAGACGTGGTACGTACGTCGGTCATGCAGATTTCACGGGTCCCCCCGCCCGGCAACATTGAGCTTCGTACAGCATATCATACAGATCATACATATCAGGAATATATTTGCCCTGAAGGATCTAGATCATGAACTGTGGGAACTGCCACTCTTGTCCGGGGTGCTTGCTACCTCGCTATCATGAGCAAAAACCGATTTTTTTTTTCGTATTCGATGGCCGCTAACCGATATTCAAATTAACGTGTTTTTGTTTTTTCCTCCCGATAATATGATGGGGATGATGATTATGCATGACCGATATAAAGGCTCATGGTGCACATTGTCGGGATGGCAGCCACAACAACAACAACAAAATCCGATTTGGTTGGAACCCGTTTGGTTGGGTTTGCTATTACTGTATGCCTGTTTTCAGTACCAGGCACCTGGTTTATAATATGACCGGGGGGCCATAGTATATAGGACCAGATATTGTTGGTCAAAATAGGTAAATGTATAGGTTCTTGAGTATACCTCAGATCCTGTTTACTATGGTCCTCCGTAGCAGCAAATCCCAGAACCCCTCGAAGAGCTATTACGGGGGGCCATAGTTAACAGGACCTATGGTACACATATGTTTAACCATTTTTACTATTAATACCAGTATTTGGTCCTGTTAACTATGGCCCCCCGTAATACGAGTACTGGCATACCTTGGTACATCCTAAAGGCTGTGTGGAGGGCAAAAAATATGTGACTTAAACGACGCCTGTAAATTTATCGATTTTTTCTTGGGCTGGGTTAAGCTCTGTGGGCTGGTTAACAAACGGAGCAGCTTCTGATTGGCTACGTACCGCCCTCGGGTTCGCCTGTTTGAACCAATAAGCTCCTCGTGTTTGTTGGCCAGTGCCTTCGGGCTCACCTGTTCGGCCAACCAGCTCCTCGTGCTTGTCGGTTTCTGACTTGTTAAGGCCTTCGCACTCACCTGTTTAGCCAACCAGTTCCTCACGTGTGTTGGTGTCAAATGTTTTTAGAGCCCAGCCATATTGGACTGTATCGCAAACACCTCCATTAAACGATCGTATTCGACCGCCGGCCGAGGTTCACACCTGATATTCTACTGTAGGGAGGGTGACCGAGATTTCACGTTTTTTTTTGTTTCCAGATTCTCCATATCAACCAACGTACCGGGACTCGTACAGCAGTAGTATTAATAGTGTTGTGAATCAACAAAAAAAACAAGATAAAAAATCACGATTTTTAGTCATGGTTATTTTTTAATCATAATCACATCGACAGGGCCTTGATTGATTTGATACTTCGTTGTTATTTGTATGTGTATGGGGTTGAGTATGTTACACTAAACGCCATACATATATCGTATGGGTTTCAGTGTCACCACACTAGAATGTCATGAAAAATACTCATAGGGTTCAAGTATGCCTACTACTATTATATTAATAAGCGCCATACACGCCCAATGAGTCACTTAAGCATGGTTAGTTAAATTCGCGCAGTAGGATATTTTATAAATTAATTAAATACGTCAGCTGTGAGTTCGACCGATCAAATATTTGATACTCAACTTTGCAAGCTGCGTAATACGTCCCGCCTATACCCCATTTGTACTGAATTTTACCAGTTGTGTGATAAGCCGTTCGCGCGTTTTCTATGTGTAATTCCTTATTAAGCATATAGGCCAGTGGCTCCCCTGGTGCTTTTAGCTGCTGTTGTTGTCAACTTGTGTGCGTTGCTGGATGGTACGCAGACGGAGGTAGTACCGGTAGTCTTTTTTGTTGTCTCGTCGACTACTCTGTCACAACAGTAGTTGTGGTTTTGTTGTCCGGTCACGAGACAGAAGACATGGGATCAGGCTCAAATATTCCACTACTCTCCTACTCCTGGTTGTACCGACATTGCCGTTGTAGCGCACACAATAGAGAAGACATCCGGGTCAAGGATCAGGCTCAGATACGTTACTGCTGTGTCGTCTACGAGTACAGTCGTACGACACGCTCATACAGCAGTCCTTCACAGCAACAACAGCATTACTGCTGCTTAATGATTCATATTAATAGTCTGCGTACAACACGTGCGTGTGGCAGTGCTGGTGTTATATCGTTCTGCAGTCTGGAGTCGGCCTCGAGTGGGAAAAAACGAAACCAGGAACAGCGCGATGCCGCTGTTGTTGCTGAAGCTTGAGCTGTCCTCCCGACGGGGTGCTGGGGCCGAGGCTGCCGAGGTGTAGCTGTCTCGCCATGGCGCAGCAACCGTACAGCCAAAAGCCCACCAACAGGACGGAGCCCAGAAGCGCACTTTCGGTGATTTTCCCATTTGCAGCTCTGGGCGCGCAGCGGCGGCGGCACTGTTCAGCTGCTCGTCGTTTGATCGATAGCTGCCCCGTGCTCGCTCGTGTTTTTTGTTTCGGTCTTTCAAACCCGGGGACACAAGCACCTCAAGTTGTTTTTCAGAAAACGCCAAATCGTATACTATCAAACGCCACGGCGAGGGCTTCAGGCATTTTTTGGGCTCCCTATTTTTTTTGACATCGCCAAAATCAGAAACTCGCATTCTCTCGCAATAATCAATGTTGAACTCGACATTTTTTTTGTTTCCGTTTGTTCACATCGCAAACCGGTACGCAAGCTGGCGACAGCTACCAATACCCCCTGACGGCGCTTCGCGCTTGGTGCAAGCAATGCCTGCCTGATGGGTGAAAACTTGATGTGCTCCGTCCCGGCATTGTGGGGATGCGAGGGTCTATCGCATTACGACTATATACGGCTATTTGCTATTTGCATATGAGTAGGAGTATAGCGACGTGTTTTTTTCTCGGTTTTTCTTCCTGATTTTCAGTGTCTGCGCCCCGTTCTTGTTTTCGGTCCGTGGTTTGTTGATGTGTGTGTGTTATTTTTTTTCGGGGGGGGGGTCGGGGATGCACTTGTGCAGGTGACAAAGGGGCTTGAAGGAACGACAATCATCGGCATCGCCTCGGGGGACTGCCAGATGCTAGCCCTGGACGTGTCCGGCAAGGTGTATGGGTGGGGCTGCTACAAGGACAAGGTATGTACCATCACAAATCGTTATTATAGACGGATTAGATCAGATCAGATCAGGTCAGGCCAGATCCCCATGTCGAGATGTCGATCTATTAATTAGGACAGATGGATCTGTGATCTATTCCCTAGGTTAGATAGAGACCTTCTGTAGGGTCTGATGGGGCAAAAAAAAAACTGCCTGCCTGCCCCCCTCCAATTCAGAAATTCTCATCCTTCGCCTTTTTTTCACCGGCTTAACAGACAGTGGACCCCGGATTGTGCTTTTACTTTTACGGGGGGCCATAGTTAATAGGACCTGTGGTATACACAAAGACCTATATATTTACCTAGTTTTACTAATAGCAATATTTTGGTGCTGTTTACTATGGTCCCCCCCGTAGTAGAGATGCGCCCTAGCCACTGAGCTAACAGTCAGCGCTGACTGCCGACTGTTAGCTTAGTGATTGGGATGCATCTCTATCAGTATGTACGTATTAAGTACCTGGTGTATGTTCGGTCGGCACGATCGAGCTTTGTAGAGAAGTGGTTGTCAGATGCTCCACGCATGGTAGCCCTTGACTTCTACGGCATGGTAGCCCTGGACTTGTATGGCAAGGTGTATTGATGGGGCTGCTACAAAGACAAGGTATCGACCATACTGCCCCTCCCCTCCCCTCCCATGATATCGAGTACCCCCCCCCCCCCCCCCCCCCCCCTTCTTCCGACGGCGAAACCGGAAAGGGATGAGACAAGCAAAGGGTTTCGTGTGTAACATATGGAAACATCGAAATGAACGCCCAAATATTGGAGGGCGTCTCTGTTAGGAGCAGGAACGGTGTTCCGTCTCGAGAGAGACGCGTGGTCAAAGGTCAAATGACTAAGGCAAGCAACAAATGAGTACGCCCCCCCCCCCCCCCCCCTCTCTTCGCCCTCCCGTACATGTACGAAACCCCTTTCACCGTCTTTTCCGAGAGCTACAAACCTCGTCCCACAGCCTTCCTACAGCTTGTGGGTCTACCTACAAAAAAAAATGTGATCACTTCGCTGAAAACCCATGAATGATGCCGAGAAAAGCAAAAAAACGGCAGTCCATTTATGCCATTTCCCCCCGCTGGAAACATGCTTTTCAGAGAGCGGGATGTAGGTGGGTAGGTGGGTGGGTTGGTTGGGGTTAGGCACCCCCTGCCCCCCCCCCACCCCCCCGGGCCGTAGTTGCTGGCTGGTTTTGATAGATGTGTGGCATTTGTGTTTGTTTTGGCGCAACTTATGGTTTTTTTTCACGTTTTTGTTCTTTGTTTCTTGGTGCACGTATGTTGTAGGTACAGGTAGATACATGGGAAGGAGAAAACAGTGGTTCTTTGCGTGTGCCTTTCGTGCTTGGCACAACGTGTGTGCGTGTTTTTTTTTTTTTTGTTCTTCTGTTTTTGTTCTTTTTTGTTTTGTTTTTGTTTTTGCTTTTCGGTGCATGCACGTCTTATACGTATAACAATACGTGTGCGCATGTTTGTAGGAGGGGAAGCAGTGGTTCCAGGCGCCGGCGGGACAGGGGGCGAAGGCGTGCAAGGGAGCTTCGAAGAGCCCTGTTATGGTGAGAGGTATAAAGAGCACACATCCGGGAACACTTTGCATCCCTTGCCGGGTTTGCCTACTGCGCGCCTACTCGTCGTTACTCACGTGTGGATATTGCTTGGAGATGGAAGAAGAGCAGCTCTATTCCTTTTAGAGCACGATGGAGAGACTATTAATAGAGAGGAGGCTGATTGCCTCGCCGTAAACCCCCTGGTTTCAATCTAACATACGCCTCCCAAGTACTACAAATACGATCCCAATACCTACAGTAGTACCAGGTGATTACCGACCTTTTTGCCTCATTCAAGAGGCAGGACCATTACAGAAAGTCGCTCGGGACTTCAAAGGGAGGGAAATTGAGGGGGGGAAGAAAGAGCGATAGCGGCAACGGCCGCTGCCGTGATTGGGGGGATGATACTGTACAAACTATTTGTCCGAGTTGCGAGGCAAGGAGTCGTACGGGCACGCGGGCGCAGAGCAACATGATCCTTCCCCGTACTTTTGGACCCTCGTGCCAACCATTGTTCGTCCATGGTTGATAATACCTAGAGTTACCAACCATTTGTTTTTCGTCGCGATCTCGAGGTCCGCATGGGGCTATATATATACCTGGTATATAACAACAGCCAGTTCATTCGGCAAAGAAAGAGGGTGCCTGCCGTGCCGCGTGCCGCGCGAGGGCTTTTGATGTGTTGACATCTGTTTTGCACTTCCATGGTTTGTGTATGTATATACGAAGTAGACATTTTCACATTTCGTAGTTTTTTTTCTTCCTCTTGTTTTTCTTGTTGCTTTGCTGTAGTATTTTGTTTTCGTTTTCGATACTCATTTTCATGGTGAATGTTTTTTTTCGTTTTTTTTTCATTTTTTCGTTCTTTGCCCTTGTGTTCGCTTTTTTTTTTTTTTTTTTTTTTCGATTTTTTTCGTTGCCCTTCCGTTTCTTTCTGTGTCCTGCTCCTGCCAGATCTCTGGCCTGCCGCCGGACGTTGTGGAGGTAAAGTGCGGCGCCAGCTTCTGCCTGGCTCTTACCGCAAAGGTGAGTTCGATTTTTTGGCTACCCCCCCCCCCCGGCGCGCCTGATGACGGAGGAGGGGTTTCTTGTTTTTTTTTGTACGGAACGTCCCCTGTCGAGGATTGGGCCAAAGATAAAGGAGATATATGGGTGTCCTTTTGCATTCGACGCTATGTTGGGGGGGTCAGTCGTTAAGGGTTGATACTGGTCCGTTCTTTTGTTTGTTTCATTAGGCGTTACGACGTCACACCACCGCTTTTTCGACACGATGGTTGGTTGGCGCACGCTTCTGCTATGCAGGAGACGACGAGAACATACCCTTGCATTGGTTGATTGGGCTAAAGCTTCGAGCTAAGTTTTTACTTCAGGCTAAATCAATCGTTTTGTTTTGCTGTTTCGTTTTTTGTCAAGTGTGGTTTTGTTGTTCCGTTTTTATTGTTTCGGAAAAACTCATTTGTTTTTATTCATGCTGCATACATGCAGAATCACTCTTCCACCATTTTCCATTTGTTACCGTAAGAAAACTCTTACCCATTTCTCGCGCCCTACTTACTGTACCAAAAAAAATCAACATTATTCGATCATCACTCATCAACCCACTCACTGGAGTGAACGCCTGTCCACGCGGGACTACGAGGGTGGACCGCTATTTTTTTTTTTCACCCCCGTGAAGCAAACCAAAACGAACCATGCCCTACCTCCCAGGGCGAGGTGTTCAGCTGGGGTGTAGGAGAGATAGGGGAGCTGGGGCGGGACGTGTGCTCCATGAAGTTTGACGCAGTTCCGGGCTCCGACGAGGAACCGGCCTATGACTTCGAGGGCATCCGGAGGGACCACATTACCCCCGGCGGCATGTATCGGGAGGCCGCTCAGGGCGGCTTGGTGGGGGCACGAATGGAGGGGGTTAAGGTGAGGGAGGCGGGAGTGGGGGTGGGGGTGGGGGTGGGGTTAGGGTGGGGTGAGGTGGGGGTGGGAGTTGGGGGCGGTTGGGGCGCGGACAGAGGGCATTAAGTGGGAGAGGCAGGGTTGGAGGAGGGGGGGGGGGGAGGGGTAAGGGGGGGTAGGGGGGGGGTGGGGTGGGAGGGGAACGGGCGTACTCATTTGTTGCTCGTCTTGGTCGTTTGGCCATTGACCAACGTATCCCTTTCGAGATGGAGCATTGGGGGGGAGGCTTTGACGTAAGGCCCCACGCAGCAGCCGTAGCAGTAACTACGGTGGGGAGTGGGACGTCTTGGCATCGAACTTAACTTTGGAGGTCGGGGAAGGGGGTTGCCACCTGTTGGCGCGCAAGTTTGTGGCCCTCGCAGGGAAGTACGCCCTGAGACAGCCTGTCTCTTCGGACAGAACACGAAATCGCCGAAACCAGGCCGGTTCGTTTGCGTACTGTTTGCCTCGAAGCTTGGGAGCGGGGAGGGGTGGGGCGGTGGAAAGGGTGGCGTTTTTTTTTTTGTTTGGTGTCTCTTTGGGCGACGGCATGCTGCACACCTCGTGCGTAGGCTCCGCCTCCTCGTTGTATTCCTCCTCCCATCTGTCGTTCTGCCCCATCTATTCCTCAACTTCCTCGACCTATTATTCTTCCTCCTCCTCCTCCTCCTCCTCCTCCGCATCCCCCCTCTTTCGTTTTGTTTTGAGTCAACTGGTTGCCTTCTGTTTTCTGTTTTCTGTTTTTTTTTTGTTTTTTTTTTGTGTCTAATAAGGCGATCGGCTGCGGTGAGTACCACTCGCTGATCGTGACGAGGGCGGACGCGGACGTCTACGCGTGCGGGCTCAACTCGTACGGGCAGCTGGGGCTCGGGCACACGGACAACAAAAAGCGGCTGGAGCTGGTGGAGGACCTGAGGGTGAGCGAAAGGGGGAGGGGAGGGGGGGGGGGGGGGGGTGGGGGGTGTACTACTCATCATCATGCAGGGCCGTCAACGTATGACCATAGACCCTCGCATCCCTAATGGTGAGCAAGAAGGGGGGAGAGAGAGAAATATGGTTTCAGCACATGCTACCCCCTGCTGCAAGATAACTAAATGACGGCTACAGCATCGATCGGCTTCTGCTTGGCTGGGGGGTGATCTCACGTGGCATCCGAACTTACAACGCAACCCCCCCCCCCCCCCCCCCGAGTAAAAACGGGCGCACCAAGAAGTCCAGGCGGAGACGGGGGGGGGGGACTGACGCACGAGAAATGCATGACGGCGATGCACACAAAGCATCGATCGCCTCCTACTGCTTGGCTGGAGGGGTGGATCACGTGGTGTCCGAGCTTAGAACGCGATATTACGTGCCATGTATCGCACGTATGACAAAGGATGCAGGCAGCCTGACCCTATCCGCCTGTTGCGCGCGCCGCTCCCTCTACTCGTAGGAGAGTTGGTCTTGTCCCGGGATCGGGTCGGGTCGGAACGGGTCGACATACTCACGCGTTGCCACGGCAGCACCGTTGGGTACTACTGTACAGCATTTTAGCAGTGTGAAGTATTCCGGGGGGTGCACAGCAATCATAATACACGACGGACCTCCTCGAAACGGTACACCCCCCTATATGTCCACGCACCATGTTTTCCGCTCCTGCTTGCTGATCTTCGCCGGTGAGTCAAGAGCGTTCACCCCCTCTTTTTAGAACCGCAGTCCCGTTTGGGGGACAAACTACTTGAAGTTTGTGTGGTCTGTTCCCCAAAACGGAACTGCTGTCCTAGAGGGGTTCAATTGACACACGACACATACGCACGCATGTTGAACACCCCTCTGGCGGGTAAATATATGTATTCACCATTTTGAACTCTGATGTGAAAACCAAGACGGGACTATTATTTTCGTTTCCCGGCCAGAGGGTGACCTTAACCCTTTGGCGTATGCTACGGTGGAGGTACGTGGCACCTATTTTTTTTCTCGAGGCTGCTCTCAACTTGAGGAACTCTACATGCCTCACGATTTATTCATTTTTCAAGGACGCTTGAGCTCGGCCTGTAATTGGTTATCGTTCGAAGAATGTCGTGAACAAAGTGGATATTGTTCGAAGAGTATCGTAAACAAAAGTGATATTCCCAGTGACGTTAGGGAATTCCTGAGTGCCCTTCAAGAACGCCGTCAGTCAGAAGAAAAAAATGGCCGAAGTATGCTACCTCCATCGTAGTACGCGTCTTTTTCTTATTGCAATGGTTGTCCATCTCTATAATTCCAAGTAGCTTTTTGTCCCCAATTTTTCGGGTGCAGTTTGTTTGTTCTATTAGAGTTGGTGTCACTCTTGTTTTTTGTTCCCATCCGCTGGACAAGAAATAAAAATACGACTGGACTGGACTGAACTGAACTGAGCTGGACTGGACTGGACTGGCCTTATCGTTGGTTCTATCGCCCCGTGTCTGGGTCCCTAAGAGTTAAACTAGTGTAGTAGTGTCTCCTTTCTGTGTGTTTCTCTTTTACTATGTTGCAATGTTTTTCGCGTGTATGGTACACCGCTTAATATATATAGTGGTACATACAGCAATCAATAGCGACAGCCACCGATGTGAAGTGTGAGGTGAACTAACTCAATGTTTAATATGCCTTTTTTCCCCGACCCCCCGCAGGACAAACGCCACCGGATCTGTCTGTGGTGGGGATACAAAAACAAAGAACTGAGACAATAACGTAGCAACCCAAAAATCGCTTGCGAAGGCTCTCTCTTTCGGTAATTTTAATGTTTTCATTTCTTACTGCCGAACGTATTTCGTGTGTGTTTGTGCACCGATGTTTTCTTGTTTGTTTGTCAAAGGGCCTCGACGCGATGGCGACCGCCGGCGGGGCCCAGCACTCCCTCGTGCTCACCATCAACGGTCTTTTCGCCTTCGGCCGCAACGACTCCGGGCAGCTCGGGTGCACGGCCTCCGTGTCGAAGGACGACTGGGGGTCTTCCGAGAAGTCTCCGATGGAGGTACTTCTGTGAAACACTCTAGGATATATACAGCAGTAGCTTGCCACTTTTATTCGAGACGATGGTTGACATACCGTGTATGCGAGAGACGAATAAAACTCAATCCCAACCTTGACCCTAAGCCGATCGGACCCCATCAACCGATCGCTAGTAGTCATCCCTTGGGCTTGTACCCGACGCTAGCCCCGAGTCAATCAAATCCGATCAATCAATGCTCATGGAGTAGCGTGAGTCTCTTTTGTCTACGATAGTACACAGTGTGTGTTCGACCTTTTCCCTCTCTCGCAATAGGTCAGGCAGACCTCGACTTGTCGCTTTTCGACGGCTGCGCAAAAAAACGCACCAGCTCCTACCTCACTGTATAGCACCAAAAACTTGCACGACAAACTCAAGCTCGTTAATTGAAAAAATCGACGCGGGGGGGTTGTTTTGTGTCAAGTTAGCGTGCGGGTGCGGGGTGCGTATGGATATGCTATTGCGTGTGCGGTTGCGTGTGCGTGTGCACGTGCTTGCGTTGCTGCTAGCGCTGCTGCTGGTCGTGGTGCGGCTGCTGTGCTTTTCCTCCCTCCGCCCTGACGGCGGCGATGACGGCCGGCGGCGTTGAACCGGACCCTCGCAGGTGTTTCTGCCCCGAGACTCCGGCATCCCGGTGAAAATGGACTGCGGCACCAACCATTGTCTCGTCATCACGGACAAACACGAGCTCTACACGTGAGGCCGGCGCAGTTGTTGTTGCTGTTGGTGGTGGTGTGTTCGTTATGTTGTCGGGGTTGGTGTTGTTGTTGGTCCCAGTGGTGGTGGTGGTGGTGAAGGTGAAGGTGAAGGTGGTGGTGAGGCCAGGCGGTTGGGGCTGTCGTCCTTTGTCGTTGGTAGTGATGTTGGGTGATGGTGTTGGTTATTGGTGGTGTTGGTGGTGGTTCCAGTGTTGATATTGCCAGACAGGTATTAATAGTGTTATTGTCATTGTTGTAGGTGGTGGTACTGATGTTGTTTGGTGTTCGTGTTGGCGTTGTTGTTGCTGTCATTGTCGTTGGTAGTGGTGGTGGTGTGTTTGCGTATGCTATTGGTGTTGTTGGTAGTGGTGGTTTCAGTGTTGTTGTTGTTGTTGTTTCGGCGTTGTTGGTGTTGGTCGTGCCCCATCGGCCTCACAATCCAGGCTCATTTATTGTTTCATCGATCGGCTCCAAACTTGTATCTTTGGATGCTGATTGCTGGCGCCGTGGCTCGGTGTCACTGTTTTCCGGGTGCCTCCCGGCGCGGTCGATGCGCTCCAGGTTGGGTTGGGTTGGATCGGGTTTGTGGGGCGTCTTTTGGTGGTTGATTTGGGTTGAATAGCCTTGTTTTGGTGCTTGGTTTGGTTTGATTTGGTTCGGTTCGGTTCGGTTCAGTTCGATTTCGTTCGGCTCGGTTCCCTTCGGTCCGGCTCGGTTTTCATGCGGTTCGGATTTCTCCGGTTTGGTAAATGCATTGCAAAATCAGCCGCATCTCCAACACTACTGCTTGTCAACGCCTTGTGATCGTCTTACGAATCCTTAGAAAATGCACACGTCTTCGAAGGGGCTACTACGAGAGGTCATAACAATCAGAACCCACGATAAACCCAAAAAACATCGGGGGGGCTATCTCCACCGCACCTGCCCCTCTCGGGGGTCAGGTCGGGTCAACAAAATGCTCACGCGCCAGTTGTAACAGCAGCCGGTTCGGGTTTTGCAGCGGGGACGGCAGGTTAAATTGACACACGACGCGTATTCTAAAAGTGCGCGAGTGGTGAGCTTGAGCTTTATTTTCACCAATCCGCCGGAGGATTAGGATATATATAATATATATATATATATATTATTATACATATATTTCAAATATATATATAATATATATATTATTATACATATATTTAAAATATATATATATAATATACATGTTATATGCTTTCACCCCATTTTTGGTTTTGATTCCTATATTCCCCCGTGTTAAAAGCGAAGTCGACACTGCTGTAGGAACTGGGCGGGCCTCTCTGGAGTCGATACCGCCGTGCCCACCAAAACCACCACTCTACACGCGGCGCTTGTTTTGAGCGCGCTGGGGGGACGTCGGTCACCCCCTGGGTTGAAGGTTAACGCAAGTCGATTGTCGGTTGTTTCCCTCGTTTCTGCTTCGCGACGTTTTACTTCTTTTTGGGCGGCTGGGCAACAACAACAACAACAACAACAATGATAACAACAACATATAGTTGGGGGTACGGCGAGACTTGCGCGTTGGGGCACGGAAACGATACCGACTACAGCTTGCCGAAGAAGGTCAACACGCAGAAGCGCGGCATCGCGAAGGTGTGTGTGTGTGTGATCGGGTGTGCACGTGCGTTGTGTACGTGCGAGCGAGCGAGCGGGCGGGCGTTTTGCACGTGTCTGTCCGTGCGGTGACGGCTTTTACATTTGTTCGCCTTGCGCACACGGCTGGCCGACGGGATCGGATTATTTTTCCTCTTGCCGAGGCAGGATGTAGTGGCCGAGGAGGGGGGTGTACTCATGTCGTGCATGGCCGTAGTCGTATGAGCATAGACCCTCGCATCCCTGCAACGTCGGCACGGAGCACGTGGGGTTTTCACCGACTAAGCAGACAGGTGGCTGGGGGTGAAGAGGGCGGCGAATGTGTTGATGTGAGGCGCCTGCATCTCGTCTTACGTGAGTTGGTGAGGGATCTTGGGTGGACCGATTTTTTTATGTTCGACAATAAGTACGTCAATACGAGGGCGCGGGTGTGAGAACAGGGGGGGGGGAGTACTCATGCCATGCATGGCGGTAGTTCTATGACCGTAGGCCCTCGCATCCCTACAATGCCGGGACGCAGCACGTCGGGTTTTCACCGCCTATGCATATATTGCTTGCACCAAGCTCGAAGCGTTATGAGGTGTTAGGCGAGTCGGATGTAGGGTGAGTTGAATCCCGCTGAGAACCGCCTGTGAGGCGGACTTGCCATGGATGACAGTTTTTTTTTAACGAACTGGGCTATACAACGCTCGGTAGTAGATATATTGCGCCTTCAGCCGGTGGAGAGGTAGGTGTCGCGACGATTTCTTCTTCGTGCTCGCCAGCCGGCACCCACCTGCCGGAAGGCTGTCCCCGTGTGGTGGAAAGCGCACATCACATCGCATCACACCACCCCACACGACATCGCGCCGCACCGCACCGCGTCACATCATGACGCCCGTCGCAGCGGGTCTAAGTGTCCACTCCAGCGGTGCTGCCTTCCGTTTCTCGGTTTTTCGTGATGCGCTGATTGTTGCTGATTGAGGAAACCGCAGCAAGTAGAGGTCGGTGGGAAGCCCGCCCACGAGGTACATTCTGTTCGAGGCAGGAACGCATGTTGTCCGGTTCGATGAGTTGGTGTTGTCTCGGGGTGGGGGGTGTAGTCATGTCATCATGTCATGCATGGCCGCAGTCGTATGACCGTAAACCCTCGCATCCCTACAATGTCTGGGAGGGTGGGGCGTGACAAAACTGGATGTGAAACGTACTTTTGCACATGTAGCCATACCCTCCCTGTTCCCCCTCCCTCCTCAGTAAATGGTCATACTTCGTACGACTACGGCCATGCATGAAAATGAGCACACCCCTCTCCCCCCGTGCCCACCGGCCACCGCTTGTACCCACGTTTTCTTCTAGAGGATAAATGAGAGCTGGGTTGATCAAATTTGCGCTTTTTTTTTTCGAATCCCGTTCCGTCGTTCCCTCCTTCAAACCCCCACTCATATCCCCCCCTCTGCCTTATCCGTGTAACGCGCGTGTGGGTCACTTTACGGTTTTTGGATAACCCACACACGTGGACCTCACCCCGCACGCCAGGTTTTGGACGCAGATGGAGGCGGGCAGCACACCGCCATCGTGGGCGAACCCTTGTAGCAGAACGGATAGAAAAATACACACACATGCACCGGTCGAGGTTTTGGCGTTCGTCGGCTCCACTGCCGCTGCTGCTGCTGCTGTCTCGTTGTAGCGTGCGCGGTGTCTCGGATATGGGACACGCGCATGCATACTACTACGCTGCTAAGGGAGTGGGGTGGACGGCAGCGGCAGCGGCGGCGGGGGTGACGGTGGCACTAGCTACAGCAGGAATGCTTTCCGTCAATCGCACAGCAACGAGTCGGAGAGTTGAAGGCAGCGGCAGCAGCAGCAGCAGCAGCAGCAGCAGCGGCAGCGGCAGCGGCTGCGACAGAGGTGGCGGCGGTGGTGGCGGCGGTATCAGCTACAGCACGAGTGCTTTCGATATCTCGCTCAGAGCAAAGTCGAAATGTTGAGGGCGCTTTCGCGGGGGACGTACGTACGGGGGGAAGGCAGGGTTCGCGCGCAGCTCTTGACTCGTAGGTGTGTTCTGTTGATTGTCGCCGCGCCTCTTTTTGGGGGCGTTTACTCATGTCATGCATGGGGGGGGGTAGGTGGCGCGGGCTTTGGTTAAAACGTGTGTGTGTTCCCCGCGTGTGAGGATAACGTTCATGGTTTGTGTTTCGAGCATGATACGCACACAGCTGGTCTTGTTTTTTGTGTTTCGTGAGCATGCAGCAGTCTCGACATCGACGTTTGTATTTTTTAGCGTGAGGTGAGGACGCGGGTTATGTACGGGGGAAGGACACGGTTGTTCACCTCTATGTACGTAGCTCAGAAGCATTATCTGTTGGGTCATCCCCACGACTCTTGGAGTCGACTACCTGGTATTTGGTTGAAGCGCGTGACGCGCCGAGTGTGACACAGCCGTACGTACCTGGTGCGTGCTTCGTGTGTCATGAGCGTACGGCGGTCTCCCCAGCGATGTTTGTTGTTGAGCCTTTTTTGCTACTGCACATAATCCCACAATAATTCCAACTAGTTTTGACTCCCTAAAATTTGGGTGTGGTTAGGCGTGGGGACGGAAAAGAGGAAAGTGTAGCGGGAATATATTGTCGTGTTTTCCGTCGGTTTTTGGTAGGCAGGCACGGGCTACCGACCGACCGAACTTGCGCAAAACTGGTTGGTGTGCGGCCATTGTGAGCCTCTCGTGGAAGGGGAGGGGGAGGGGGGGGGTGGAAGGGCCGGGCTTTGGGCCAAATATTTCGTCAAGCCGTGCCGTTCACGTACGTAGCAGTAGTGGAAACATTGAGCTGCTAGCTCCCTCGTGGGATACGCCTCCATTGGTGCGCCCACCAACTGCCGATAGGAATCGCCGCTAGCTGCAGTAGTAACATCTTTACAGATGGCGCCGCTGGGCTGGTGAAATGCTTAATGTCAATGTAACTCGTCGCTTCTGCTGTAGCCGCGCTTAATTAGATACGGAGGTCCTATGCTGGTGGATGAAGCCCTCTTTACGTTTGTTTGGTTTCTACGGAAATGTCGAGGTGGGGTTTACTATAGTTAGCAGTACCGCGGCTGGAGGTGATGAAGTCTGTTCCGGTGACTGCAGGCTCGGCAAGATGGGAGGTCGAAAAACAACAAACAAACAGCAACGAACAAACAACCATTGAGAAAATGTCGCTCAACTTGCACTTTTTCAGTAACGACCGGCTTGTTTGCCTGGTTGAACTCACGGCTGTTTTTTGTTTGTTTGTTACCAATGCTCTGATAGCATGGGTGCCAGGTGATAAATGCGGGGCTTCATTCAGTAGATTACAATAAACCAATATAGCGGTGTGGTGAGGGAAGCTATAAAGTGCCATGTACGTACCACGTACGTGTATCTACGGTGGCCCCCCATGTATTGGGTAGGACCACGGGATGAGATGAAAATGCCTACGACATACCAGGTATGCGGTATCCATAGGTCGGAGGTCTTACAAATATAGCTCTATAAGTTCAGTAGAGTTGCACGCGCGGTGTCATCTGTTCTTCGGCGATAGGCTCGTAGTTTCTGTTTTCTTCGTCAACATCATCGCGGGGGCGGCAACCTTCTTGTTTGGTCCTCTCTTCTCGTGGCGTTACCAACACGAACGAACGGGCATGCATCCGGCTCAAAATCACCCTTGGGACAACCGGCCGAGCATTGTGTTCAGGCACGAGCACTAAAGGCTGATGTAACAATATAAGGTACGGGTAGCGTGTCTAAATAATACCTTCTTCACGGACCAAAACGCGGCGGGTGACACCGTGGTTGATGTACGGTACAGCTGTGGTCCTTTAGTGGCGACTGCCCGCCATAGTGCCGGTGTAGTGGCTTGAAACAGACGGGGATTAGCCAGTATGGCAGTGTGCGGAGTGGTGCCGATTGCCGCTACGTTTGGTGCCGGTTCTGTCGGCTACCCGTGAAATCGCTTGGCACGGACAGGATTAGTCAGTGTGCGGAGTAGTGCCGGTTGCCGCCGCTATTGTGCCGTGGGGGGGGGGGGGGGTTGCTGACGCGTACGGGCACAATAGAGGAGACCATCACAGTATACCGTTCTGTCCTGAAATGTGAAGATCGTTTGTATACTCCTATTTTAACCGAGCGTTCCTTAGTATATATTTCGAGACAAGACTGGTAAAAGGCATTCGTATGTCGCGTGGGGAAAGAGCCTTCCATCACGGATGATGAACCCGACGCGGGCGGCGGGTGGGGTGGGGTGGGTGTGAGCAAAGTTGCTATTCGTACGTACGTTCGCGGGGACACCGCGGTGGTTTGAACCCTTTCGTATGACCGCCCCCACCACTAAAGAACAGTGTATGTATTGACCCGTTCAGGACTGCAGTCCCGTCTTGAGGAATAACCACTCTAATTCTGAGTACTTTATCCCCAAAACGGGACTGCAGCACTGAAAGGGTTGAGGCCAAAAGAGGCCTTTACCCGCCCACTAAAAAAAGGCCTCTCACGTAGCATCATTGGGCGTGAGTTCATCCCGAAAAGCTAAAAGAAAAGCGGGGCTGTCCTGCGTGTCGGGTTGAAAACCTCGCGGGTCTGGTCTAAAAGAAAAGCGGGGCTGTCCACGTGTCGGGTCAAAAACTTCGCGGGTCTGGTCTAAAAAAAAAGCGGGGCTGTCCACGTGTCAGGTCAAAAACCTCGCGGGTCTGGTCGTGTAACGGTGACCGGACCATATATCCGCGATAATTTCAATATCGCCTGGCCCGACCCAGCCCAACCCGGCCCGTGATATTTCGTAAATTTCCCGACCCGACCCGCGGGTGGGGGCCATTACCCGTGAATAGCCCCGAAGAAAAGACCCGAAGGTCAAGCATAGTTGGGCGAAGGTATTTTGTACGATTCATTCATAAACGACGAAATCCATGTTGAGTACATAAGAGGCCCACGAATAAGAAAGAGCCCAATAAAAACAAAAGGCTCACTTTTTGGAGAACGCTGAGGAAAATCGGCTGAGAAACGGCTCAGTGCTGAACTGTACACTAAATCCTATGCAATAGCCTATCTATGCTCAAGGTTGTTTACAGATGGCATCGATAAGAATCTCAGGCTTGCTCAGGTTAGGTGTTTCTTGTTGGCGGGCCCATACTGCTGTATCATGTCGGCGGACTGGCACCCACCGACGGAGGTCTGGAACTAAATGTACACCAACATGCATGCGAAGGATCGAGTCTACCTGTCTGCCCACAGCGTCTCGCCCACAGCTACGTGAGCATAGCAGACGGACGCACACCGGCGAACGGCAAGACACTGCCTGCTGCTGTTGGTGTGGATGAGCCTAGAGGGGCCTCGGTTATCGCTGGTATGTAAGAATATGTATATATATATATATATATATATATCGTATATATTTTTTTTTTTTCAAGAATATGCATTTTTTTCCGCAATAAAAAAGAGGCCTTAACGCGCCCAAAACCAATCGGCATCCCAACACCTACGCGCTCAAAACCGATCGGTACCCTAACACCTACCCGCCCGAAACCAATCGGTATCCTAGCGCCTCTATTCGGGCGTGTAGCTTGCTCCCGAGAGCAAAAGAAAAGACCCGAAATGTAAAAATAAAAACGAAAATAGTACCGCCAGAATGTACCCCCATGGTACATTTTGAAGAGTAAAAACAGTATACCAGGTATGTAATGCTGGCGCCACGGGCGGAGCCGGGCGAAGGCGTGCGAAGCCGGGCGAAGCCGTGTGGATCCGTGACAGTACCTTTAGTATATCATAAAAGCCAAGAAGAGAAAAGAGGCCGTGACGCCCAAAAAAACTGTCTCTCAACTATGAATAACACGTTTGGGTGTAAATGGCTCCCAAAACCAAAAAAGAGAAGACCTGAAAAGGTCAATAAATATAAAGAGCCCCAGAATCAAGCAAAAAAATCGGGCCTTAACGCCGCCCCCCCCCCCTCACCCGAAAAAAAACGGTCCCCTAACGCCCGTTTTGGGATTAAATTGATCTCCGAGATCCCAGCAAAAGACCGGAGACAAAGAAAAAAAAGTAGAGAAGTATTTACAGAAAAAAAACACGTGTTGCCGCTTGACAGGACTCTTTCTCGGTGGGAAGCACCTCGAATTTATCATGCCTCCGCATAGCAGCAGCGCTCGCTCTTCAACTTCGCCGGTAGGGCTAAAGACGAAACCACCTGGCGCGCCCTCGCCCGCCGAGGCATCGGCTACACTGCTGCCATCCCGCCTCTTGAAAAAAACGTCTACGACTGTTGACCGCACTTAAGTCTTCACGACGGGAGGGAGGGGGGACTCTTATCATACCGACGCAATCTATATACGCCTACGTATACGGTATTTTTTCTGTACCAGGTACCTGCGTTCGGCCATATTCACATTTATATACATCTTGTCAGCCACACACATCCTCGAGTCTCCGAGAGCAGAGGTATGATATGGGCGATGCACGGATTATGGTATCGTAAGACACAATAATCCACTACAGTTCTGACTGCCTAAACGGTGGACACACAAAAAAGGTACAAAAAAATACGCTTCCCGCTTCTACGGCTCGTGTGCAGCTACTACTGTATGTCCCAGCAGACGCAAACAAGTACAGAAAAAAACAAGCACCCCGCGCTTCACGGCTCGTGCGCAGTTTATAATGTACGTCCCATCAGTGATGGGGGCATATAGCAGAATAAAAAATATATACACAGCGAAGGTCGTCGTGCGCGATCCCCTCCCTGCCCGCCTACGCGCCAACCTTTTTTGGGTGGGCGAACTTCGCCGTACAGTGTCACCCCAACCAAGTTTTGCTACGACACAGAGCGTGCCCAATCGGATGCGCATGCGCACGCAGTTGGTCACTGGTGCGCTTCAAGTGTTTGCCTCCCCCAACCCCTTCTCCTGCCGCCTAGTGCGCCAACGGAGCTTATGACTATATATATGCATATATCTAAAAACCTTTTTTTGTTCTTGTTTTTCTGGCGATGGTTTTTGCCAGGTTTGTGGTATTCACATCGATGTGCGCACGTGTTTTCGAGTAGTGCCCTAGCCCCCCCCCCCACGAAACATTACCACCACAACGTCATCTGCGTGTATTGCCAAAGAAGGGCCTACACGATGCCCGATCCCCCATATGGATCTAGCAAATGAAATGTCCATGGGCTTCGCCCTATTCCCTCCCCTCCCTCCCCCGCCTCCAATTTATGATGACCCCCCCCCCCCTCCCCGGCGTGCAGGAGAGAGAACACCCCCCCACAGCTCTATGACACGTTTTTGTATGATACGCGAACTGTGGGCGTCGCGGAGTCTTTTCGACCTTAAGTTTTTTTGTTTTTTTCTTAAGTTCTTTCATCCCACCCTTTTGCCGTACCGCGCACGGCCTGGCCTGCCTCTTGCGTTCTACGCTTCTCGCTTGTTCTCGCACAAGAAAAGCCGACGCATACACAAAATGTGCGAGTTGAAACGTCAGAGAGAGTTGTGACCCCCGTACAAAGAAAAAAAAAGGCATGGCCTACATGATGCCATGATACCACTGCATTTATTTTACGCCTTTTCGCGGCTTCACACACGCGACAAAAAAAAGCGGACGCATACACAACATGCGAGCTGAAAATACAGCAGTACATATAAAACCCGTCTTGGTCTCCCGAACTAAATGCCAGCCCCCCCCCCCCCATGCTTGTGTCGTGGCTCACGGCAAGCTGAACTCGAGGGGCGGAAGACCAGGCGCACCCTGCGGGGGGGTGTCCGAAAGGGCGCCGATGGCACTGTCGATGTCGAACGGGTTGGTCATGAGGCCATCGGGGCTGTCCTCCACATCCATGGAGCCGATCGGAGGGAGCCGCGGGCCGTAGTCGCTAGGGTCGTCGCAGAGGATGTCGCTGATAGATTCGTTAGCGTGTGAGTTCCCCGCGCTTGGGACGTTTGGCGAGCCGGCGTTAGCCCAGCTCTCGGCGACGATGCCTCCGCCGTCACCCTCCGCGATGGGCGAGCTTGGGGACGCCGAAGAAGGAGATGCGGGTTGGTGCTGCTGCTGGTCGTTGCCGTCTACGCCCATGTCGTCAATGATCGGTGTCGCGGCAGCAGCACCGCCCTCGTGTGCCGATGACGTAGGGGAGACGATTCCTTCGGAAGAGTTGCGGGGGTCTTCGGATGCCTCCGCAAGTTGGTGGAATTCCTTGAACATGATTTCTCCGAAGATGTCCTGGAACGGGGGTGGCGTCAACGGGAGGTTTTCGGGGCACGGAAGAAAAATGAACGCGACGGGCGGGGTTTCCGAGTTAATAAAAAAATCAGCGCGAAGAAAAAACTAAAACTATAACTAATCTGTATTTTTTTATGGTGGGGTGGAGTTCTTTCTTTCTCCCTGTCGCCTCCCTGTCGCGCGATGGAAGGTGTTGCGTCGTTGTTTGTTGTGCAATAGCCTTGTAAGCGCCTCGTTGCGTCGTGATTGTTGCGCGATAGCCTTGCAAGCGCCTCATACTCTGACTTGCTTACAACCAAGTAGAGCGAACCGAATCGTACAATCGCACGACGCTACCCACCGCTGTATCGCTCTCGACAGACATACCTGGTATATGCAGAGTATAGACCCACGAGCAAGAACGAACCTAGACAAGAACACAAGGCTCACGCTTCGGAGGAGTGCTCAAGCAAAAATTCTGAAATCGCGCTCAGGGCGGCGAGCGCTCCACTGATCCTACCGTACACAACAGCCTATATGCTCAAGGTTGTTTCAAAGGATGGTGCCACAATAAGGTGTTTAAAACTTGCTCTTATTATGAAGAGGTGTTTTTCTTGGCGGGGGGGGGGCTTACTGTAATCAAGTAGTATTTTACCTCGGTCATTAAACACGTGTCGTCGTCATCCACAACGTTCATCGCATCGTCGGCAGCCACAACGTGGGTGGCTTGGTCAGGGCGTGGAGACGGGGAAGCAGCCTGGGTCGGTGCAACGAGAGCTGGAGCGGATTGGGCCAGTGAAAGGGAGGCGGGAGCGGGCTGGACTGGTGCCGGTTGGGGGGGGGGGGGCTTGACCGAACCGTCGTCGCTCCCATAGCCACCGCCGATGTGCTGCCCGTACCACAGTCCGTACTCCGGGGTCGTTGGTATCCCGACCGCGGCAGCCGCGGCGCCGGCGGCGAAAATGTCGTCGTTGTTTGCCGCGCTTCCCCCGTCTGTGGACCCAGCGTTGTCCAGGTTCCACAGATCCGGGGCGAAAGGAAGGACGGAAGAGGATAGGTCTTGGTTCAAAAATTCGTTTATGTTCATGTTCATGTTGCAGTCTCGTCCGTCCATGGGTGGCCAGAGCGACCAGTCGGTGGGCGCCAGCCCTGGTGGCCGTATCTCGGTCGTGGCTCCTCCGGTAGTCCGGTCGGGAAGGATAATGTTCGCCGGGGTGTCGGTTGGGACGGGCCCCTCGAATGTCGACACCAACGCCGTGGGCACTACTTGGGCTTCGGGAGAGGGAGTCGGGGTGGCGAACTCGATCTCCTGCCGCTGCGGGTGCTGTAGGATAAGGTGCGGGGGGCGTAAAATCTCCTGCGGCTGCGGCTGCGGCTGCGGCTGCTGCAGAATGAAGAGCGGGGGTCGTGACGGCGGTAGCACCTGCTGCTGTGCCTCGAGACCGCCTCGGGGGGGGGGACAGCCTGCCCGCATCATTAGATCCTTTCCTCGGCGTGACACCGGGCCGCCACCGCTACCGCCATCGCTGTCTCTGGGAGGGGGGGGGAGGTAGCCTGCCCTCACCATCAGGTCCTTTCCATGGCGTGACACCGGGTGCTGCTGGTGCTGCTGTTGCCGGCGGGCGCTCTCAACCCCCGCAGACGGCGAGCTGGTCGAGGTTGCGACGGCCGCCCCCGCCGCCGCCGCCGTGTTACCCTCACACTGTCCCACCGGCGGCTGGAGGCTCGGTGATTTCGCCGGCGCCTTGGTGATGTCACCCTTGGAGGTCTTCTTCGGAGAACCGGCGCGCTGCTTCTTCTCCTTGCCCCCGTTTGAAGAGCACGACGAGCCCTTCTTGCCTCCGCCGATACGCCCGCCAGCCTTCGACTTGTACGGTGTGTTAGCCGCCGCCTTGCCCGCCTTGCCCGCCTTGCCCGTCTTGCTCGGTGGCTTGCCCGTCTTGCTCGGTGGCTTGCCCGGCTTGCCCCCAGCGGGCGAGGGGGGCGGGGATCGAGAGGCACCACTCGCAGGAGACTTGCTGGACTTTTTCGACGCGTTGCTGTCGGAATTCTTTGGCAAGCTTTTGTCGGGGCTTTGTTCACGTTTCGCGGCGGCGGCGGTGGCCGCTTTTTTCGGAGTTGCGCCGCCTGCGGAGGCGCCGGCGCCGGCGGTGCTGGGGGAGGAGGGCCTCGAAATGTTCGTTTTAGTTTTAGACTTGGGCGTCCGCGTGTCGGCTTTCTTTTGCTTCTTCGTAGGCTTGTCCGCCGGAGGGGCCTTGAGGGAAAATGCCGGCTTGGGGGTACGTTCTAGTTCTCGCTTTTTGTGAAGAAGAAAAACAAAAAACGGGTGCATCGTCGAGGAGACGATATCATGTGCCGGTACGAGGGAGGCAGAGGGTAGGATGGGTAGCGGGGCAGGGAAGGAGGGGTGGGCATGGGGTCAAAGTAAAATTATGTTGAAATAAATTTGCATGCAAAATAGTTGTCGCATGCCTCGATGTTCGCGCGTTAACCGCCAACCCGTTTTATTCCAGCTGCACCCCCGTATTCGGAGGGGAAACTATTACGGGGGACCATAGTAAATAGGGCCAAATATTGATAGTAAAAATAGGTACCAGGTATATATTTTTGTGTGTACCGTAGGTCTTATTTACTATGGCCCCCCGTAATATCTGGTTTTAGTGTGTGATACCAGGTGCGTCTTTAGAAGTTGCACAGGCACGTTATTTTGGTAGGAAAACCTGTTCGAGATTCACATGTTTTGGGGGGGAATTTTTTTGGTTTTAGTGTGTGATACTTTTTAGAACTGCGCCAACACGTATTTTCTCGGGGAAAGAAATGAAATTTTGTTTTTTCAAGCATGGGATACTTTTGTTGCCGTCGTATTAATAGTAAAAGTGTTGAACCCGGCGTCCTATCATATAGCTGGTATTTATTATTGATATGGTACGGCTTAGAATGATGTGGAAATGCCGGTAATTACTTGGGTCGTACAGGTATTGGGACCGTAATTTTAGTACTTGGGAGGCGTGTATAAGATGGAAAACTAGGGGTTTCTCGCGAAGACAAGCTCTTGGCTCAGTTTCACTTTGTGCTCTATTGGCCAATAAAGCTGCCCTTCTTCTTTCTCTCAGCCATTACCACACGTGAGTAACAACGAGTACCTGTTCAGCAGGCAAACCTAAACGGAAGGATACTCTGAGTGCCAACCAGAACGAACCCTGTACACTATCACACAAGAGAGGGCACTCCAAATTGAGTAATACATGGGAAGTATATGCCAGGTGATTGTTTTATTGTTGGTGTGCGGTGTTAATATGGCGACGAGATAAAGGCCGACGACGCCAGAGCTGAAACAAAATATAATGCAAACCAAAGCGAGCTAGCAACCAATAGGAGGTGTCACCTTGCTCAAGTTGATATTCTTCAGGGTACCCTTGAGCTTTTTCAGGAACAGCTCGGAAGTCTTGAAGTTGGCCGCGATTCCGGCCGCGGAGGCCCGCCACCTCTGCCTAGCGGAGGAGTTGAAGCGGTTTTTGACGGCGTTTTCTGTCCGACCGGGAAGGAACTTGGAGATTTCGCACCAGCGCGAGTCGAAGTACATCTGCGAGGAAAGGACAGGTGAATGCGGCACGTATACACGTAGTGAGCGTGTGTGTTTCTTTTCTGCGTGTGCAAGCGCTAGTGGGGAGGGACGGGGTTGACCTCAGGTCGAGTGACTGACTCTATGCAAGCAGGTAAAACAAAAAAAAAACAGTTTTTTTGTTGCCACAACTCCTATTGTTCGTTTTTTCGCGCGGCGGTGGGTGGCTCATTGCACACGCTTTCCGTGGAGGAATGAGGACAAGCGGCGGGTGATGGCATTCTACCATAGCATGCCATATGACACTATCACACTAGGGTGAAAATACAACACACCCCCTCGAACGATGTTCAAATCCGGGTATCTCGACAACGAGGAGGGCGTACTGGTTACGACAAGCGATGTGTCTGCGCAACCTTCTCATAGAAACATTTCCAAACCCACCGTTTTCGTTGTGTCTGCCCCTTAAGGCATGTTTTGGAGGAAACCGGGTCTGAAACTCGTCTCAGGGGGGGTGCGTCTTCTTGTCTTGCGGCGCGTTGCACGGTACATTTAGTTTTCTCTTGTCCGGAGTATAGAGAGGGAACCGCGCAGAGATATATTTATAAAACTAACAAACATCAGCTGTGATGTCGAGGAGTTCGTCGAAACTCATCCTTACAAGCTGTGTGTGATACTTCGATCGCGGCGGTGCTACGGGTTTTACGTGGCCTCATGCAGGAACTTAAAGTCCTTACATGAGGGAGACAAAACCTGAAGCTGCAGAATTCAAGGAGCTAGTGTGTCTATATTTGGAAATAAATTAAAAAATATATATATCGGGAGGTTGCACGTAGCTGGTCGCGAGTGAGAAATTCGTATTTATGTGTCCGTTTATCAATTCAGTTGCTTCACAGCATAGTTGATATATAATACTTACCAGGGTATTTGTTATTTTCTGTTCTCTGGAGTATAAGCAGGGGACCACATATATATTTGTGTCCGTTTTTTATATACCACATACATACATACGTCTCCCGTTCGTTGCTACCTGGTGTACAGTAAGAAACGCTCATTTGGGGCCAGACTCAAGTTCTTATTTTTAGGAAAACTATCCATAGCTTCATGTCTTCGGCCAAAATGCCTTTAGAACCCCAACTTATTTCAACCTCTTGAGAACTTCGCCTACATTTTGAGGGGAGAAACCACTAGGGTTTAGTGTGGCATCGCTCTTGCATCCATTGTGTTGAGCTGTGCCGGTATACACAATGCGGCGCACGAGGCGTGCGTGTCGTGTGCGTTTGGATGCGGCGCGTGAGGTGTGTGTGTGTGTGGTCAGTGTGTACCTCCGGCGTTATTGATGTTGCTGATATTGCTGTCGTTGATGTTTTTTTTATGTTGTTTGGTCGTCTACGAACGAAACCTGCGCGTTGAAACAGACGTTGTTGTTATTGTTATGGTTGTGTCTTGTCGTCCAACCAGCGCAAGGCAAAAAAAACTACCTGCGCGTTGAACAGGACCTCGTCCTCGCGGCTGGTCCACTGGGACTTCTTCACCGTCGGGTCCAGGTGGTTGAACCATCGCTCGCGGCACTGCTTGCCCAGCCTTCCGGGAAGAAGTCTGGCCACGACGCTCCACCGAATTCTCTGCAACACCAGCCAAAACGCGAAAGGGGGGCGGGGGCAGGGGCACAGAAACCAAAACAATAAAAAAGTTCGTATTTTTTAAGCATGGGTTCAGTCAGTATGCACTCGGGTGATGGAGGTACGTTTCGAACTTTCCACACTTACTTTCGATGCGTTCAACAACGGGCGGGCGTCGGTGGTTTGGTTTTCCAGGACACGCGGGCGCAAACGCTAATAAGAGGGGGCTATCCATGGCAAACCGAACCCACGATACATCCCGAACGCTGTGTATTCCCTCTAACGCTGTGTATTCCCTCTCTATGTTCACACACCTCTTTTTGTTCTGATTATCACAGTGTATCTCCCCCGCAACAGCAAGATAGTCCTTGGTTGGCCTTATGTTGCCGACTAGTTATTAGTCGGCCATGATTGCATCGCAAGCTACGGCATATAGTTGCGTGCGGTGGGTAGTCTGCGGGGAGATCTGCGTTCTTTTTTCGTGTCTGACTGTCTGTTGTGGCCCGAATTGCGTGTGTTTTATATCGTATGATATGATGCCGAAAAAAATAAGCTGGATTTCTGCGCCACGCCCACAAATATCTCGCTCGGTTTACTGCGCCGCCCAACTAGCAACCGAGCCGTGCGATCATCTCAACTACAGTATGCCGCAGTAAGCCGTGAAGGACTCAACTGCACTAAGCCAAGCCACAGCCCCCTAGGTGTTACTCTCGTGTCTAGTTCTTCCGCGCCATAAAATCGTGTCCACCCCTTTGTCCGTACGTGGAAGTGGTGGGTTTAGAGTGAACAATAAATAGCCTAGTTGGTATCCTGCGCCACCCAACGACTGCGTGGCTTACTGCAGTTGGCTCACTGCGCCACCCGGCTAACAAACTAAAAAGCCGTCAAGTCTCCCAACTGAGACAAACTCACAGCCCTTGTCTCGCGGTTTCTCTCGAGCAACTATTACTACCGGTCATGTCATAGGTACGATACTTTTGACTAACAGTGTATTGGTTGGAGGGCTAGCGCAAGCAAGCACAGAGTATGGCGATCGGGTTGCGCGAAGAGGCTTCTTCGGAGTCGGTTTCGAGTGAGATATTTGAGCTCCTCCTGTAAAGAGGAGCTCGGAAAGAAAAGGGCACCAACCCTACCGGTGGCATTGCTCGTATGTATAGCACTACAGGGGGTGTACATATCGTAACAATACTAAGAGGGTACGTATGGTAATGACGCATTCTACTATTAAAATAGACGCAGCGCATTTCCGCTATATTTGTTTCTGAATGACGGGGCTCCTTAACCTAGAATCGTCGGAATGCCAGTCTTTTTCGAAAAATGACGTACTTGTATGCTTGGGCCATGGGAATATTCACCGGGGTGCAATTTTATTGTCATTATTATTATTGTTGTGCTTGCCTTCTGACAATATGGCGTAGATGTCATTCCAATAGTCTTAGTCTTGCTGAAGTCAGTTTTCGGGTGAGGTGTGGAGCTAGCTCCTCAAATGAGGAGCCTAATAAAAATTAGGGGGAACCTCTATAGTAGAACACCTCTAGTAAGGGTGAGTCCATCATTGATTGGCTCCTCCTGGCAAATGTTTTTCACCGCCCGCTGTCGGCTGCAAAATCAGTGGTTGGTTTCCGACATCAGCACGACGCCACTCGTGCCGCCTCGAAACACATGTACATACCACTCTGTACCCTCTCTTTTTATTTTACACATTTTATATCGAAAAGTGCTCCTGATCGCAAAGCACAGGTATTGTACACCCCTCACCCCGCCCCGATCTTCTTTCTGCTTGGTTTGGCTATCGCGGTACATACAGAAACAACCACAACCCAAAGAGGAACTCCCACGGCACCGCGCGATGCCAGTTGGTGGGCAAAATGCTTACGATATCCATAATCTCGGCGTTTCGAACGGCCGCCCGTACTATCTCGTCTTCTTCCCTTGTCCAATGGCCCTTGTTCAGGCCCGGCTGCAGCACCTTCTTCCACCTATTTTGTTTGTTTTTTTGTGTAGAATAAATGTCACACGGCGGAACGAAATCCGTAAAATACTCGTACGAGGTTTCCATTTTGCACGGCACGATATTGGTTGATTGGTTGGTTGATTGGCGGATTGATTGACGGAGTAATTGATGCATTGATTGATTGGTTGGTTGATTGGTTGATTGGTTGATTGGTTGATTGGTTGATTGATTGATTGATTGATTGATTGATTGCTTGGCTGATGGATTGATGGGTTAATTTATGCATTTGATTGATTGCTTGATGGATTGGCTGATTGGTTGATGGTTAATTTATGCATTTGATTGATTGATTGATTGATTGATTTGATGACTGATTGGTTGATTCAAACATACAACAAACAAGTGCATTAACTCGCGGCGCCTCCCTCTATTATTTTAGACGGTGGAGAGAGCGTACCTGTGGCATAGTTTTGATTGCCATATTTGGGCCCCTATCAGCCCTGTTTGACCTCTCTTACTCGACCCGAACTTCTCTTAACCTTTTTAGAACTGCAGTCTCATTTTGGGGACAAACCACTCAAATTTCAAGTATTTTGTCCCGTAAACGGGACTGCAGTCCTAACCGGATTGACCTTGAGCCAGAATAGGTGTTAGATATAGTGTCAGACTTGCTTGACCTCTCGTGAACCCAACACTATACTCGAACACGGTTGATGAAACTATCTTTTTTTGTTTGCGGTTGCAATCTCGGGGTCCCAAAAAGATACTGCAGTCCTCGTTTTGGGGACAAACCACTCAAATTCTTAGTACTTTACCCCCAAAACGGGACTGCGGTCCTAAAAGGGTTAAACCATGATGGTATTAATTACAGTGTCAGACCTGTATCCTCTCTTAAACTCAAATTGGCCTCAAATCGGAATGAGTGCGTATTGTGTATATATATATACCGGGTAGTTTTTCAGTACCAGGTATCCCCCGTGCCGAGCCTTTTGACCTCTCTTTAAACCAGTAGATACTTTAGTCCCTTCAGTACTGCACCTATTTTGTTCGGGGGGGGGAGGGGCAGACTTATTTGAACTTAGCGTGTGGTCATTTTTTCAGCAGTAAAAGAGTAAAACCGATAGCTCTTAAAACCGCGATCCCACTCCTAAACCATGACCCCCCCCCCCCCCCGCTGTAATACATCTTGAACCAACCATGAGCCCCCACCGCTGCAGTACAACTTGCCTGTGCAGGCACTGCGCGGCGACCCTACCGAAGTCGGTGACATCTTCCCCTTTGGCTATGGCTATGGCATTGAGTTTCGCGTATATCTCCTCCATCTCGGCGGTGAGCTCGTCCGCCTTGGCCTTCCACTTCCCTTCCTGGTCTCTGTTCACGATTTTCTTCAGGGTTGCATCTTCTTCCTCTGTTCGTTGTCGCCGCGCCACGAGAGGTGTCAAGATGCAGCAAGCACGTTAGTATATGCGCAGTCGCGTCGCCGCCGCGCGTACAGCAGCAGTATTAATAATCGCCAGTGACACATACAGGCATATGATGTGGCGAAAAAAAAAGCGTGTTTCTTTCTGGTGTTGAAACCAACGACGTGTACACAAGGAGAAAGCGCGGGGAGGGGGGGCGAAAACAAAACAAAATGGGAGTTATTTTCATGAAAATTAACGGGGGTAGGGCGGGAGCAATGATCTACATTATTTAGGCAGTCTATGGACCAGTCCAGGGGCCGGCCCGGAGGGGGGGGGGGGGGGGTACTCGATGGTACTCATTGTCAACCATGGCCATGGACGTATGACTGTGGAACCTCGCATCTCGCATCCCTACAATGCCGGGTCGGAGCACATCGGGTTTTCACCGACCAGGCAGGATGGGCAGACTGACACCGACCCACCGCGTGGGGTTGGAGTCTGAACGCGGCTTTTAGGAGATGAAGGCATAAGGTAGGTGAACGTGCCACATTCGTACAAGCTGGGCTGGCCAACACCAACTTTTGAATTTGGTTACGAACTTTCCCAGTTGTTTTTTCCGAATATTTGAGCCGAAAAATTGACACGTGCCTCATTGTAAGTCTTCCCAAGGGATCGCCCACTGTATATATATTTGTCTTTCGTGAATTTAGGCTGGTGTCGGAAAAAAACGGAGTTTGTTTTTTGACCAAAACTGACGGCGGAAAACGGTATCGAAAAGTGCAGTAGCTACAGCCTTCGTCTTACCCTCGCGTAGGACGTATAAAAAATCCAGGCTGAAAAAAATGAAAAGTGGACGGAGAATCCCATATTTTGTGCTGCTCCTCGAAGTATCTTCACTTCGTACAGGGGATCGTACGCACGCCATATTTCTTGATGAACGGCGAAGTGGGCGATGGTGAGGATATCGGTCGTTTCGCCATGCCTCGAAGATTGCGTACACTAATTTTTGAGCGAAATTTGCAACACAGGAGTTTTGGGCTTTCGTACACCTGAGGGACGATAATATCGACTTATTTATCTCTCGTTTGAATAAGACATGGCCTTTCTATTCCTTCTAAAATTTGTGTTTTTTTTTACGAAACCAACTCGGATTTCGATTTCTCTAACGTCGGCAAATTCGACTAGACTTAGGAACGCACTACTACTAACTTTGAGTCGAACCATTCGCAAATGGTTGAGAAATCGCCGGACGAGTGTGAAAGCGCTTATTGGCCAGCCCAGCGCAATCAACCCGGCGATGATTTGATTTTAAATCATGACCATTGGTAGATTAATCGAAGATAGCTGTTGATCTAAAATTAATGATCTTCCAGGTTTTGGTTTTCTGTTTCATTTTCCCGTGACTTTGTTGGTTTTAGTTCCTTAATAAAGATCAAATCTATTAAGCGTTCCTGATTTTTCTCCCCTTCGTCTTAGATCAATTTCCTGATTTTCTTCGTGATTTTTTTCTCTTTTTCCTCTTTTCTATCCAAGAACAGGACGAAAACCAGGAAAACGTTCCCTGGCATTAGATACCTGGTAATGATGGCCCAAACGGGATTATGGAAAGGGAAGTGGGAGGAGTAGACCGATTCTAGGGTGGAAGCAGGTAAAGGAAGTTCATGTAAATATTGCACACCTCTGTCTGCCTGTCTGTCTGTCTGTCTGTCTGTCTGTCTGTCTGTCTGTCTGTCTGTCTGTCTGTCTGTCTGTCTGTCTGTCTGTCTGTCTGTCTGTCTGTCTGTCTGTCTGTCTGTCTGTCTGTCTGTCTAATCGTCTGTCTGTCTGCTTGCTGTCCGTCAAGAGGAGAAAGTGACGTCTCCTCACATGTTTGACAGACGGTGGGGCGGTGGGGGTACTCATTATTATGCATGGCCGTAGTCGTGTGACCATAGACCCAGCATCCTCACGATGCCGGGACGGAGCACGTCGGGTTTGCACCGACCATGCAGACACTGCTTGTCTGTCTGTCTGTCTGTCTGTCTGTCTGTCTGTCTGTCTGTCTGTCTGTATGTCTGTCTGTCTGTCTGTCTGTCTGTCTGTCTGTCTGTCTGTCTGTCTGTCTGTCTGTCTGTCTGTCTGTCTGTCTGTCTGTCTCGATATGTCTGAATGGACCTATCTCTTTTTCCCTGCCGGAAAAGAGGCGCTGTGTGGGGCAAACAAGCGCGAAAGACCCAAGAATTCCTCCCCCGTAATACCTCAGAAGAAAAATGTGTCAGAATCTCATTTATGCTTCGAAGTATGTGGAGGAATTCTATCTCAGGAGACATTTATTTTATTCCAGGGGAAAAAATATTTTGACCGAAAACATGTGTATCCAGGAGAAAGTGTATCTCACGGCAAACATGATTTTTAGGTCGAATTGTGTTTTGGTTTGGTGTGCTGTTCGTCTGTCTGTCTGCTTGCTGTCCGTCAAGAGGAGAAAGTGACGTCTCCTCACATGTTTGACAGACGGTGGGGCGGTGGGGGTACTCATTATTATGCATGGCCGTAGTCGTGTGACCATAGACCCAGCATCCTCACGATGCCGGGACGGAGCACGTCGGGTTTGCACCGACCATGCAGACACTGCTTGCACCAAGCGCGAAGCGCCGTGACGTGTTGGGCGAGTCTCATGAAGGGTGAGCTGCATTCTACTTAAAACGGCTTTTGAGGCGGGTTTTCTTGCATATGGATGACTGTGGGGCGGGGGGGGAGAGATATAATATTACAAAGTCTGTGCGTACAATATATGGTCCGCTTAGTATTATTTATAATGTCTAAACGACCTTTGTATTCTGGACCAAAGTGGTAACACGTGAAAAGTAAGTGAAAAAAACTGCTTCAGATAGTTGATATTCAAGTCGTGACAGGAATGCCACCCCACTACTACTGCCGTGGTTTCGTTTATGGTTGTGGCATGAGGAGGGGGGGGGGGGGCGTCGTTTTCTCTCTTTTTTGTCGTATACCCTTGCTGGTAGCACATAACTCTGTATGTGCCGACTTCTTTTCGCTGGTCGTTACGGTTTATGTTCTTTGGGTGAATAGATTTCAAAATTTAAACGGTTGGCTGGTGGCGGTGGGGGGGGGGGGAGGCCCGAGTACTCATTTTTGTTTTAGCCATTTCATTGCCCACGCATCCCTTTCGAGGCGGAGCGGGGGGGAGGGGGGCTTTCATCTTATTCAGCCTCACAAACCTCCTCGGATTTTCACTTGCTTCACGCCGCCTCCGGACGCCTCCGAAGGTGATCCGATAATGTGAAAAAAAACGTTAATCGTCGACCGCTCTCTTTAGAACAACTAGACGGGTGTGCGGAGGGAAACAAAAACCTAAAGGTAAAACCCTCGTGCACTACGACGTATTGCGGGAGTACATATTTGTATAAGGATGCGTGATTTTTCGGGTCCATCGTGGATTCTGGTTGCTACAATCGCGCTACAATCGCGCCCTGTTTTGCGTTCGGGTGAGGTTTTGGCTCCGTGTGCTTTAGGGGGACATGATTTTCATAGGCCTCCCTGGATTCGTCATGTCCTGTATGTAATGTGTAGGTGTTTATGCCTTATTCCCCTGGGCATTCTTGTTCTTCTTGTTCATCTTCTTCTTCTTCTTCTTCTTCTTCTTCCTTCTGTGGGTGTTTTACGCTGCGCAAATCACATTGTTGTCGGCTGGTAGAACATGGAAACCAGACTTGTTGATGTATTTTGTTTGCTTCACTTGGTTCTCCTCTTCACGTTCTGTACTGCTTATGCTTCAAGCTGTTATATGTTCAAGAAATGGACGGCATAAGAACACGCTTGTTGTTGGTATGCTGCAAATCACAGCATTGCTGTCGGGATGGCACAGAACGTGCACTTTATTTAGACGTGTTTTTTTTTTATAACTTCTACCCGTTCTTCTTGATTCTGTACCTTAACCCCTTTTGGTCTTTTAGGACCGCAGTCCCGTTTTAGGGACAAAACTACTCAAACTTTGAGTAGTTTGTCCCCCGAACGGGACTGCAGTCCTAAAAGGGTTAAGCATGGCACTCCCGTTGTGCGGACAAAAGAGTTGAAGTTATATTCGTAGTAGTATTTAGGTGCATGTACACCTGTAGCATCAAAAGGGGCTGAGCTATTTTATGAATGGCCAACATAAAAAGGGCTTCCTTATATTTGCTGCTCTCGTTGGATGACGAACAATCTCGAACACGACTTTGCTTATGTACAGTGTGTACTCCTGAGTGAAGAGCGCCCGAGGTAATAATAAAAACATCCTGGACTTAACATCGGTCAAAACGGCTTGCTTGTCCTACCCATGCTAGAAGTGAAAGCTACGTTTATATTACCCACTACAGATAAGAGCAATGCGTAGTTTAGATTGCTCGTTTCCGCTTATTATACAACGGGGTGTTCTTAAATCGGGGTACCCACCGTATTTGATCCTCGGTTCAAGGCTTTACCCGATTTACTCCCAGACTCTCTCTGCTGCTTCTGTCGCTCATTATAACGTATATATACCACTCTGTACAGAAATATAAGGGCCTACCTTGCTCGCCTGGGCGAGAGAATCGTTATCCGGGTAGGCGATAACGCCTGCCAGGTATATGACGAGGGGACACTTGATACAGATCATAACGCCGTATCAGGGGAGAGGAGACACCACAACACAATCTAACCCAAGCGATATTTGTACTCAGGGAAAGTAGAGCGGTATGTATATATATCCTACGCGCAAGGGTATATATTTTTTCGGTGTTTTGTTCGGTTTTATTTTTGGGCACACTCACCTAGCCATTTGCCACCCTTGGCCTGTCGGCCTCCGCCGTTGTTCGAGTTGCGCGACTTGATCGTGTTTACCAGTTCTTGAATCTCCCCGTTAACAGCACCCCTGTTGCTATTATAGTCGTGGCCGCCGCTCAAGTCGTAGTCCTTGATATCGATGCCGACGGAGGAAGTGGACCCTGCCTTGCCTTTTTTGTCCTTGCCACCGCTTTTCTTGCCCCTGGTGCCGGTTTTCCCCTTCTTGCTGTCGTTGGTGTTGTCTTCACTCTTTTTACTGCCTTTTCCCTTCTTGCTCTTCTTGTTGTTGTCGCTCGCTTTCGTTTTTTTACCTTTCGTGGCGGTTCTTTTCACCTTGGTATCGCCATTTTTACCCTCGCCTCCCCCGAAGCTGCTGCTGCTGCTGCTGCTGCTGCTGCTGCTAGTGATGGTGCTGCTGCTGGCGATGGTGCTGCTGTTGATGGTGCTGCTGCTGCTGCTGCTGCTGCTGCTGCTGCTGCTGCTGTTGCTGCTGCTGATGCTGCTGCTGCTGCTGCTGCTGCTGCTGCTGCTGCCCCCGCGGCCGTTGGTGAATGCTGTGTCCTTCTTCTTAGATTTGTCGCCCACGGTGCCGGGGTGGAACTGGTGCTGGTCGTCCTCGTCTTCTTCTTGTGTCATGGTCTTACCGCGAAACATCATGAACTTGCCCCCGACGCTGCTGCTGGGGAAGAAGCTGCTGCTGCTGCTATTGGTGCTGGGGAAGAAGCTGCTGCCAATGGTGTTGGGGAATAGGCTGTTGATACTGGAGTTGTAGAAGAAACTGTCACGTGGTCCATCTATGGCGGTGCTGCTGCTCGGGAAGAAGCTGTTACGTGGTCCATCTGTGGCGCTGCTGGTGATGCTGTCTTTGTTCATGAGTTTGTTTTTAATGTAGGGTATCGGCTTTCCTTTCCCCTTTCCTTTCCTCTTCTTGGGTCTCTGTTCTTGTTTCGGCGTTGAAGTTGTTGATCCCGTTGCGACGAAGGAGGGCGAGGTGTTGTTGGTGGTCTGAGGCTTCTTCTTCTGCTTAGCCTTCCCTTTCCCCTTGTAGTTGGAGGGCCTCGAGTCCTTTTTCGGTGTCGACGACTCGTCCTTCCTTGGTTCTGGTTCGACAAACAAGAGGTAACAACATAATAAAGAAAGCGGGGGGTGGGGGGGGGGTGGCGTACACGTTTGTTACTTGCCTCAGACATTTATTTGGCGGTTGACCACGCATCTATTTCGAGACGGAGCACTGTTCCTATTCCTGATAGAGGCTCATCCAACAGTTGGGCGCTCAATACGTTGTTTCCATAAATCACATAGAAAATGCTGTTGCCTGCCCTATAGTCATCTGGCCATAGACCACGCATCCCTTTCGATACGGACCACCGGGGGAGAGGGGGGGGCAGGTTGGGACTTGCAGAGGAAAGGAAACGGGCGCGACAGCACGTTGAAGAAAGTGAACAAAACATTAAGAAAAAATAGAGTCCTTATTCTTGGTTTTCTTTTGTGGCCTTTTTTCATCCCCGCTGCTCGCATTGTACCGGTATGAGGGATCGAGATTTGAGCTAGATTCAGCCGGAGAGAGAATAAGATAAGGGCACGTCTGTGCCCTCGCAACGAACTCCGACTGGTATGCTATGGATGCAGCATTACGGGAGACCATGGTTAATAGGACCTATGGTATACATAAAACCCTACGGTATATATTTAATCAATTTTTACTAACATTATTTGGTCCCATTGCCCCATCTATGGCACCGGTTGGCCAGTGTAGCAGTGTGCGGAGCAGCGCCGGTTTGTCGCTACAATGCCGGTATTGATCATTGTTGGCTGGCACATACATGCCGACACTATAGAGAGACTACTGCACTACTACCTTAGGAGAGACACCTACAACAGCTGGGGGGCAGGGGGAAAGGTAGGTTGGAAAGCAAAGGGAAAGGAAGGGGTGCGACGTAGTGACCTGACGTTAATCACGTTTTCTATGATTCCTTTTTCCGATTTTTTGGGGGTTGTCCGTGTTGCCCCCGCCGTGCTGGCTACGTAAAATGAGGGATCGAGACTTGAGCTGGTTTTTTTTAAAGTCCAAGGGCAAAATAAGGTAAGAGGGATATATACCGCTATACGCTCCGGCTAGGAATTCGGATTTCGTTGAAAATATACCGGTAGTAGGTATATAATATATATATATATATATATATATATATATATATATATATATATATATATATATATATATATATATATATATATATTGACGCTATATAAAAGCCGTAGTACGCGCGATCGAAGTCATCACACACAGCTTGCAAAGACTACGAGCTCCATTGTCGAAATTAATTATCATCGATGTCAGAGAGCTCACGAGGTTCATTCATTCGACGAAAACCCTCCACGATCTCACACACCTGATTTTTTTGTTTTTGTTGTGTAGTTGAAAAAAAAGAAGCGTACATATCGGTTGGACGGTGCGGATCTCTCTGGCTTCAGAGAGTCTATGACTAGGATTTCCGCGGGCTTTTTGTACCGCGGTCCCGTTTTGGGAACAGACTACTCGGAATGGAGTGATTTGTCCCCAAAACGGGACTGACTGCAGTTCTGAAAGTTAAAGAGTTAATCGCCGTCTCCGGACTTCAGAGGAGAAAATTGACGACAAAAAATGACAGGTTACAGCATCGACCGGCCACTGCATGATGACTGGGGGATGATCAACATTGATCTCACCCTCTCACTGCAAAAAGCAGAAGAGTCGTACGGCACACGGACGCAGCATGATGCCATCCCATATTTACTGCTGGGTGCTCGCACTGCCTGTCTGTACTCGGGGACGGTCGATGAACTAAACTTATTTTTTTTGTCGTTCGCAATCTCGGAGGATCCTTCCCATAAAGGGTGGTAAAACCCTTTCAGCATTGCGGTCAGTCCCTTCGTGGGAATAAAGTACTTGCCGTGGAATCAGAGCCAGATTTTTTGTTTACGTACAGTGCAGTAGTAAAAAGGGTTAAGACACGCATGATATAATAGCGCGCGCGCACCCTCGGGCTGATTCCGAAGCTGGTCTGGTTTTCTCGACAGTAGATATGGGGGAGGTGCAAACGCCGAACGATGGTTGATGATGCGCCTTGGCTACGTTCGGAACGACCCCGGCGGGATAAATCCAAAAGTAAACGCCACCATAAATTTGCGAAGTGTGCGTGCCCCCTCCTGTGTGGGTTGTGATATACTCGGCTCGGAAATTGGTCTTACGTAGCGACGGGGGTGTTTTAGCACTTGCGTGTTACCAATCTATTACGGGGGACCATAGTTAATACCTGGTAGGACCTATGGTATAGATAAAAGCCTACCAGGTACCTGGTATATATTTAACCATTTTTACTAACAATATTTGGTCCTGTTAACTATGGACCCCCGCAATAATAGTCGAAACATACGGTTCTTTTCGACGGCCACAATAATAGGTACAAAGGTACGTTGTATTCGTGGTGAGACTGGTGGATGGTATAGGGAAAGGGTCAAGAGAGACCCTAGGTTTGAGGCGACCGTGACGGACTCAGGCAAGGGAGTAAGCAGCATTGAACATGTGTCTGTCTTGTAGGCCGGTCGTTGCGAAGGATAAGCATATTTTTGTAATGAGTGTACACAGTGTATCCATATTTTCATGGGGGAAAACATTTTGGAATAATCCGTCAGTATTGTAGGTTCATTGGTAAGGCACAAGTAAATGTGACCATTTCATACTTGATTTGTGAAACGCGTCGATTAGGAGTCGATGAAGTCATTATTGGTATAGTGTTGTCAAGTTTTCAGGTCTGATTGCGACGGCGCAACAGTCAGCAGATAGTAGAGCATCGCTTATACGGCACCTTCGACACCATTGACTGACGATTGTTTTTTATGCCTGGGGAGATCGAACTTTAACCCCTTTAGAACTCCAGTCCCGTTTTGGGGGCAAGGCCCCCAAATTCCAAGTAATTTGCCCCCAATCGTCCCCCAAAAAACGAGACTGCAGTCCTAAAAGGGTTAAAGAAAATATTGGCTCGCCTATATACTACCTGGTACCAAGAAGCACATACCAGGTGCATAAAATACCAGGTGCCTGGTAGACTATACAGTATACTTGGTACGTAGTAAGAAAAACTTTTTTGGGTACTACTGTAGCGTGTCTGCAGGAAAAACTTTTTTTCCCATCCATACCAGGTTCGCACACTTAATATTAATACTACTGTAAGCAAAAATTATGTACTAAAAGTGAGCGTCGAGAAAAACATTTTTTCACGTTTTTCAATAATAATTGAAAATTAGTGTACAAGAAAACCAATTTTGGTGCTGATTTTTTTTGTCAATAATAATAGTTAGTGTAGGACAGGCCACACACACCCTACTGCACTGCTATATTCTACGAACCTCAAATCGTAATTTGATGTTCCTAGCCCGCACTATTTACTGTCGGGCATAAAGTTCCGGCCGCGTGTGATGATCAATTCACGTCAGAGTCCAGACGGGGATAACTTTTCCGCCTGTGCTATATAAGAAGAGTGATGTGGCACTGACTGGTACATACAGTAGCTACCCCGCTCTCAGATTGTGTTTCCCCTCAAAAACCGCTGTTCGCGCGATCGAAGTATCACACGCAGCTTTGCAAAGATATTGCTTTCGACAAAAAAAGTTATCTTTCTTGCAGCTGAGCTGTCGTTTTTCTTTTCTTCAATTAATTTAATCGTGTTTACTTTTTGTTTCCGAGTTTTTTTTCTTCTCGGGAAAGTTATGAGTGATCCATGTTGAAGATCATGCTGCACATTGTCAGATAGATGGCAAGAATAATAATAATAATTTAATCGTATACCAACCAGGTATAATAATACACGGTGTGTTGTATAATATCGGACGGGACCCGCCTCCCTCTTGAAGCGTCAGAGAGGATAATAATAATTGACGATCAAAATAATTAATTAAGTGATGATTGCAGCAACAAACAGGACTGCGTGCACTCACTGCTGCGCGAGTGGGGCGTGATACAAACCGGTGGACGTGCGAACCAGTCTGCACGACGCGGGCACAATCGAGCAACATGATCCTACCCTTCCTTACAATACCTGCCGGGCGCTCACGCTTGTTGTGCTCGTATCATAGACGGTTAACCCTTTTAGAACCGCAGTCCCGTTCTGGGGACAAACCAGTCAAATTTCAAGTAGTTTTGTCCCCAAACGGGACCGCGGTTCTAAAGGGGTTAAGGGCAATAAACATCCATCTAGATCTGTCGTTTTCGGCCGCCCTCTTGGGGGGTGCCATATATATACCACTATGGTCGGGTATGTAAGGACCGTTTAGACATTAATATGAATATCAAGCGGTACTTATATTTATGTCCAGAGCGGAAGGGGTTAAGGCCTGGGCGCGTTCTACGATAATAGAGGTAGCACATTTCCGCAACTACAATGTTTTCTGAATGACGGAGTTCCTTAACCTAAAATCGTCGGATTGTTAATCTTGCTTTGAAAAATGGCATTTTTTTTGTACTTGGGCCATGGGATTATTCATCGGGATGCAATTTTATTTTTGCTGAAGTCAGTTTTCGGGTGAGATATGGAGCTCCTTAAATGAGGAGCCTCAGAAAAAATAGGCTGAACCTCTATCGTAAAGCGCCTACCTGACCCTTTTCGAACTGCGCGCTCACGTTTTTTTCGTGGGCAAAGTACTCTGAGATATATTAGAGAGAACCGTGCTCAAGAGGCAACTTCTGTCGAAAAACCCACTTTATGTAAAATAACATTTTCCAAACAAACTGATGCAAAAAAACATAATGGGAAATCTGAAAATGGAAATCAAGAAAAACAAGAAAACGACGGAGATACCTACCTCTTGAACAATGGAGACTTGCTTCGATAAACACGGCCCATAGTATTAATACGTATACGTACCTGGTAGATAATACGATGATACAGAACATGTTGCAGGAGTACACTCGCGGTGCACATTTCGACGCGAATCGTCGACGAGGGAAAAATAATCGAAGTGAAAGTTGAATGAAAACGATAAACTCCCTTCTCGCCATGAAATTGAAAGCACATACATCTATATGCACCGTTCGTAGCGGGGAACGGGAAGGGGGGATCTCAGGAGTGCCTGCTATGTGACCCCCCCCCCCCCCTCCGGATCTGAGGTACGAAGGCAAGAGTGAGCTGGGGAAAGGTGGTGCAAAAAGATAGTACCATCCCATGGGGTATGGAACGAAAAAAAAAACAATCAAAAGTGACAAGTACGTCGGGTATATATACGTGTATGAGATGAGGTAGGATACTGAACGAAACAAACCAATAAAATCACAAGGTAACAACAGGTATATACGTCGGGTACGCGTATGTATGACATACATATACGTGTCATACGTAGCAAAAAAAATGGATGTGTGAATACGGTGCACTGCTGTTGTTGTAGGACGGCGTACAGGCCGGTTTCGCACAACCACAGTTTAAAGTGGCAGGTTTGGTTTGTCGTGTGCGGGCCAGTAGGCAACGAATGCGAGGGTCAAGCAGAAGAGCACGCACAGCAGTACTATACACTCGTTGGGGAGAGAGTTCGGAACGAGCTTTGTTTGCCCGTCTGTACACGACATTCGTCGGAGCCAACATGCTTCGCCACCGTCGGCGATATGGTATGGTATCAACATCATCACAGCAGTTACTATTAATAGTAGTAGTAGTCTAGCACTGTCTGATACCTTGGTGCGTGAAATATCTTTCAAATACTGTACGTATCTGATTTGGGTGTGTCACGGATACATATTATAGGTACTCGTATGTATGTGTATACCTGTGGTCCGTGTACCACGCAAGATAATGAGACACCCACCCCCTGGGACGAATTTCAGACCCGGTTTTCTCTAAAACATTGGGGGCACGCACAACGTATAGACGGCAGCTCTGGAAATATTTAAGATTTCGTTAACCCCTTTAGAACCGCAGTCCCGTTTTGGGGACAAACTGCTTGAAGTTTGAGTGGTTTGTCCCCAAAACGGGACTGCAGTTAGTTCTCAAAGTTCAAAGGGTTAAAAAGGGATTTAAGTTGCATAGACGCATCACTCGTCGTACTCAGTACGTCCTCCCCGTTGTCGAGAAACCCAGCTTTCAAAATCGTCCGAGGGGGTGTGTTATCTTGCGTGCTATGCTAAGCAGCTGTACGGTACATCATACCAGGTACCTGGCAGGCATACAATATACCTGGTATCCTTTTATCCTTTTGATATCGACAATAGAATCCAAACGGTCTCTATATTTACGGCCAGAGCGGCGCATGTAACGACACCAGGCGCATCGTGAATCACATCATACACATCATACAACACGCACCAAAAGATACCTGCCAGGTATACATACATTACGTACTGCTTGTATACAAATAGCGTTTTATCAGGTACGTATGTATCATGTATATATATATCAATAGTAATATATGGTACCTCTTTTCTTACAGGCAGTACTATCGTATTATTTATTTTGTTTTTTGCGGCCTTCATCGTATATGGACCAACTCTGTCTGGTTGGAAATAAATGTAATGACCGCTTCGGTCTTGTTTTCAAGATACAAACGGATTTCTTACTTTCTCGGACATTGCAGTAGTTGTATCTTGCTTGCAGCGCGCATGGATCAAAGGACACGGGGGACAGACAAACGAGCTACACCCACATGTATGTACAATCTAGACAGGAGCATACAGTAGTACCCGCTTGGGGTATTAACTGAATATTAAACGGGACTATGCTCCGGTTCAGGGTGATAGGATACTTATCATGCTGACCATACACTGTTGTAGATAGATTCTAGAATAGTCTGCCCCATTGCAACCAACCGCACATACACCCGGACTTTTTCAGATCTACTTATTAAGCAGTAGTACCCGTACACGTGGCCGGATACCCGTTTCTTCAGGCACACCTACTCTGCAGTGCGGGTACCCGGGTACCCGGGTACCCGGCCAACATACAGAGCTGTTTACGGGTATACACGTATTATGGTTGGAGATGATAGAGGATGATGGGTGTCGCGCTGGGGATACGTGAACCTCCGGGTGCCCGGGTACCCGGGTCCAAATACCCGGCGGGTAGTATATATATCCTACCCGTACTCGAACGGATTGTGAGAGGTCTGGGTATTGTCCGTCGGGTATACCCGGGTAGGAGGCGAACGAGGTACAACTCTATCTTCAGTATATCACAACTCTGTCGTAGTATAGGCCGGTTTCGCAGTGTCACATTCGATTTAGCAGGTTTTGTTTGTCGTGTGGGCCAGCATCACATCAGGCAACGAGGATCAAGCAGAGGAGCATACTCCACTCGTTGATGAGAGTTTAGAGCGAGCCTGGGTGCCTCTCTCTCTGTACACGCCGTGCGTCAGAGCCAATGCGCTGCCCATCACCGGCGGTATGATACAATAGAATATCCCACGCCAGCCAGTCTGATACTATTCGATCTATTCGTACGTCGTACGTGAAATATCTTACCAGGGTATTTTGTTTTGCTGCAGCGGTTCACCAGGCAGTACCTGGTACACCACGCTGGACGGGAATATAATAAACGTTTGATATTCATATTATATTCCAAAAGTTGACTATATTTACGGGCATAGTGGTACATGTAACGGCAGTCAAGTAGTACCAGGTACCTGGTACATGAGTACACTCATACATACATACCAAAAAGATACGTACACGTATAAATATACAGAAGGGAGGTAGACTTGGTGCGTGTGTTTTCTTTTGTTTTCTTTTGTTTTCTTCTTTCTTCGGGAAAGTTATCAGTGATCAATTTTGAAGATCATATTATGCTGCACATACATTGTCGGATGACAAGAGAAATAATATTATTACCAATATAACTCTCTTCATTTTGATAGTATCGCGCCTGTATTTTGTTTTTTTAGGCGTCCAGATAGATGCATACCACAGGTACACAGGATCCTGGAGTGTATATCATGCTCTCTGGCCGGAAATGTAAGGACCGTTTGCTGATTCCCTGTAAGACCAAACGGTTTGTACTTTGTCGGACAGATTGGTATCCCGCGCTCGCCATGTGTCTCAAGAATAGACGGAAAGTTGTGAGTGATCAATAAAGATCACATGCTGCACATTGTCGGATGGAAAGAGAAAAAATAACAGACGGACGAGCGACACACACCCACCACTCTGGCCGTAAATATAAAAACCGTTTGGGATATTAAATGAATGGCAAACGGTCATTTTTTCACCCGGCCACAGTGGTGCCAGGTAGGTGACACATGCATGTATGATAATGTGTGCATCATGCAGACGCAACAATGCAGTCAGCAGAAGAGAGGGATGTTCCCACCATCGATATCACACTGGATGACCTACCCAAACGGCACATTTCTGCGTTTGTTTGTAGCACAGCGGCACGACGGGTATGGTTGTAGGTTCTGATGGGAATACGAACATGTACGTCAACATGATACGTACGTACACACTGCATGACCCATTACTGCTGCTGCAGACCTTTCAGGGCAGATAGATGGCTCCTGATCTATATTTTAACCTGGGGTATGATCTATTAATAGATACTTAGCTCATCATGTCGCCGGGTTGGGAGCCGTGATCTTCTGCATGATCTACTGCTTGCTGCCGTATATACGCAAATAAATATGTCAGGAGACAGCACTTTATCCCCTTGATTGACGACAACTTTGTCTTGACAGCATTCAGTGACTTGACTGACACCAAACTCCTGGGTTTTAGTGTGGAACACTCGGCCCTACACCCACCCTGACAACGCACGTTTTGCCTAGCTTGACATAATATATATATATATATATATATATATATATCCCCTGAGATCTTTGACTATGTGTACAGCAGTAGTACACAGCACATGTTTCCTTTGTTGGGTCTTATGTACTACTACGTACTGAGCACGGTGCATATCTTGCGCAACATGTATAAATCATAACGGCAGGTCAAGATCCAGATGATGTACTTTGAAGATCGTGATCTGTCGCGAGGAGGTGTGATACAGCAGAAGATACCATGATGATGATACAGCAGTAGTATCATGATACTTCGAGATATATATGTTGATACCATATTATCATGATACAAAGTATGATATCAGATCCAGATCATAGATATACTCAAACACACGTACCTTGCACTCGTACTGCTCGTAGCACTGCCGCTCTACAGTACGTAGTAGTAGTATTAATACCTGGTAGTACCTATTGGCATGTACAACGTGTACCAGATGCAAAACAAGATACAAGAAGAGCATTATTATGTGAGCTACAGCGAACACCATCACGGCAAATATGCTTGCCTGGTATCTATCGCCAACATGCTTCGAATTATAGGATATGACACATACATCAGCATGCTTCGAATTATAGTAATAGGATACGACACCTTTTCCCGGCGATGTCGTCATTCTGTAACCGTTTTCCGGGACGGCTGATTTATGTTCCCGTTGCCAGGGAAGTAGTGCCGTTTCGGGGTTTCGAACCCTCTCGTTCCGAACAATAAAAAATATCAGGAAACAAATTGCTGCCGCTGCTGGGTCGTCTTCATCGACGGCGATGACCCGACTTGCTCCTTCTTTCTGATGTGCCCTGCGCGCCTGTAGGTGCGGGCAGCGACGAGAGAAGACGGGCGTTCGGTATATACGTAGCGCGCGCTACGAGGGAATACGTTTCAGGCGTTCGCGGATCTATTTGGCGCAAGGGCGCATACTGCGCATGCATGCGTGAGTTGATTGAGTCTCTGTCGTATGGTACGCGCATGATCTTTTTTGAACCGCACAGAAAAAAACGTTGTATTTTTCAAGATGCCGAATGCAAGCGCTGGCCGACTGACTGACTTTAAGTTAGTTGCTGCTGCTATTATTACAGTTACTGCACTGTACCTGGTACCGGTACGTATTAATAGTACCACAGGTGTATCGCATGAAGAAAAAAAACAACTCTGCTTTTCAATCAACAAAGTGATAATTTTTGGGACGAGTCGTAAGGCTACGACGAAACCAAACACCGACCTTACATACGCTGCGCGACACCTCGCGCGAGCACAGCATTCATTCCCACTGCTGTTGTTGCTATTTTTACCGCGACAGTGAAGGAATGTGACGAGCTCGCGGCAACACAAACTAACCTCGATTGTTGACGAGGAGTTTCGATTGAGAAGAACGACCAAGTCGTCGCGTCCACCGCAGCAGTGGCAGCAGTTTTCGGAGTTCACTGAGAGCGTCGGCGATTGGAGTCCAGGTCTTCGGTGATTGAAGTCCCGAGCGCCAGAAAGGTTGTTATACCTGGGAAAAAAAAGCCCACCGCAAGCACGCAACAAGCAAGCACGCACGACGCGCGTTATCGCGTTTGTTGCCAATGCCAGTGACAGTGGGCAACAGCAAGCCGCAGGAGACAAAGACAGCTAGCTTGACGACGCACTGCTGCTGTCAGCAAACCGGCAAGAAAAGCACTCGGAGATGATAACAAACAAAAACCTAACATGCTGTTCCACTATAATACACCATTATTTATTTAGTAGCGTTTTTGGTGCCCTTTTTTCCTTGGCTCGGGACCAAGCAAGGAAGGGTTCGAAATGTGCAACCCGGTTCGGTGCAGAAACGTGTTCAGTCACACGCACTACAACGCGACCGATTTAGCGCGCGATGGTTACCCACGCTCCTCTAGTAACACGGTGTGGCGTCGCGCTTTCTCTGCGACGCCCAGCCACGGGGCGGGGAAGACTGCTTGTCTCCGCGGCACGCAACCAAACGCAGCGAGAAACACTCTAATAATAACTCAAAAGAGAGAGCTTCTTCAAAGCGTTTTCCCGCAGCGGCAGCAGCATCAGATATGCGCGCAGGGCGCGCAGTTCTGAAATATTTCATTTCATGATCTGCGCTTCGCGCCAGTTAACAAACCTATTGAAAACCGCGGCGCTTTCGGGGCGGAAACGAAGTCCTGGGCGCGCGCTCTCGAGGCAAGCAGACTCGGGGAAGGACCGGAAGGGTGTGTGAGGGATGCGGTTCTGATCCCGGTGCTACATGCGTTCATTGCGACAACGGCATTGTTCCGGTTCGCGTCGGGGGAACAAGTTTGCCCGTTTCTTTCGAAACGGAACTTTCCCTTTGAGCTTCGTACCATTGTAAATTTTAGACTACTGTATACTGTATGACTCGCCCATGCTATGCTACGAGTTAGGTCGAGCCCTCCTTTACTGCTGCATGGCAACCAGCCCGTGGCTCGCCAACAACCCGTCCGCGTCGAATTTCCTCTGCTTTTGTACAGCACCAACACAGCAACACACCAAGCGCCGAGCCGCACATGCGGGAGATCCTTTTTTTCTTGTGCTGCGTTCAAAAACAAAAGTGCAGTTCAAGTAGACAATGGGTCAAAGTCAAAGAGAACGCGCTTCGACTCTTCAAAGAGTAGCGCAGTCCATGGTCAGCCGTGGCAGGCAGCACCACCAGCAGCAAATATATCCGCAGCGTTCTCAGCTCGTATGGATATACCTCTTGTTTCACGGTCTTCGCTTTTTCTTGTCTGTCGCAGGGTCTCGACAAGAAAAGTTGAAACCGGCGTGGTTTTGGGTGGGAATGAAGTCCTCGCGCACGCGCGTCTCGAAGCACAGCAGCTTCAGACAAGGGAGTGTGAGCGAGCGATGCGTGCTTTCGGAGCCCAGATTTGATTTGTTTTGCTACAACGGCACGCCGTGTCACGCCGTGTCTGCGGCGGGGGAATACGATCGCCCCTTTCGGCCGTTTCATTCGAAACGGAACTTACTTTTTGATGTGCCTGGAAATGGAAATGTAAGGACCGTTTGGGTATAATAATATTATTGATAGTAATACCCAAACGGTCCTTACCTTTCCGGACAGAGTGGTGGTGTAGCTTACTACAAGTACAAGGCTCGGCATTGATGCTGCGGTGGTGCACACGACGCGGGCTAATTGAATACCTAACCTGGTACACCGCATTTAATAATTATTGCAATGTTGATTAAAAATAGTATCACCAAGAATTTAATTATATTTATTTATTGTCAGTTCCATGTTTTTTTCTCGTCGGAAAAGAGCGAACAAAAAGGGGTTTGTGGGAAAACTATTAATAGCTACTTTGATGTGCAGCTGTTCTTGGTTGGATTTCATCATCACAATCATACATGTAGCACCTACCTCGTAACCTCGCGGTCGAGGACATTGTCGGAGTATTATCAGTAGTTACTACTGTGTAACAGTATACATACAGTACGCAACACCTGGTACGCTGTTTGCCGACGATTATACTGTATGTATGTATGAGCACGTGCGTAGAGTAGTAATAATAGATTAACCAGGTAGTAGTACCTACGTACGTACGTACCAGGTAGTACCTGGTACTAGTACTTTTGGGGGAGTGTTTATTTATGCGAGTTGCCAACGTTGAAGCTCATGCTGCACATACATCGGCTGGCAAACACAGTAATACAAGTATTGGAAGCAAGTAGCCTCCTGCCGCCGGTGGCCCCACCCATACTTCGCCGCATATCCTTCAGTCAGTTCTCGTCGTGGCCACACCACCGGCCGGTGCTGCGCTGTCTTCGCCCAAACTTACGCCACACACGTACTCTTCGGATTTGTACCACGCTCTGGGCGGTAGCATAAGGCTTAGACACACCCTTAAATAAAAAAACGAAACAGGATTCCCCCTTAATAGTTATGGTGTTGAAACCCACACAGCCGATGGGAGATATAGATATTACCAGGTATTTGGTATGCCGAAGCAGGAACAAGCTGCGCTTTCAACTAACACCTACCACCGCCGATGATTCCTCGCCTCACAGGGCACGAGATGACGTCAAACTTTCGAGGCCGTATGCTCCACTGCTACGAGAAAAGAGTGCTCGCGACCAAGTTTGAGGGTCGTTGAAGCTGTGTGCCCGGAGTCCTTGCTCGAGACGTGAGAGCCTGACCCATTTCTGGCCTTTTTTTTTTAGACGAAACTGGGTCCCATTTCCGTCTGAAAAAAAAACGGCCAGAAATGGGTCAGGCTCTCACGTCTCGAGCAAGGACTCCGGCCACACCCAGCATCACAACGACCCTCAAACTTGGTAGTAATCACTCTCAGAGCAGTAAAGCATATACGGCGTCGAAGTTTTGACGTCATCTCGTGCCCTGTGAGGCGAGGAATCATCGGCGGTGGTAGGTGTTGTGTGTTGAAAGCACAGGTTTTCATGTTTGGGCAGTGATCGGAAAAGGCTCATGGCACTATACCCTGGGGTTTCTATGCGATGAAGGGAAAAACCTGTTTTGTTTACGGGTTTCTGGCCCCATAAGAGTCAGCCCAAGGAGTGTTTACACATTATTATATCAAGAAGACCAAACGTTCCTTAAATTTCCGTCCACAGTTGTATCTCAGTGGGCACGGAGAGCGACCTGGCCCGCAAATAAATGCCGGCGACACAACAAGGTGTGACGGTGTGTGCACAGTAGTAGTATGGTGTGTGTTGCTCGATCGCGATCGTGGAGGCAGTATAGTTGTACAGGGGTTGATGCTGCACTGTTATGGTGCTTTGAATGAGACTGACATCCCGGTAATTACCTGGGTTCAGGCATTGAGATCGTATTTGTAGTGCTTGGGAGAGGCGAATCTTTCTTACAGTAGTATTAATAGATGGAAAACCAGGATTTTTCTCAGAGAGGCACGAGCCTGTTGCCCTCAGTCTCCACGTACGTGCACAAAAGGAGCTGGTATTCTGTTATCTCTGAGCAAACAACACGCGTGAGTCCCAACGAGTACCGGTGTGCTTGATAGGTACCAGGTAATCTGTTAAGAGATACAATTTGTTCCGACCTTGATCTTAACAAGTAAGTGGCGTCCTCGGCGCTGCACACATACACCACTGCCCACCCTGACCGCGAATATATTCACCGTTTGGCTTTTTTTGGTGTGAGTATCAAACGATGATTATATTTACGCCCAGACACCGGTATTATATACATCCTCATCACAGACAGGTCAAACGAACAACGTTGTTGCGCCGCCGTGCTTCCTCGAAAATAAGTTGATTGAAGAAGAACCAGATGGATATTTTTTCTGTCTCCAACGAAGAGGTTAAGCACATACATGGCATTATTGCGTGCCTGCCTCGCGCACGTTCCATTATATTCGTACTTAATGTATACCATAATATTATAGGTACTTGTGTGTTTTACTATCCAGGCTCTCGGTATTATTGCTGTGGCATGAAAGACGCGCGATCGAAGGAACTTGTTTGTTTTTCAGATAGAGGCTTCAGCTTTTTTTGATAGAGCCGCTCAGCGGTAATAACAACAAGAGCCTTGGGGTCTTGGCAGTAAACAGACGATTTTCCTATATTATTATAGTAGTTGTGAATCGCTGTCCGATGAGACTGAGAATCGAAAATATTGGGTTGTTTTTTGTAAGAGATGCATAAAGGTAATACCCCCCACATTCAAAAGTTACACAGTGTAATATTGTCAGATGTGACAGCCGTCGATGACACACAAAACAAAAAAAAATCAGCACTGGCAGTTTGTTTCGAGATACTCAAGGCAGTATCACAACAAAGACCCAACAAAATCGGGATTTATTTATTTATAGGCGAGGCGCCTCGCCCCAAAATACCATTTTTCTTATGTCCTCTGCCCGCGGCAGCACGAGTAGGATAACGTGAGGAAAAAATACGGGTTGTCGCCCCTCTCATTACCGACAACACACCGAGGCCTCTCGACAATCGGGACAGTGCAAACGCCGCGAGAGATACGCCGATGGAAATATCTCGACGAGACCCTTCCTAAAGCCTCCCTTCTCGTTCGTTGTGTGTGCCCCGCCCCCCTTGTTTATTTAGGAGAAACTCACCCAAGGGAGTGGGTTGTTGTCTTGCATGTTATACGGTGGTGACCGGGCGAGATGTAAAGAAACTAATATATATAGTACTACTAATTGTTGCCCTCGAGCTCTGTTCTCGGTTGTCTTGTTTTTTCTGTGAAGTCGCAGTTGCAGTTGGTGAGAGTGTCGAAATAGACCACAGTCGGTACCGGCACAGACGGCACCCCAGCAGGCGGGGTTTGGCTCAAACTGAACGTCTGTTTTTTTTCCTAGGAAAACCAAGAAAAAAAGGCTCGCGCTTCGCGCTCGCGTGTCTCATCATTAAATCCGAACAGTTACTATATAATGGGACAGAGTGGTATTCCAGTACAGCAGTACGATAGCATGGCGGGAGCAGGACGTCACACCTCCAAACGCCCACCAATAGGTTGTGGCTTGCCAGGACCATAGATAGGGCGGTAGTGTATACGGGAAACCACGTCAGCCGATATCAGCACATACATCGCAGAATGTCTCCCCTCGCCTCTACGAGCCCAAGGCTCATGGCTCCGGTTCCGAGCGACGATGGAAGCCGGAAGCCTACCCGTCCCTACGTACGGAAAGGCACACTCCTTTTACGAAGCATGCTATCATAACCTCATTTGGAGTCCAGGCGGTGGTGGGTCAGTAGGTACGGCTTGCAAGAAATAAAAATTATTTATTTTCTGAAATCGGGCAGACGAAGTAAAAGACGGTACAAAAGTAATCGATAGACGAATAAAAAGAACATGCCTGTACCACTAAGAGGATCGCAAAATAAAAGCGAATTATAATGTCCCCAACAAGCAGTTACAAAGTAATCGACAGACGAGCGAATAGACAGAACATGTTTGCACCACACAAAGGAACGCAAAATGAAAGCGAATCAAACTTGTTCGTGTTGTTGGTAGTAGTGATGCACCAGACTCTTTCACGGCCTACTATTATATAGAAGAGTGGGCATGACGAACGTTAACAACCGTGGCATATCTACGGCGACGCAGTGGTCTACTGCGAAGTTTCTTGACATTTATTGCGCTTGTACGCACGACGGTTACAAATTAATCGACACTACTCGTGATCGTACTGGGGGGGGGGGGTGGGATATTCGTAGTGGCTCTTTAGTTTTTTGTTTGTTTACCGCGTGATATAAACACAGTCCATTGCACGGATACATATGACCGCGTACGTGGATGTTTGTTCGTGTTGGCTCAGCACAATACAGAGTATTACGTATTCACCCAGCATGATGCATAGTAGATATGACTACAGCAGGTATTTCTGAGGTCGCTTCTGGGCATTTTATTTTCGTATTGGGGCACATCCTGGCCCAGCAAAAACACACAGCACACGGCAAGGCTCTTCAGCAGCATGCAGCAGGAGCAGCCACACAGCTCTGCAGCAACAGCGCATAATATGTAGTACGCCATACAATCCGAACCTCCAACCCAAGAACAACCCGCTTCTCGCTGCAGTATGAACTCGCAGCCACCACCCTGCAACACAATGTCGGCGGCGTTGAGGGGCATCCCGTGACTCAACCGACAGCCTCTCGTAGGAACTGGAAATTATCGACCACAATATTTTCCCGACTATATCGAGCACATGCAACACAACGAACCCCGCACTGCACTGCACAACCCGGCACATGGGCCGTAATTTCAACGCCCCACACAACTCAAGGCCAACTAGCGGATAGTAAGCGTTCACACGATGGTGACCCACCCGGTGAACTCTGCGGTCCCAGAGACCTGAAACGCCCGTCGCGTGACTGCTCTCTTGTTCAGTATGCGCAGCCTGAGTACTTGTCTCAACGTCGCCGGCATAGCGCTGTTGTTGCAGGGTGGTGGCTGCGAGTTCATACTATACACCGAGAGGCGGGTTGTACTTGGTTGGGTTAGGGGTTCGGATTGTATGGTGGTTCTATATATGCCTTCCTGCTGCAGAGCTGTGCTCGTATGGTTGAGCCCCTCGGTTCAACAGCATTATCCTTGACATTGGGCATGATCTTGTCGTGTCCTGGTATGGTTGAGCCCCTGCGGTGGTGCAGGTACAGTGTGGGAGTGGTACGGTACGGTACGGTGTGACATGGTGCGTGGTGTGGCACGGTATGTGATCTCCTATGTTGGTATGGTATATGATGATACGGTTTGTTTGGTGGATGCGCTACAGTACATGGAAAAATTACGGTATGTGATATGGTATGTTTGTGGTATGGTATGATGGTACCGTGTGGTGGATGTATTATATGGCTAAATATTGCCTGGTGGTATGGTATGTTTCTGCCTATAAGGCCCATAAGAGTAGAACACGTGGTAGGAGTATCATCTGTAATGACATTATAAATCGATAATTAGAAAGTTCTCGAAAATATAAGACATGTGGACAGACGGACAGACAGCAGACACATTTGCAATCACTGAAACAGAGACTCAGAGTTACAAACTGAGAATACTACTGTACCTCGTACATAAAAAAATGGGCAACAAGCAAAGCACTACATTATGGCACTTTTGCGGAGAACGTAGGACGGCAAAGTACTACCTGCTGCGATTTGAAGCGGTTTGCCCTTTTAGCGGTACTGCCCTCTGTTTGCGCTCAAGATACGAACCACCGGAAGCACAGCTGATGAAAAAATCCAGAGCCGATTTCAGTTAAAAGAGAGATCGGTCCGAAAAGAGGCGCCGGCCGAATCACACGAAGCTGCACGAACTGCAAGCAAACCCCGCAGACACAAGCCAGCACACCCTCGTTTGCCCCGTCGGGTCATAATAGTCGCACAGCACCTTCGGCTGGGCTGCATCCGAAAAATCACCCACATACCTGCATGTATGAGTGGGGAAAACCCCCCGGTGTTTTGGGACCCTTAAAAACCTCTTCTTGACTTTGCAAAAACAAAAAACACGGTGACGTCCGTCGCCGCCCAAATCTGCCCATTTGGCTCCAGATGACAGCCAAACATCTCACCGTAATATTCGCTACTCTTGTCTAATGGAGCACTCATTGGTGCATTTTCAGTCATTCGTATCAAGATACCTGTCATTGCGGCATCAAGGCATCTCCCAAAGAAATTTATGCCTGCCTCCCCGCGAACCAATTACTCCCTCACTACTCTGTCGCCTCTTTGCGCCTCCCCTCCCCCCCCCCCCTCCTCGTCCCCGTCCCGCCTCCCCCCCTCCCCACCAGGAAAATAAAAAACATGACCTCAGACGTGAGGGCGGCGGCGGCAGCCGCGGCAGCACCAGAAACGAAAAACAAGACGAAAAAAAGCGAAAAAAGCCGTTCCCGCACCGCCATCTCCTCCCCCGCCTCCAGCGCAACACGAAACGCGTCTGTTTTCGCCAACACACGCCCGCCGTCCCGAAGGACGCCCACGGCGCATCCTTCGCGCCCGAACCACTGCTGTCTACCAACTCTGTCTCGCCTAGAAAACTCCATGGGTGTGCTTCGTAGGGTACCAGGTATATACTATGGGAGTACCCGGGTATCTACCCGAGACTGAAAGGAAAAAAAAAGGTTCTGTACCCGGGGTACCCCAGAGTATATACCCCTACCAAAAACGACCCTTGACGATATAATCTGCCACACTATCCCTACTGTAAAAGCAGATACATGGTACCATTTTACGGTCGATACACGGTCACCGACACCCGCCTGCGCGGAAAAACACCGCGAGGCCTGGTGCTGTACGGTGCATGGCACACTTTAAAAAAACTAGGACGACGTTTCAGTACAAAACAATAAAAGAAACCGTTATCATTCATCCGCCACAACCCTTTCCCACATCCCTTTGCCCGTGCCGATCACCATCATCATCGTTACCACCATCACCACCGCTACTACCACCGCCACCGCCAACACCGCCGCTACCACCCCCGTCCCCACTACCACCGCCGTCGTCCTCTATCCGCCACCACCGCCTTCGCCGCCGCCGCCGCCGCCATCATCACTATCACCACCGCCCGCCACCACGACCATTACCACGGCCACCATCGCTACCGCCGCCGCTACCACCATCACCACTACCGTCGCCAATTCCTCGTCGAAGTTACGTTCCAGTGCTTCCCCCGGGCGCCGCCGACTGCAGCCGAGGCATGACTAGGCCGGCCAACATGTCTCGGAAAGGTCCGAAACCGGGGTGACCGTCGAAGATAAACGGGTACAGGGTCTGGGCGTCGGGCAGTCGTCGTATCGTCTCGAGCTTCCACAAGAGACGGAGGCGTGAGCATGGAGGCGTGCGAGCGGGGGGGGGGGGACAGGAGGCGGGAACGGAGGAGGGGGTTACACGCTTGTAGTATTACTCCGAGCGGGACGGAAAAACATCAGATCTGACAAAACAAGAACAAAAAAAGTGTTCTGCTTTACGCAGTATAGGAGGGAGACCGCCTTGAAGAGGCCTACAGCTTTCTGAGCCTGCGGCGGCGTTTCTGCAAACTGTACACACTTGTTTTTTCGGTCAGCCGCCACGGGAAGAAAAGGTGCGCACTGCGGCTAAGTGGCCTCAAGTCCAACTACGGTACAGTAGCGCCTATGCACTGCAGCATTCAAATATTTTTTTAGACCTGCACCCACGTTTCTGGATACAATCTACTTGGGGAAGACTCTGGGCCCTTTTTTGGAGTAATAAGGGTTCGAGAGGTCTGTTGAGACAGGTGGAAGCGTACTGCAACCGAGCAGTTACCCCAGTACATACAAACACATCATATTTTTGTGCCAATTACCCCGTCATGTCCTGAATCACGACGAACCAGGAAGAGCGGGGGGGGACGCCTCAAAAAAGAGACAACGGCGGCTCATGCTATTTCGAGGGAATCTATCATAGCAATCAGGAGCAATAGTTGTGGGTAATAAAAATAGAGAGATACTTGAAATATACCAGGTATCACTCTGTCCCAAGATAACATGACCGTTTGGATTGAGTATTAATGTACGACCGGACCTTGTATGTAGGGACAAATTGGTATGGTTTCAGGGTCCATGGTGGGCTCTGATCAATATGCCCCCCCCCGTTATAGGAAACTCGCGTTGGTGGGCATTTGTAACTGCCGTCAACTTTGTGCGCTGTTGGAAGGTGTCGACTCCCCCCCCCCCCTCCCCAGAGATCTCCGAAGGGAAGGTGCAGATCTCCTGCTTTAGGCTTTCTATACGTACGATCTCCGGCTTCAAGTCACCCAGATCAATCTTTAGGCGACCGAGCAAACTTAGCAAACTTCGCACCTCTACGTATCCGCCGTCTAGCAGCCTTTGACGCATACATCTCGCCGACAAGAGGTGAAAGAGGAGGAGAAAAAGGAAAGGAAATGAAAAAACAAACTTCGGTTGGGAAAAAAAAAAGAAAAAAAGACAAAATCGCTGAGTCGCTAACCTCCTGAGGGCCCATGGCCGCGATACGTTCTGCCATTGGCCTGGCCAATGGATGTTGCTGCTGTAGCTGCTGCTGCTGCTGAGCCTGCTGCTGCGGGGGCGCAGCGAACGCCTGCCCAGCTCCACCGACAGCGACACCAAACGAAGCGGGAGCTGCAGGAGGCGGCGGGGGTGGCGGCGGCGGCGGCAGGTGCAGACTCCCGGGTGGTGCCGCAGCAGCCACGGCCGCCGGCACGGCGCCAGGATGGATAGGGGGAGGAGGAGGAGGAGGAGGGCCCACCGTCGCCACGGTTTGGTCTCCCCCCCCCCCCTGCTGCTGCTGCGCGTTCCATGGCAGCGTTGTCGCCGAGACAACCGCGGGAGGCACCGCCGCCACCGCCCCCGCTGCCGCCGCCATGTGAATTGGAGGAGGGGGCGGAGGGGGCGGCAGCGGCAGCGAGCCACCGGGCGGGGCTCCCCGTGGAGGTGGAGCGGGAGGCGCACCTTGCTGCCCCTGGACCAGCGGCTGCGGCTGCGGCTGCGGCTGTATGGCCGGCGAGCCCGGCGCAGGTGCGAACGAGGGCGGGGGCTGCTGGTAGAGATACTGCTGTTGGTCTTGCTGCTGCTGGAGTTGCTGCTGCTGCTGCTGCTGCTGCTGTTGTTGTTGCTGTTGCTGCTGATGTTGCTGGTGTTGAATATGATGTTGCTGGTGCAGCTGCTGTTGATGCTGCTGGTGCTGTTGGAGGGACGGAGGGGGGGCCATCGCCGCTGCCGACGCCGCCGCTATTGCCGCCAGCGATGGAGGGGGCCCCGTCGGCACGTGGAAGCCGCCGCCTGGTGGGTGAACGGTCACGACCAGGCAGACCAAGTGACCCGCAGCCAGCGGATTCGTCGCAATCAGCGGCACCTGTGCATGGGTGATGTGGCCAAGGGGGGCGGAGAGATACATATGTTTCGTACACCGAAAGAGGCGGGCCAACGTAAGCCGAGGGCCGTAGCGGGGGGAGTGGACGCGGGGGGGGGGGGGGGGGGGGGGGGTGAGCGGTTGCCTTAATACAACATCAGCGCACTCTTGACTGGAACTGGCGAGACTCATGGCGCCTGGGAGGGCTTCTCGGTCAAGCGTGTTCGACTTGAATTTCGGCACGGTGCGGTGCGAAGTTGGTCTGCTGCTACCAAGGGACATCGGCGATGGCTGTCACTTGTACGCGCGATTTCTCGATCCCCTGAAGAGAATAAGAAGGAAGATGCACCAGTAGGACGAACGACAGGATTTTCCCCGAATCGGCAACGCCTTGAACTCCGACTACTTGATACCGCTTACCTGGTACCACTTTGTCTCGAACCGTATGGACAGCTTTTGTAATAACTTGAAACCAATACGGTTGTATAGTTAATTGACAGAGAGGTATTCAAGGGGCAGAGAGGTATTCGTTACGGCGCCAAGTGCTGGAAACCAGGAGCCGATACCTCGCAGACATGGGTGACGGCGGCAGAAGCGCACGGGGCGAGCCGTTACACAGCGATGCCGCCGAAAGCAGAAACTGGCTGACGCTCATTCCGTCGCTACCATCCGGCTACCAAAATCGCGTGAAACACGCCCACACCAACATAGCGAGAAGCGAGAGGGCGAACTAAAAAGGTTGGTTCTGACTCCAAAAGACCAACAAGAATAACTGATGCCGGTGTTCGCCCCAAAAATTCATGTCTACAGACGAAAAAATTGTGGACGGGCGAGCGCCGTCAGACGCGCGTGCAATGTTCAGCGAATCGCTCTATCACGCAGCCCTTTGGACGAGTTATCCGAGCGGTAGCCACCATGCTAAGGGGGGCATGTTCGATTTTCATGTGTTCACGAGAAAAAACACAAAACACAAACAAACACGCACAAACACAATCAAGTACAAACACAAACCAATGACACGCAACAAAAAATGATGGACAAACGTAAGACAATTCACGGACACACACCTGATAACCGAGCATCGGCGGCACAATGTAGAGGAATTCGACATGCTTCTTGTCGAATTGCTTGAAGCAGTACCCCGCACGCCCCTGGTTCTTGTAGGCCGTGAAGTCGTCGCAGAAGCGGCTGGGGAGACGCAAAAAAAGTATGATGGAAACGAAATAGAGAGAACGGTGATGCTGCATTTCTTTTTTTGCAATACCAGGTGTCATGTACGTAGCAACAAGAACAACAGCTGGCAGCAACGACAACAAGTACAAGGACGACAGCGTCAACGAAAACAGTATCGACGACAGTCATACCACCGATAACCAACCGCAACACCAGTCAACAAGAAAATCAATCAACCGCAACCACCGGTCGACAAAAAAAAAAAATTGGCTGCCCATGCACGTCGTCAATGCTCGAGTGCTTGTCACAGTGACGATTTTTGTTTAGCACACCAACAATCGACGGGAGCACTTCCTGCTAATGGAACTACACCCGTATCTAGATGCCGCGCGCTTGAAAACAAAAAAACGAGAGATTCAACAAGAAGGCAAGCAGCTAAGCGGAGACGAAAACTAGGTCACATTCAACCACTAACCCACATTCCACCTCACCACCACCCCACCCCGGCCCGGCCCGGTCCGGCCCGCCCCACCCCCCCTCACCTGCAAATGCCTGGGTTCTTGGCCCCCCCGCCGCCAGGCCTCAAGACCAGCACTCTCACGCTGCCATCCGCTCGCGACTTCATGGTGCCGTTGAGATTAGTCATCGACACGCGACCGTCCACGTCCAGATTGCGGGGCAGCAGCCCCTGTTATTTACAAAACGTTCAAAAAATCAAAACGAAAAAACAAAACAAAAAAATGAGCGATTATTACAATGGAGTTTATTTACGAGGACCGTTTCGGGCTTGCTGGGGAAGACAAGGATTTGCACGTTTTACAAAGCTTAAAAATGCACTCAAGCCGCGAGATCCAACGTTTGATCAAAAGCGTAGAGTATACAAGGGTGGTCGCGTCTGCCTGGGCCGCGTCGGCGGGAGGGGCCGATGTCGATCGGGTGGTTCTTGGAGCGAAGAAGAGAAGTGACCTCTCTGGGGTACCCATTCTGAGATACTCTGATCGGAATCAGTGGCTCCATTTTCTGAACCCTCCGATGCGATGATCGCCATATTACACGAAAATAATAGGTTTGTTGGAGAAAAACGGATATTGCATGTTTTCCACAACTTTCGAAACAGTCACCTCGGCCGCGAGATCTGAGGTTTCGTCGAAATTGTTACAGAGTTCACTAGAAAATATTGGGCTAATTGGAAAACACTAAAATGACCATTAATAGCATGCTTTACAGAAACTGGAACTAGATTTTTTTTTTTAAACGAAACTTGACACATAGACTCAAAAGCGCTACTCGTATTGTTGCCGCCGGTAGGAAATGCCTAGAGAAACAAACCGTGTAGAGGTACGAGCATGCGCCGGAGTAGAGCTACGTAGCAAATTGCACGAGCATAAGCCACCATACTCCTGGTATACCGTAGCTTCGGTGGGTAGCAGCAAATTCCGGGGGGGGGGGGGGCATAGTAAATAGAATCCATGATGGACCCGAGAACCATATAATCTCCCCTATGTTTACACACCATAATCATTGTACCCACCGTGGTTGCGACCTTACGGACAACTTCCGCCGGGTTTTCCAGAAAGAGCTCTCGTAATCGTCAAGCGTGTAGTTTTCGTTTTCGTCAAGCATAGCGCGATCGCCTATGGTCAAAGCACTATGGCTACGGACGACTTGACTACCCCCCCCCCCCCCCCTATTTTATATAGGTTGGGTTGGTGTCGATTGGCAACGACACTGTAAAACATGCCGCTCACTACGTGAGCTAGACAACCAGGGTACCGTTTTCTTTTTGTTTTTTTTTTGGCGGGCGCCCACAGCTGGTTGTCGAGTTAGATCATTTGTGCGAGGTAGAGAACCTTTACTCCGCACAAGGGAATTGATCGTATCACGTAGCAATCAAGGTAAGGCACCCAAGAGGCAGTTACATAGTACTCCCATTGCTGTCTCTGGAAACGCCTACACCGGAAATTAAATCAACTCATTGAAGCTGTCGTCCATATGCAAGTCCGCCTCACAAGCGGTTCTTAGTAGGGTGCAGCTCATCCTTCATGCGACTCGCCAGACACCTCACGGCGCTTCGCGCTTGGTGCAAGCAATGTCTGCCTGGTCGGTGAAAACCCGATATGCTCCGTCCCGGCATTGTAGGGATGCGAGGGTCTATGGTCATACGACTACGGCCATGCATGAGATCGAGTACATCTCTCCTATCGAGTACACCCCCCCCCCCCCCCCCCCCCCCCGCCCTAACCCCACCCCCGTTGCATTAACGCCGCCACTCGCCTGCAGATCCGCACACTGCTCAGGGATTCCACCGTGGTAGGCGTGCACGTAAAACGGCTCCCGCCCGGGTTCGTTCACCGCGAAATTTTCGCTCTTCACTGCCCGGCCTCCCCTGCCCATCTTGGGGGCTATCCGCGTCATCCCCTCCACCTGGACACGCGCCACGAAGGTTTGAAACACACGGACAAAAAAGCGTCGCCGGCGTCAGTGGGGTCAGCGGCGGCGGTGGTGGTGAAAGATGGTGGCGGTGGTTTCGGCGAAATAAAAAAAACACACACTCACACTCACACATTTTAGGGCAAGTGAGAGAAGAGACGACAGGAGCGGGAAAAAATAGGAACGGCGAGGCCTCTCACGTCTACGATTAATACCCCCACCCCCACACACTTGATCGATCGTCTGGTGCTAAAACAACGGACATCAAATTCTAGAAAAAGACGACAATCTAAAGAAAAAAGCAAAAACAGACAAGATCTAGCTGTAATAAATAACCCCCACCCGACCCCTTTATTATGTACCTGGTATGTACATTGATGGTTGGGTTGGCGTCGTAAAACACGCTTCTCACTGCGTGAGCTAGACAACCAGGGTACTGTTTTTTTTGTTTTGTTCCGTTTTTTGGCGGTCACCACGGCTGGCGGTCGAGTTAGATCATTTTTGTGCGGGGAGAAGCTTGGTCCCACACAAGGGGAATGGTCGTATCAAGTATCATAGTGCGGACCTGGTATATGGTAAGGCACCCACGAGGCAGTTACATAGTAAACCCATCGCTGTCTCTGGAAGCTGCCACGACCAAAAAAAAACAGTGCAATAACGCTGTCATCCATACGCCACAAAATCAGCCTCAAAAGCGGTTCTTAGTAGGATGCAGTTCTCACTCTTGATGCGACTTGCTTAACACCTCACGGCGTCCACGCTTGTTGCAAGCAATGTCTGCCTGGTCGGTGAAAACTCGACATGCTCCGTCCCGGCATTGTAGGCATGCAACGGTCTATGGTGATACAACTTCGGCCATGCATGACATGAGTACAACCCACCCCCGACCCCAAGAAAAAAAAACAAAAAACACCACCGTGGTAGCAGCCGGGGGCACCTCAGGGGGGGGCGTCAACGACCGGCCGCCGCCGGCTGCTCCCGGTCCCACCGATCCCGCAGCCGCCGCCGGGGACCCAGAGCCAGCAGCCTTAGCCGCCGCCGCCGCCGTGGGTTCGTCTTCGTCCAGGTCCATGTCGGTGTCGTCGACGGCAAACCTGCTGTCGCGTAGACCGTCCTTGTCGCCCCCGGCATTGTCGCCCCCAACGCCACCGTTGCCGCTGCCGCTGCCGCTGCGACCGCCACCGCCACCGCCCAAGTGTCCGTTTTCGCCGTCTTGAAAGTTGGCGTTGTCGCGACCGCCGTGTTCGACGTCGGCGGCGGGAACGTCTGGTTCTTCTCCTCGTCCTCCTCGTCCTCCTCCTCCCTCTCGCCCTTCTCCGGGGCTGCTGCCTTCTTCTTGGTCCGAGGCGTCATCGCCGCCCACGTCCATCCTGCAAAACGTTTGAAAAAACAAAAATGCACAAAACATATCGGACACATCACAAAGCAGTAGTAGTCGCATCTCATCCGATAGGACATTAGCGGGAAGTTTCCGGGAATTTCACAGTCACTCATAGTGCAAGGAGGTAAATCGTGGTCCGCAGGTTCGGAATACCAAAAAAAAAAAAAGACAGCGGCGCAGCCGCTTTTCTCGCCCGTTTTTGGGACGTTTGGGGTTCGGTTTGGGGTCAGGGTGAGGAGTTGAGTTGGGTCTACGCCCGTGCCTTAATCCCACCAGGAAGTGCTCCCCAGCCCCAAGCAACGAGCAGCCCGACCCCCTGGAATGTCTTACCGGCGGTCAATAGTTCTCTCAGAAGGACCCCCACTTCCATAATGTAGATAATGTATTGAGCAGACACGACATCTCTGATCTGCCAGGAGCATTTCATTCGTTCCATCTAACTATCCAAATCATCGGTTGACTTGCCAGGTGGGATGTATAGGACACAGACGGGCTCTTCGACACATGGCTGCCGGGTGGTATCTGTATGGCAAAGCTCTTGTGCAATACCAGGTATCTCACAGTGGCACGCACGGGATCTATAGATTATTTCGATCGTGATCTCTGTCCAACGTGTGAAAAAAGTGTGTTCATCCGTCGTGAGGCAGGGACATCACGCGAAGGCGCAAAAGCGCAGGCACAGAGAGAGAGGACAGGATGACGGCACCGTTATGTCACCGCGGGTATAATAAACGCCTACTGCTCTCTTGTACATATATATATACCTCGAAGTATTTGTGGATGGTACTGTTTTTCGTGCTTCCGATCTTGTTTGTTCCGTTTTCGTTCGGGGTGGTTCCGCTGTCTTGTTCTTGTTGAATCCCGTGTTTTTCGGTGGCGTCTTCGACATGCTTACTTCCATGATTTCTGGCGTCCTCCACGGCTGATGTCACGAATCGACCATTGCTGGTGTCACAATCAATATTGTAGCTCTCACCAGTCAGCCATAGCTGCTGTCATCAGTCAATCACTACTGATGTTACCAATGAACCATGGCTACTGTCATCCATCAATCAGTGCTGGTGTCATCAATCAGTGAGTACTGGAGTCATCAATCAATCAGTGCTGCTGCCATCAACCAACTTTGGCCGCTGTCATCAATCCACCATAGCTACTATCACCAATCAACAATCAATGACAGCACCAAACAACCAGTGCTGGTGGTAACAGTCAGCCACTGCTGCTGTTGCCGCTGCCATCAATCAATTGGTGCTGCTGTCATCAATCAACCAACGACACTATCATCAACCAATCGTTGCTAATGTCGTCAACAAACCACTGCTGCTGCTATCAATCAATCAACCATTGCTTCTGTCATCAATCAACCAACCATTGCTACAGTAACATAAACACCAACAACCATCATGCCGCTGCTGCTGCCTGCATTCAACTATAGCAGCAAACCCGACAAGCCACCGCCGCCGCCTTAAATAACGGTCGCGCGCACAAGTATATACAGCAGAGCTAGATATCGTATAAAAAAAAAAAAACATTCATCAAAATATCCAACTTTTTCGACATTTCGCATATGTCGAACGTGCTTCGCCCTCTCCATCCTCTCTGGCACCCCCGCGTGTTCACGCAAATGCCGAACGAAAGCTTCAATCAACTAGCGAAATCGTACCTATCGATTCGTTTTTTTGTCTATCGGTATCGTACCGAGCTCGTTTTATGCCGTGCGAAATCGAACACTAATATACAGTAGTTCCTCTCACGTTCGAAGGCCGTCGCCGCCACCACCGTCCCCCTCCGAGTCGTCGTCATCGTCGTCTTCAGGACCGGGAGGCGACGGCACCGGCTCGAGCTCAGACCTGCCGACGAACTCGAGGTTCGGCGAGCTCGGGAAATCCGGGAGCGGGGAGCTCGGGAAGTCTGGGAGCGGGGAGCTCGGAAATTGCAGCCTGGGTTATATATATAACGACAGCGAAGATAGCGGCGAAAAAATGAGGATGATAGCGATCAAAAATATGGCGACAGTGTCGACGACAACGACAACAACGGCAACCGTAGCGATGGCGATAGTACGAGGAGGTGGGGACGAAGGAGGAGAGGGAGGGAAGGAGGGAGGAGACAGAGCGGTGATGTCATAGGTTGGGCGGGAGAGAGAAAGAACACCCCCCCCCACCTTCTTCCCCCTTCTTTTCCAACCAAACAGCGCAGCGAGAAACACCCAGGAACACCCAAACAGCACAGCGAAAAACGCCAACAAAGCACAAAAAAAAAACGTGTCATGGGATGAAACAACCGATCGCGCACGCGCGCTCTCACTTGGGCACATCGTCGATCATCGGAGACCCCGCCGACAGCTTCTTGATCCTTTTCGTTAGGGACGTTTCCCCCCCTTCCCCGCCGCCGTCCTTCCCCACATCCGAGCTTGACGACAGCCTGCGCTTAAGCTCCACCGGGCCGGCGCCGCTGCCGCGGCGCCCCCGCACCCCGTGCCCCCCGCCGGCCTCCCCTTCCTCTTCGTCCTCGTCGTAGTCGTCCCCTCCGTTCCTCCCAGAACCCCTCAATTCTATCTTGACACGGGACCCCACGGCCCCGCCCCCCGTCTTCCTCCCCTCCTCTCCTCCGTCCCCACCGTCCGCAGAGCTCCCCATGCCCCCCCCACCCGACCCCTTACGGGCCTTCTTGGAGGCCTTGCCGGAGGTCTTGCCGCCGGCACCGGTGGCACCGCCAGCGGCGGCGAGGGAAGCCGGAGCCGTCGCCAGCCCCTGCTTCTTCGCGTCGCTCTTGACCTTGTCTATCTTCTGGAGGGCGCCGTCCTTGTAGACGATCTCATTTCCCTCTTCTTCTGGTCTCATGTGGCCGGCGTAGCTCTCGTCGCGGATGCGCTTGCGTTCCTCCTTGAGGTGCGACGACGCGAGCTCGTCGGTGGACATGCCGCACAGGGTCTTCATGCTCGTCCCGCCGGTGAGAAGGTCCTGTGGTGCGGGCGGCCGGGTAGGCACCACAACGGGACACCGCGGCGGCGGCGGCGACGGTGGCGGTGGCGGGGGCAGCGGCGGTAGCGGCAGCAGCGGCGACAGCGGTGGCAGCGCAGAGATAAGAAAGGGTGGCGTGTGGAAATGATGGACGGACGGACTGACTACAAGAAAAACAGCCCCTCCCCCACCCACCAACCACCCAACGTCTGCTCTCGCGACAAGAGGATCACGACAGGCCCGACCACACCCCGGGTCTCTCGCTCCAGAACTAAACAGCACATAATGCGCCAGACACACACAAAGACACAGAAATACATGCACACACAAACACATCGGCGTAAACACAAACACAAAAGAGACGACATAAAGATTACACGAGCACGTACCCACGGACACACAAATACACACTGATACACACCAAACACATGGAAGCACACACAGACACACAGACACACGCACAGAAACAGACCCCCATGATACCACCCAGACTCACACGTCGGCACCCGACCGACCGACCGACGCCGCCCCGCCTGTCCCCTCTCCCCTACCTTGAACAGTTCGGGGTTCTTGGCGAACTTGATATTGAAGCGAAGGGACTGTGCCTTTTCCTTGTACACGCCACGATTCGTGCGCGAAAATGCGTGCAGCTCGTGCTCAAGGTCCCACGCCAGCACCCCGCTCAGAACCACCGCGTCCGTCGAGCCCAGGCCCAGCTCCGCCATCCCCTCCGCAAACAGCTCCCGGAAGCGGTCCATCACCTTGTGGCGGAAGCGCAGCGCGGCCGTCGGCTTGGCCCTCGCCCGCACCGCCTCGAGGCCTTTAGAGAACTTCTGTTCGTCTTGCTCCGTCCACTTCGGGCCGTCGGCAGTGGCGGCGGCAGCAGCGGCAGCGTTAGCGGCGAGCGAAGAACCCGTTGCCCCTGCCTCCACCATCATCGCACCCCCGCCTCCTCTCCCCGCTCCTCCTCCACCTCCGCCTCCCTCTGTACCTTCGGCGCCGCCATCGCCCACCGCCACAGCCTCCCCACCGGCGCTCCCGGCAGCGGCAGGAGTCGCTGCCGACGACGACGACGCCACAACCGCGTCCTCTCTACTCCCACTGACTCCTTCCGCTTTGACAAGGGCTCCGTTGGCCTTCGCACCCGAGGTTATTCTAGCAGCCGCACCGGCGGAAGCGCTGCTGCCACCGCCGCCGGCGCCCCGCTGCTGCTTGCCGTGGTAGGCTATCAAGGCAACGACGGCTTGCTTCTGCACGGCAACGATGCAATCGTCCGAACAGAAAGCCACGTCCCTCCCCACCGCGTTGCTGCACCCCTGGGCCAGGCAGCGCGGCCGCTTGATGCCGCCCCCCCCGACAATGGGCGCGCCGGGCGCGACCCGCGGCGCCAGGATAGGAACCGGGGGCGGCGGTGCGGGCACCGGCGCCGGCAGTGCCGCCGTGCCCAGCATGCGCTGCAGAAGCGACGACGCGCTCACCACCGGCGGCGCGGCTTCTGCGCTCTTAGCGCGCGGCCCCGCCGGCCTGTTAGCAAGCGCGGCTTCCAAGGCAACGGCGGCTGCCGCGGCGGTGGCGGCGTTCGTAGGCGACCCGGGCTTCTCCCCGTGCGGCCCACGGTCCTCTTTGGCCAGCCAGTCTACGAACCCGGTTGGCATCACCCACGGACGAGAGGGGGGATCCGTCCAGTCCGGGTCCTCCCAGTGCCGGCGGTCCACGCGGCACTTGATGGGCGACGCTCTGCCCTTCTTGCAGGCCGAGCACGCCTTCAGGTTAAAGGGGGACGTCCTCGTGTTTCTCGACCCCCGGGTCGAGGGAGCCGCGCTGTTGGTGGAGGCGGTGAAAAGAGGGGGCGGCACCGCGCGAGCGACGCTCGTCGTCGCCAGCGCCGCCGCCACGCCCGAGGTGGCGCCGCCACCAGTCCGCGCTAAACCGGTCGCGGCGGCGACGGCGGCGGCGGAGGGCGCGTGCCTCTGCACCCTTGCAGGGGTGGGTTCCACGGCGATGTTTATCATCGGGGGAAGCGCCGGAGGGGGGCCAGTGGTGGCGCCGACGCCGGCGATGCCGGCGGCACCGATACCGCCGCCGCTGCCGGTGCTACCGCCACCGACCTCGGCGTCACTGTTGCTGGCCCAGTCGACGTCGTTGATGTCAATAGCGCCCGCCATGCCGTCGTCGTCGTCGTCCTCGCCGTTGCTGGCGCCGACACTGGGGGGGGGATGAAGATGCGGGGGGGGGGAGGGGGCGTGTGATCAGAGATGGACAATACAATCAAGAAGGAACGCGGGGCAGCGCACGGACGACACGTTTTGAGGTGGCCAGCCCCGACATTCCATGGACAAACGCCAGCCACTCTCAGTTCCCTCCCCCGCCCCCCCTCAAGAAGGGGATAAAGCGCCCATTTTTTTTCAGTATAACGTACGGAAAAAAACGCACTGAGGACCCAAATGTTGGAGGTGTCTCTATTAGGAGTAGGAACGGTGCTCCGTCTCGAAAGGGGTGCATGATTAACGGCAAAAAGACAACGGCAAGCAACAAATCAGTACGCCCCTACCCCCCCCCGATCCCTCACTCCCCTCCCCTACCCCCAGCCTACCACTCCTCCCTCCCCTACTCCCAGTCTACCACCCCCCCCCCCCCCGGTCCCTCCAGCGCACATGCCCACCTGCCGAGATGGTGAGCAAGCTCGGGGTTCTCCGGAGCCTTGAGGCTGAGCTCGTGCGCAAGGGTGGTGCGCAGCCCCCCCCCCACAGCGTACGGTAGCTGGCGGTTCGCCTGAAGCTCCTGGACGAGCCTGAAAGAGGACGCTCCGTCGAGGCCGCGGCCGGAGGTCAGATCCGTCGCGCCCCCGATCCACTGCCGGCATGCGGCGACCCCGCGAACTACGGCTTCAACGGTAGAAAAGGCCGACAGGGGTCCGTCGCTCAGGCGTAGGCGCGGCAGCGGTACTCCCGTGGGCTGCAGGCGGTGGGGGGGGGTGGGGTGGGGTGAAGGCACGACGTATGAAATAAGTGGACGGGGACGTGAGGGGGGGGGGTACAGTGTGTGGCGGTGGCGATGGCGGCGGCAGCGGCAGTCAGGCGAAAGCGAGGGCAAGGTTAAGGTTTTTGCTTGGTCTTTTTCTGTCGCGTCCCGTCATGGGGCCGACGATACCAGACCAGCACTAATACGAGGGACCATAGTTAATAGGACCACATATTGTTGGTAAAAATGGGTGAATATATAGGTTTTTATGTATACCATAGGTCCTATTAACTATGGTCCCCCGTAATAGACGAAACGAAAAATAAAACACCGTACAATGAAACAATGACCGGGCCAGGAACAAAACTACGAGATACCAGTGACACATCACAACAGAAAGACAAATCTCCCTCCTTCACCAAGGACAACCGCGAGACAAAACATTTCGCAACACCAGCACGAAACATGTGTTTGAAAGTGACATCCACACAACGTGCTACACTTACTCCCCTTCGCTCGCTGTACCCTCCCTCTCCTCCTCTCCCACCCCCCGCTTCCATCTCACCCACCCCACTCTACCTCCCACCCCTTCCCGACCCTCACCACTGCCACAACAAATCACCGTGAGTTCTACTTTTGTTGAAGACAACAGCAACGACCAACCATCGTGCCGACGACCCCCCCTACCCCCAAGGCACCCACCTGCCCAGGCGTCGCGACCGGTATCACTCCATCCGGCGGGGCTATTCCAACCGCCGCCAGCATGGCGGCTACTCCCAACCCGCCCCCGCCACCACCGACTCCGACGCCGCCGGCCCCATTACCCCCTCCGCTCGTCGAGATGGCCGGGGAAGATAGCAAGAGCGCCCCCCCTGCCGCCGCGAGAGGCTCCATGTCCGTCAACCTAGGCCTGCTGTCGCTATTCACACCTTCTCTCGAGTCAACACAAATGGCGGCGGTGGAGGCGTAGGCGGTGGGGGTGGCGTGTCAAAGTCGGGGATAGGGGACGGGGTTAGTGAGGGTTAGGATCGGGGTCAGGGTCGAGGTTAGGGCTGAGGTTGGGGTTGGGGTTGAAGTTGGGGTCGGGGCTGGGATCGGGGTTGGAGTGGGTTGATGTTGGAGTTACGGTTTGGGTTGGGGTTGGAGTTATGGTTTGGGTTGGGGCTGGCGTCAGGGTTGGAGTCAGGATCGCGGTTGAGGTTGAGGTTGAGGTCGAGGTCGGCGTCGGGATTGGGGTTGGGCCGGGTTGGTGTTGACGCTGAAGTTGAGGGTGGGGTTGGGGTGAGGGTTTCATGGGCCTCGACTCAGCTGCGACAAAATGGTAGAATTATGCTCATCTTTCAACCCCTCTACAGTAACTCTGGTAACCCTATAACCCCGATGGACCAGAACTTTCTCGGAATTTTAGAAGGGAAAATATGCAATGATCATGTGCAGTAGTGTGGACTATCAACCATCATGTCTAACATGGGCCAAGTCGAAAAAAAAACTGGTTCTGGCTTGGGGTTAGGATCGGGGTTGAGGTTTGGGCTAGGCATTGGGCTGGCAATGGCGTTGGGAGCATGTAATCCCACAAACGTAATAACCGGGGGGAATGGCACCTTGACCGGTCGGCACCATCTCCGACGGGTCAGCAGGTCTGCGCAACAAGTGGACATGACGTGAAACGGGCTTTCAAGCTCCGCACCTTACACCCATAGAGAACCCGAAATGCACAGTACGGGCATACCAGCACACCTCCCGCACCTTCGACCTCGCATTACAAAATGCAATTTCCCACCCCTCATCCTAACCAAGCGTCGCAGCGCTAACTCTTAATGTGTTCCCCCCTCTCCTTTCCCCTCCTTCCCTTCGCCCCCTTCTCTCCCCCCCCCCCTCATTTGTGCGAGGCAGAGAACCTTTACTCCGCACAAGGAGATTGATTGTATCACGTAGTGTTCAAGGTAAGGCACCCAAGAGGCAGTTACATAGTACTCCCATTGCTGTCTCTGGAAGTGCCTGCACCGAAAATTAAATTAACTCATTGAAGCTGGCATCCATAAGCAAGTCCGCCTCACAAGCGGTGCTTAGTAGGATGCAGCTCATCTTTCATGCGACTCGCCGGATCCCTCACGGCGCTTCGCGCTTGGTGCAAGCAATATTTGCCTGGTCGGTAAAAACCCGACATGCTCCGTCCCGGCATTGTAGGGATGAAAGGGTCTATTGTGGTCATACGACTATGGCCATCCATGAGATCGAGTACATCTCCCCTATCGAGTACACCCCCCCCCCTCCCCTTCATACGACTACGGCCATGCATGACATCGAGTACACCCCCCCCCCCCCCTCCACCTCTCGCCCTCCTCCAAACTATGGTACATCCGAGGTTGAGAACACCCCCCCCCCCCTTTCCCCCTTCCCCCTTTGCCCCCAGTATTCGTATCGTCAACACAAACACAAAACAAAAAACTCACCATGAACGGTGGCGCCTATGAACTCGGCTGTCTCCCCCACCGCGATCGTCCACCGGAGGAGAGCAAGGTGGGCCAAGTCTGGAGACACCGTCGCTGGGGCGGCCTCAAGCAGGACCCGGGCCGAGGCAAGCCAGGCGCCACTACCGTCACCGCTGGTGGCGGCGGGGACACCCGTCGTCGGCACAATGTGGCTCGCCGGGGCTTGAGCCTGAGTCTTGCGCGTCGTCGGAATTTTCCCGCGAAGAAAATGTGGTCAAAACGAAACAAAAACAGACAAACCAAAACAAGAAAATGCAAACAGCAGCAAACACAACGAAAACGCGAGAGAGGAAAAAAAAATGTATGTACGGCAGATGTGGACGAAAAAAGGGTTTTGAAAAACGGATAAAAAAAAGATGTAAAGACGAAGAAATAAAAACACCAACAAGAAGCGAACAAAACGAACGAAAAACGAACGGCCGAGTGCCAGGTGGGAGGGAATCATAAACGGAGGTAGAAAGGGAGGGAGGGAGGGAGGGAGGGAGGGAGGGAGGGAGGGAGAGAGGCAGGTAGGAGGAGGTGGCGCGCTCGCACATCAACCCAATTTTCACCCAACACGGCTCGAACCACCGGAAAAAAAAAATGGGAACACGAGGCGTCGTTTCCAGAATGGATCATTCTTGCCGGCCCTGCACTACTCGGCCCGGCCCGCCTCCACAGTGGCATGCGCGGGCTGGCGGGGAAGCGGGACGATCCCCCCCCCTCCCATGCATGACATGAGTACACTCCCCCCCCCGACATTCCCCCAACAGCGACTCGCCGAACACTACACCGCGCTTCGCGCTTGGTGTAAGCAATGTCTATCTGGTCGGTGAAACCCGACACGTTCCGTCCCGGTATTGTAGGGATACGAGGGTCTATGGTCATACGTCATGCATGACACGAGTGCCCCCAGATCTTTCCCACCGACCCTCTTCCCCCGACACCCCCCCAACCCCCCTTCCCTGTCGACACCCCTCCCCAACCCCTCCCCCACCCCCCCCTGCAAGCTCACTCACCAAGGGCGAGGCAAGAAGGGACAGTACTTGCGGCGTCCACCGGCCCTCCGCCTTGATGGAGTCTCGAAGGGCCTCTTCCTCGGGCATCTGGTAAGAGAGAGACGCAAGAAATAGAAGTGTCCGAAACACCCGGCGATCGGTCGGCCGCACGACATGAGGAGGAAATAAATGCCCATCGAACGAGGGACACTACCGGCACCCGCGGGCAAAACACGGGGATCGGCACATCGCGCGAGAGGGGGAAACGCTAACGCTGACACCAACGGTGAAACGCTAAAGCGCTAACGCTAACGCTCAAGCTAGAATCAACGCCAACATTAACGCCAACACTAAATCAATCGCTACCGCTACCGCTACCATTACCGCTACCGCTGGCATGAACAAAACCACCGAAGAAAAAAAACACACAGCAGTAACGTCAACAAAAAACGCCTGCGTGAAAACAAAAAGACAAGAAAAAACTAAGACAAAAAACAAAAAAACAAAAAAAGAAGGTGCGTAAGCACCAAAAACTATCACACCACAAACACACATGAAACGTGCCTTGCCCTTCCCTAGCCCCCATCCACATGGAAGCCCCCTCCACATACACACACAAAAACACCCCCATCCACCCAGCAACCCACCTGTACGGCTTGAACCACGTCCCGCGCGAGCAGCGCCTCGATCGCCCCCGAACTGCCCTTCACCCCAACCCCACCCCCACCCCCACCCCCTCCGCCTGGGTGCAACCCCCGCTCCCGCTCCCGCAGCGCCGCCCGCGCCTCCTCCCCCCACGCCTCGGCGGCGGCTCGGAGGTCCCTCAGGCGCGCGTGTACGTCCCCAACCACGGCAGTCTGCTGCTCGGCAGCGGCGACCACATCGGGCGGCACCTCGCCATCCCCACCGCTACCGCTGATACTGACGCTGCCGCTACCGGTGCCACCAAAACTAAGGCTACCGCTGCCACCATCTATGTTACCGTTTTCGTTGTCGTTGTCGTCCCGTGGCTTGTAGAGGGGAAGCGCGGGGGGCGATGTCTCGGCGAGGGTTCCCACCAGGGACAACTTCGGGAGGCTCCTACTGGTGTCGGAGGTGGCCACGAACAGGGCCTCCCCTGCGGCGAAGAGCCATCGACCGGCTTTTATTCTGCGGCGGCGGCAGAGGCGAGGCGGGGGGCGGCGTTATGACGGCGTTGTTACAGCATTGTGTCGGCATTGTGACGGCATTGTGCCGACATTGTGGCGGTATTGTGACGACATTAGACGGCGTTGCAGCGGCATTATGACCGCGTTGTGGCATCGTGCGAATGGTGTTGAGACGGCGGCAGCAGAACAAGGGAAGGAGAAACGGGGGGGGGGGGGGGGCATTATGTCGGCAGCAGATCCAACTCAAAAGGGTTAACGAAGGGCAGAAGGAGGAGGGAGGTGTACTCGGTATGAGAGATGTACTCAATCTTATGCATGGCCGTAATCGTATGACCATAGACCCTCGCATCCCTACAATACCAGGACGGAGCATGTCGGGTTTTCACCGACAGGGCAGGCATTGTTTAGAAGGAGGGGGGGGGGAGGATACGGGTGGAGGCGTGAAGGGGGGATCGGGCGGAAGGATTCCGCTAGGTTAAGAAGAAAGGCAAGCACCTTCTCTGTTGACCTCATCACAGCACTACATAATTGCGACACTACAGCAGCAGCAGCGAAAAAGAGCCAGCGGCGATGAAGGCTACTATGGGGGACCACTTTGTTTCTTGAGGTCCCTCGCTTGAAAAACTCTATACCTCACCCCAAAAACGGTTTCGAAAAAATCGATGGTGCTACCCGAGCAACAATCCCACGGCCTATTATACAGGTGCAAGAAAAACATTATCGCAAACACAAAATGACATATTTCCGACGATTTTAGGTTAAGAAGACCCGTGATTCAGAAAACATTTTTAGCCAAGAAGTGCTACATCCCTATCGCAGCAAGCGTCCGGCAGCAATAGAACAAAACGTAGCAACCACCAGCAAACAGCACCGAACCTGATCTCCAGGTGGCCCTCCAGAGACGACCGAACCGACGGCGCCGCCCCGACCAGCCCGTCCAAAACGCCCTCCATGCCCGACACCAGGCCCGTCACGGATCCGCGCCAGGCCTCCCACGCGGCCACCACCTGAGCAGCCCCGACCCCCCCAACACCGCCCCCGTTCATTGCCACCGATTCCCTCCACGTTGTCGGAGGAGGCGCGGCAAACGGTGCGCCCCACCCGCTCCCGCTGCCGCCGCTTCCAATTCGCCCCCGCCAGGCTAACGCTAGTGCCGAATCCTTTGCCGCTACCGCGGCGCGAAGCGCCGCCAGTTCAGGCGACGTCGCGGCCTTAGCTAAGGCCACTCCTTCCAGCACAGCCACGCCGCCACCGCCGCCGCCGCCGCCACCGCCCCTGTCCCGACCGCTACCGACCGCCGCGGTCGCGGGGGTGGCGGCGTGGAGAAGGGAGCGGGCTTCCGCCAGGGCGGGCTTTGCGGGGGGGGCGCTCTTGGTCGTGGCGGTGGTATCCGCGATAGCGGGAACCACGATCGAGGTGACGCGCGCTACGCGTGATCGCCAGCTGTGCCAGCCCAGATTCTTTTTTGTAGCGTCGTTGCAGGTAGGGGTGGGTAGGTGGGTAGGAAGATAGGTAGGTAGGGGGGGCAAGGGAGGGGAGGGGATGGACGGCGGGGCGGGAGGAGGCGCGGCGGCGTGTTTGCGTGCAAGCGAGCGGCGTCAAAAGGGGGCGCGGGGTCGGGGATGGGAATGGGGTGACGAGAGAATGAAGGGACGGGAGAGAATGGGAGGGGGCAGGAAAGAGGGGAGGGGAGGGGAGGGGAGGGGAGAGGGGAGAGAGGTGAGGGGGGTAAGGACGTGTGTGGGAGAGGAGGCGACGGGAAGGGGTTGGGGGGGTGTTCCCAAGCAGCGTTCAACGAAGAACGTGAGCCCGTCAAGAAGCAGACCGGCCTCAACAAGTGTGGAATCAACCGTGGCATGGAATCAATCGTACACCTATTTATCGCTGTTCGTGTATCTGCTTCCTCCTCGCAAACGTTTTTCGACAGTGAAGCGTGATTGCACCGTGAGTCCAATTTAGCAATATACACCGCTACCAGGAAACCCCCTCAACTCCCCATTCCTCGAGGCCTCCTCTTGCCCCCCCGCCCGACCCAAATCCGCTTGTTCCTAGAACCCCAGCCCTCTCGTAGCTGCCCCGCCGTCCATCGTCCCGCCCGCCCGCCCGCCCCCTGACTACCGCTCTCGTTCAATCACTCACCCTGACTCCAGCGGCGACCGTTTTTGACACAATCTCCCGCTCGGCCTTCCCGTCACGCACGTGAATAGCCCTTGCCGCCTTGCCTCCGCCGCCCCCACCCCCACCCTTTCCGTCAACCGCCGCCGCCGCCGCCGCCGCCGCCGCTGCTGTGGCGGCTGCCGCTGCTTCTTCCGCCTCCAACCATGACGAGAGAGACTCACCGGCCGCAACGAGGGCAGCGATGGTGGTTGTGTCCATGGGTACCGCGTTGGCGTCGCCCTCTAGGGAGGCCGCCTCCGAGCACCGGGCGCGCCACCTTAGCGCCCCCGCGAGCTTATGTAGGTGTATATACACCAGAGCAGGTACACAGATTTTTAGTTTTTTTCGAGTTTTTAGTTTCGTGTTCGTTGTGTTTTTTTTCGTGTTTTTATGTTGTTTTGCGTGTTTTTTTATTGTTCGTGTTTTTGGTATTATTGTGTTTTGTTGTGTTTTATGTGCGATAGTGTTCGTGTTTTGTGTCGGCGTGTTGGTGTGGGTGTTGGTGTTGTCGTTGTTGTTGTTGTTGTTGGTGTTGGCGTTGGTGCCGGTGTTGGCGTTTGGTGTTGGTGCCAGTGTTGGCGTTTGGTGTTGGTGCCGGTGTTGGCGTTGGTGCCAGTGTTGGCGTTTGGTGTTGGTGCCGGTGTTGGCGTTGGTGCCAGTGTTGGCGTTTGGTGTTGGTGCCGGTGTTGGCGTTGGTGCCAGTGTTGGCGTTTGGTGTTGGTGCCGGTGTTGACGTTGGTGCCAGTGTTGGCGTTTGTTGTTGGTGCCGGTGTTGGCGTTTGGCGTTGGTGCCGGTGTTGGCGTTTGGTGTTGGTGCCGGTGTTGGCGTTTGGTGTTGGTGCCGGTGTTGGTGTCGGCGTTGTCATCGTCATTGTCGTCGGGGCGCAAGGTCAACAGACGAAAAACACCAGAGGGGGTACGGGGGCGCGATAGCGGCGAAAGGGAGAGTCGGCACTTTGCGCGTCAATCAAGACGAACGCTCAGACCGAACGAAGCAATAGAGAACCGATAATATATCCTCCAACAAAAAGAAGATACACACCTAGGAGGGGAGGGGGAGGGAGGTGTACCCATGTCATGCATGTCCGTAGTCGCATGACCGTAGATCCTCGCGTCTCTACAATGCCGGGACGGAGCACGTTGGGCTTTCATCGACCAGGCAGACATTGCTTGCATCAAGCGCGAAGCGCCGTGAGGGGTTCGGCGAGTCGCATGAAAGGCTAGCTGCATCCAACCAACAGCCGCTTGTGAGGCGGAGGGGGGGGAGGGGGGGGGGGGAGACGATGCGAGTGACAACCAAACCAGCCGCTGCCAGCACATGGAACCACTTCACAGTGGAGGGCGACTGCCGCCGTACAGTCAGGCGGTGCCCGTAAGCTCATGCGCGTTGTACAGCGCACCCCACACAACATTCTCCTCCATCATCCTCCTCCTTCTTGCAGCGCATACATCTCAACATCAACGCTCCAACATACTGTCGTCTTTCTTACGACACGGTCCGAGGACATGGGCGCGAGGACACGGCAGGGTTCGCGGACGCCATGGTCCGCTCCTGCTCACCCCAACCTACCCACCGGAACACTATTCCTGCCCACGCAATCGGGTTATCGCGTACCAGCATACAGCTTCCCCGTTTCTTATCAAGTACCCTGTACTGTATGTATACGAGAGGTTTTCCCACTGGGCTTACGGGAAACGGAGGGAGGGAGTCCCCCACCCCTTCCCCCGCCGTTCTAGAGGCCCAAAACATGTATATACCACATTCACCTGCGGCGGCGACACCACGCCCTCCCCGCGCTCGGCAAGGCACATCAGCTCCTCGGACGAAGGCACAGGGGCCCCGGGATCCGTCGTCCTCCGCGCCTCGTCTTCCCACGCCACCGCCTCCTGCAAAATAGTGACAGCGCCCCCGGAAAAAACAGAGACGCGTCGCACGGAACAGGGGCACGCGCAATCAAATAGAAACCAAACAGTGAGAAATTTATTACTGCGGTGGCTGCAGCAACAAGCGAGAAGAAAAACACCCTTGATTAGTACTCTACACCAGACCAGCCCACCCCATCCCACCCCACCTCACTCCACCTCACCCCACAAACCCCACCCCATCTCATCATACCTTGAGAAAGCCTGACAGTACCACCGCTTCCGGCACTCCCGAAACCTTAAGGTCTGCCTCCAGCTCGAACAGGCACGTCTCTATGCGCTGCTTCAAACTCCCTTCTGCACCGCGATCCGCGTCGACGGTAACCGTTAGCGCCAAAGGTGCCGCCGCTGCCGCCGCCGCTACCTCGGCTGCCTCCGCAGCCTTACCCCGAGCCGCCCACACAAGCTTCCGGGCACGGTCCTGCCAGCGCTTAACCTTGGAAACCCTGAGGGAACCAAACCAACCGAGCGATGAAGAAACGTCAAGAAGGATCGGGGGGGGGGAGGGGCAGACGGTCGGGGAAAATGTGTGATTGGGGGGGCAAGCAGGCGGCGGACGCAGGTGGAGGAAGAAGAGACGTAAGGTGTGCCCCAAAAGTGATAAAACGGTAAAATTGACGATTAAATTTGACGGAGAAGAAACCACCCCTCCCCCGTCAAGCCCTCCATCCCATCTTTATTCTCCTCATCCTACCCCTCCCTGCCCCATCCTCCCCCCCCCTTCTTTGGCAAGCAACGTCTGCCTGGTCGGTGAAAACCCGAGGTGTCACATCCCGGCATTGTAGGGATTCTACGGCCATACGACAACGGCCATGCATAACATGAACACCCCCCCCCTGCGCCCTCTCGCCATCTCGTTCTTCCCCTCCTTCTCCCCCTCCGCTCGTTTCCTTCCCTCCTCATTTCCTCTCTCCTTCTCAATCCTCCTCTCCTCTCCCTCTCCTCGCTCCTTCTTCCCCTCCCCCCTTCCCCTTCACTTCCCCTCCCCTCTCTCTCCCTCTGTTTCCCCCCTTTGCCCATGGCGGTCGGCTACTCACTTCGTATACAAGGGCATGCACGACTTGAAGCCCTCCACCATCGCTTCGAGCTGTTCGGACCCTGTTATCTGCTCATGGAGGCTCAGCAGCTGAAAAAAACGCGGAAATTCGGTCGGTAGGTCGGTCGGTCGTTCGGTCGGTAAAGTTGGTCGTTCAGTCGGTACAGCCGGTAGAACAACCCGTCAGTCAGTCGGTACAGCCGGTAGGTCAATAAGACAGTCAGCCGGTACGGTCGGACGAAGGGTACTGTCGGTAGACCTTTCAGGTCAGTCCAAAAACATAATCGGTCGATCAGTCAAGTCAATCGGCACAGTCGGGAGGTCAATCAGCCAGTCAGCCGGCACGGGCGGTCGATCGCTGCAATCGATCTGTCAGTAGACTATTCAGTCAGTCGGTAAAAACGGTTGATCAGTCAGTCTGTCCGTACAGTATGTAGGACAGTCAGTCAGTCTGTCGGTACAGTCGGTAGGGCAATCAGTCAGTCGTCGTCGGTACGGTCGGTTGAAGTGTCATCTCCTGTACGGCCGGTCGGTACGGTCAGTCGGTCAGTCCGTACAGTCGACAATTCAGTCAGATAGTCAGCCGGTACGGCCTGTCAAGTGGTATATACAGTTCGTGGACCATTTAGCCAGTCGCTAGAATCGGCCAATCAGTCAGTCCGCCAGTACAGTAGTAGTCGGTAGGACGATAATATCAGTCAATCGGCACAATCGGTACGTTAATCAGCCAGTCGGACGGTACGGTCGGTCGGTCGGAGTGTCGCTGCCGGTACGGTCGGTCGGTCAGTAGGTACCGGCAGTACATCAGTATAGTCGGTATAGCCGGTCGGTATGTCGGTCGGTCAGTACAGTCGGTAATATCAGTTAGACCGTCGGTAGTTACGGTAGGTCGGTACGTCCGGTCGGTCGGTGTGATCAACCGATGACACCGATAAAATAGGTAAGCGACTCAGTCAGTGCGACCGACCGTCAGCACGCACAATCAGAACATCCTTCAGTTGCACGGGTGGTCCGGGGGCGAGGGGGGAAAAGGACGTGGCGACCGTTTATTTGGCAGCAAGCCCACGGTAACGTATGTCGTCTGGCGCAGGCAGCAAGGGCCGTGAAAAGGAGAAAATCGAATCAACTGAAAAAAAAACCATAAAGGACGGCATCGCATCGCACGCCGACCGTCAACTCTCTTGCTCAAAATCGCCAACCCCCCACTTCCGCACCATCCGAAAACCTCAAAAAAAGCACCACAAGTTTACAGAAATATCATCGAAAAAAACGCGAAATCACTGAGAAATCATTGAAAAAAATCACTGGGAGATCACTGCAAGATTACAGAGATCCCAAGGGCATGTTGGACCGGAATGCTTCTGAGTTTGCCAACACTTGGGCCCATTTCCCCTCCCCTCCCCCCCCCCCCCCCCCCCGGAACGACTGCGGCCATGCACGATAATGAGTACACCGCCCCCGCCCCCCCTCCAACGCCTTCTTCCACCTGCTGATGTGGCATAACTTCCGCGAGGCCTTTTGAGGCAGCTTCATTCCATCTCAAGGCATCGAGCCTGAGCGCCAGCACCTGCACCGGGTGGACATAAAACAAAAGCAGGAGGGGGGGGGGACAGGCAGCACCGGGTCAGGGATTCAAACGTTGGCAATGTTGTCCGTACCTGGCGTATACCGGTGTATAGATGTTACAAGGTTCTCCCCTTCGGAGGGAGGCATTCAGACGTGGGGTGACGGAAGGCTAAATCCGATGACGGTTCCTGCAGCTGAAAAATACCAAAGGCCCATCAGCCGTTGATATTTCGAATTTTGCACTACGGCCTTGAAAGCTAAACACATAACAACCAGCGGGAGGAAATCGGTACATATATCGTACATACAAAGAACCCAACACAACAAATTACCGATGTCCGGCCTGACTTCCCTCCCACCCCCCCGGTGATACGACTATGGCCATGCATGATATCGAGTACACCCCTCCACCCCCCCCAACAAAGACGAGTACCTTGGTACATGTTATCGATGTACTATTACTGGTTGTAGTGTACAAGATAAACCTCTCGCCCACGCCATCCCTCCCCTCCTGCCACACCACATGCTCCGTCCCGAAAGGGATGCGGCGTCAATGGTCAAACGACTAAGTACGCCACCCCCCTCCCCCCCCCCACCCCCGCACCCTCCACCTCCGCACCCCCACCCAACCCCCCCAGCACCTCACGGCGCTTCGCGCTCGGTGTAACCAATGTCTGCCTGGTCGGTGAAAACCCGACGTGCCCTGTCCCGGCATTGTAGGGGTGCGAGGGTCTATGATCGCACCACTAGGGCCAAGCACGACACGAGTACACCCCTCCCCCCCCCCTACCCACGCTTGATATCGAGTACCCCCTCCCTCCCCTGCTCCCCCGCGCGGCCCACCTCCTCCTCGGCGTAGACTACGGGCGAAGCGCGCAGGCCATCGAGCACGCCTTCCGCCTGGCACAGGTCAGAATCTCCGGAGGTTTCGTCGAGGCCTCCATCGGCGGCGGGCATCAGCAACTCTCTCGCCCTTCGCGTGGGTGGAAAATATATACAATTTGAAAAAAAACAGGAAAAATAGACGAAAAATACAAGAAAAACAAAAGGGAAAAACACGGGGCGAGCGAGAACATAGATGTTTGTCAATGCGTACAAGAGGATGAGTAGCATAAACACCGGGGGGAGGGAGGCGAGTAATACGGAGGGGTTAGGGGGTGGGGGCGGGGAGATGAAGGACGGGGCCACAACGCGGGTGACCGACCTCAACCCCACCCAAAAAACAGCCACCGCTAACGGCTCTCGGCTCATACCGCGCATACAATAAAAACAAATGGCGAAAAAAAATCCCCGGTTCATACCGCGCCTTCAAAAAAAGCACTAGCAGACAAAAAATCCTGAAGAAACAAATGAGATCTGAGGGAGGCTGAAAGGCTTTTGCTTTGCTTTGCTTCGTGGCAATCCATACCCGAGAGCGCCAAGAGGCGTTTTCCAACCCCAGGGGTAACGCAGGACTGCATGCAAATATGCGCAACGTGTTGGTCAAGGTAGGCTTGCGAGAAACGATTTGATTAGCGGGTCGCACACCCCGAACGACTTCGACGGTCGCAGAGAAAGTACCAAAAGAAAAGCGAAAACATAAAGGAGGAGGCCAGTCAAGAAGACAAAAATGAATCGCGCATGGTGGGGGAAGGGTGGTTCCCCGTCCATAAACAAATAGCGCTGCCAGTACCAAAATCAACACGGCAAGCACTACGTCCACGACCACCACGACTTACAGGCACTAACGCTATTACCAAACACCAACACCAACACTGCGCTGAGACCACAACCACCTCCAGCACTACCTGCACCGCCACCATCACCGGAAAAAGTAATGGGCAGCCAGCCGAACACCACAGCTACCGCCGCCGTACGCACCAGACAACTACAACAACGACAAAACCCATAGATGTAAAATTTTGTAACTCCACAAATGCATAAAAAGAGAAAAAGATGAGTAAATCAGAATTTCACAAATTAACAGGCGCAAAATCACAAATTTACGTACTCATTTTGACATAAATTCACATAAGTTCACACAAATTCACTCGAAAAAGTTAACTTCGATCAGCACACAATCACCCAAATTTTCACAAATTTACTCAAATTCTCACAAATTCACTCAATTTCACACAAATTCACTCAAATTACACAAACTACACAAATTCACACATTTCACAAATTTACAAATTTCACACACTCAAAAATTCACAAATCTACAACCCGGCTAGGGGCCAGGCTTCCCCTTCCACACACACACCCCCCCCCCCCCCCCCCAGCTCCCCGCCTCCTCCTCCTGCCTAACCTCTTTGCGGGACCCTCCCCCTCCGCCAGCGCCCGAACACTCGCCACAAGTGGCAACACTCCCTCGGCAGGCTTCAGCAAACCAAGCTTCCCTGCCTCGGTCATGAGCGACTGTTGCCGACCAAAAAAACATAAGAAACGATCACGAAACAAAGAAACAGAAAGCGGAGCAATAACATCGTGGGGAGTGGGGGAAACGGCTCAGTCGGGTCGTTTGGGAGGACAAGCGGGAGGTCGGGGAGATGCTGTCGGGGGGGGGGGGGGTGTGCTGATGGTGGAGGTGTTGACGGTGGGCGGTGGTGTTGGTGGGAGTAGTGGGGTCGGCGTCGGGGTCGGTGTTGGTGTTGATGTGGTTATAGGTGTTGGCGTTGGTGTATGCGTTGGTGCTAATATTGGTGTTTGTGTGGCTGGTTGGTGTTGGCGTTATTTTTGGTGTTTGTTGGTGGCGTTAATGTTGGTAGTGCTGACAGTGCCGACACATGTTGACGCTGGCGTTGGCGTTAACATCTTCGTCCCTGTTATCCCCCTATGAAACAACCACCACCACCACCACCACCAAAACAACAACAAAAACCCACATCCACCCCCCCCCTCCCCCCCTCTTCGACCATTCCCCCACCCTCCCTCCACGAGCAATGTCTACCTGGTCGATGAATACCGAACGTGCACCGTCCCGGCATTGTAGGGATGCGAGGGTATATGGTCATACGAGTACGGCCATGGATTACATGAGTGATGGGTACACCCCCCCGTCCCCCGCGCCCCACCCCCCGCCCCTCTATCCCCCGATAGCACACCTGCGTCAAGGCCACCGCAGGTCGCGCGATGCCCACGCCGCCAGACGACACCACCGCCGAAGCACGCTGCGCCCATCCCCGCCGGCCCAGCGCCCTCGTCAGCGCATCCCTGCCAGGAGTTTTCACTCCGTGAGGGAACGCCTCCGCCTCTCGCACGAGCTCCGAGGCCTCGACGTCCGTTTCCCCGGCGATCGTCGTCGATCCCGCCAGTTCCTCAAGTGGGGTGGCTTCTAGGGAGGAGACGCACGCCAAGGCTCTCGACTGTACATGGGTTGGTAAGTCAGATGTGATCGGAGGAGAGCGCCAAGAGAGAGAGGGAAGGGGCGTGGCTCATTGCGTGGATCAAGGCTCTCGACTGTACATAGGCACCAGGTGGTTAGTTACTGAAGACATGCATTCGGGGAGAGGAAAGGTCGCAGAGAGAGGAAAGGAGATGAAAAAGGGAGCGTGCTTATTAATACGTAGCATTCCTGGTATATCGCGTGTTTTCCGAATCGCGAAAAAAAAACATCAATTCGATCTTGGGTACGAAATTACTAAAAAAAAATCCCCCCCTCGCCAATTTCCATTTCAGTGAAATCTTCAGAGCCTTAGTATAGGTTGTGTTGACGTTATTTTAGGACGAAACTTCTTAAAACTTCGGCGTTCCACCCATTTCAGGAAATAAATCGCCAAACCCAGTACCTGGTATTATACCTATATACCTGGTATAGACAACACCAGGTACGAAGTGAAGCCTATTCTAGGCGGCGATATAAACTATTACGGGACATAGTAATCAGGACCAAATGAGCTGAGCAAAAATACTGGAAAATAAAGGTATTTGTGTATATGATGGGTCCTGATTAGTCTAGGTCCGCCGTCGATAGCAGTTGCGCGGGCTTCCGTATTTCAGGAGCCCGTGTAAACACTAACAATAGATAATTCGCTTCGCTCCTATCGAATAGCACGTGTTTGGTACACTGTAGGTGGCCACGTAAAAATGAACAACACATACCTCCCTCCCTCCGCTAACTTGACTAATCCATCACCTTGGATAAGTGGAAAATCAATCCCCACTTCACGAATGACGCGTTCTACGATAGAGGTAGCAAGCACATTTCGGCGAAAAACAATTTCTGGATGACGGGGTTCCTTGACCCAAAATCGTCGGAATGCTAAGCTTGTCGAAACAGATGACGCAATTGTATACTTGGGGTCATGGAATTATTCATCGGGATGCAGTTTGACGTTTGCTGAGGTCAGTTTTCGGGTGAGGTATGGAGCTCCTCAAATGAGGAGTCTCAGGAAATTTAGGGGGAACCTCTATGGTAGAAGGCCTCGAATCTTAACCTTTCATGGCCCGATGTATTCCGAACCTGGTATGGCTCCCTCGTGTTTCCGGGCGAAGGGGGGGGGGGGAGGGGGTACGATCTGCATGATCCTGCTGCTGTAGTACGCGCATGTTTCCTGGGGTGGATAGATGCTATGCAGGTCCCGCACAGCTTTCTCACAAACGGCAGGTGAGGAGGAGACGCTTGCGACGCTACGGGTGTAACACTTTTTTCCTAGGCCGACATATTGTGCTGCTATAAATAGGTCCCTCCACTGGGGACAACAACAAAGCATGCGTTATTGATAATAAAGCATGCCTTAGTGATGATAACACCATATTGACGACAACGTATGCCATATTGACAACAAAGGCATGCCTTATTGACGATAAGGCATTCCCTATTGACGATAAGGCACGTCCTATTGACGATAAAGCATGCCCTATTGACGATAAGGCATGCCTTATTGAACAAACAATGAGGCAGCCTTGTTTCTATTTTTCAATAAGGCAGCCTTATTGTTCAACACGGCATCTCACTAACAAAGGCAGGCCTTTTCGCTGGAACATCATCGTGTTTTTTTTTCCCCACCATTTTTCGATGAACTACCGAAAGCCATGAATCGCACTATTCATCATGGGGTTGCACTTATCAACCTTCTCAAGGCCAGGGTTTGGATAGGGTACACAACAGAGCTCCTCAACTACTTCGCGTACCTCCAGCGTGCCATGCACCAGGAACTACTGTAAATAAACCTAGATAGTGATCCATCTGTTCAGAGGCGTGTCAAAAAACGGTCTCACCTCCCACAGCTCCCAATACGAGGCCACGCGCTCCAGCTCTCGGTACTCCAGCATGCGCACCGGGACCGCATCGCCGGAGGAGAGGTGCCTCCGCATCACGGCTAGAGTAACGCCCGCCGCCGCGCCGTCGGGCCTAAGGCACGTCTTGGCGCGTCTGATCCACTGCGTGGCCATGCTCCTAGTCGTTCGTATTCAGGGTGCAGCCGTCGCAATCGAGAGAGCGTGCGAGAGCCGGAGCGGCGGCGGCGGCGGCGGCGGTGGTGGTGGTGGTGGCGGTGGCGGTGGTGATGGTGGTGGTGGCGATGGTAGGGGAGGCATGAGTTGGGGGCGGGGGGGGAAGAGAGGCGGCGGCGGCGGCGGAGATGGTGAGGGGGGGGGGCGGGGGGGGGGGGGGGAGCAGTGCTCGTTGAGGCCGACCGCGGTTGCTCTATCGATCACTCGATCAACCAACCAACCAAATCTACCAAAATATAAAATCGCTCAGTTATTCAATCGAATCAACAACTCGAGCCAACTAACCAATCAACCGATCAATCAATCAATCAATGGATGAATCAATCAATCAGTGATTCAACCAATCAATCATTCTGCCAAGGAATCCATCAAGCAGTCACTCAGTCAGTGATCCAATCAATCAAGCAGCCAAGCAACCAAGCAGTCGACCAACCCATCAACCAACCACCGGCCCGACCTATGAACAACACCAAATCATTGCCGTCGTTCGCCTATTAAAACGATACCCTTTTACTCCTCTGGCCGCAAAATACAAAAAGTATAAACAAACAACAACGTCACAACGACCACCACGATCACAACCGCCACCATCAACTCCCACCGCATACGGGCGGGAGAGAGGGGGTATACAGATCGTGGGCCGGCCGGGCTTCCACAACGGGTGTGTAGTCCTAAAGGTCTACAGGGGTCAACCCCATCTAGAACTGCATTGCTGTGCAGAAAAAAACACATCTTGAGTCTAATTCCCCAGAATTATTTATCGAATTGGGAGTGCAGTCATGAACGGGTTGATAACCCTATGCATATCAGGATTCTTCACGGGTCATGACCCCAACCCGCGGGTCGATCAGAAACTTGTCGAAATCCTACGGGTCGGGTCAGGTCGGGTCGGGTCGGGTCGGATCGGGCCGGGTCAGGAGGTTTTCAAACTCTGACAGATCGAGTCGGGTTGGGTCACCCTTGCCCGACCCAGCCCGACCTGACCCGCGAGATTCTACCCGACCCGCGAACAGCCCTGACAAATATAAAACCCGAACACCGAGTGCCTGGGAAAAATTTTGCGGAAAATCTGGGAAAAATCTGGGGGGGGGGGGAAATTGAAATGAGGGGAGATCGTGTGAATTACCACAATCACTTTGGAGGCTTGGCTACGATTGGGTGCGAGCACTGTTTGGTCCGAACAATTCTGACTGCCGAGGGGGGGGGGGGCACCCCTTCACCCTTTATGGACTGAAGTCCCTCCCGTTTTAGGGGACAAACTGCGGAGTGGAATTTGTGTGGTTTGTCCCCTAAACAGGACTACTGTCCTACATAAAACCGAGTGAGCTACGCAATCAACTATTCCCTGCGGGACCTCCAGCTACAGCGACCAAACAATGGTTGGTAGGTTTACAGTTTCACACAACCGTCTACATCGGCGTGAGGGCCTACATGTGGAATAGAAGCGCGGGTAGCAGCGTGCTGCGCCCGAGCTGCATCATACGAATCCCTTCCGTCGGAACTCATCGGAACTCTCGGACAAGGAATCGCATCACCCCCCCCCCCTCCTCCCCCCCCCTCCATCCACGTCTCTAGCCACACGACTATATACGGCCATGTGTTACGTGAGTTTCCCCCCCCTCCATGCACGCGTCTATGTCATACGACTGTACGGCCATGTATGACATGATCATACCCCCTCCCCCCCCCCCCCCCATCCTCCGTCTCGAAAGGGATGTGTGGTCACTTTTTATCGTCTAAAGCCCCCCCCATCCAGGCAGCTCCCCCCCCCGCCCACTCGCCCTCCCCCATCCAGGCAGTTACTTACCGTTGCTGAAACCGTCACTTTTGGTCGTAATTATTTCCCGTCTAAAGCCCCGAGGGGGGTTATTACGGGGGACCATAGTAAATAGGACCAAACATTGTTGGTAAAAATAGCGAAATATATAGTTTTTGTGTGTACTGTAGGTCCTATTAACTTATGTGCCCCCGTAATAGTAAGGTTTGCTGTATACCCAAGGCATGGGGTTATGCACCGGATTATCCGGGGGTGCACGACAAGGGAGATGATTCTCCCGGGTGGCCATCTCCACCGCGCCTGCCCCTGTCGGGGGTCAAGTCAGGTCGGGTCAACGTGCCCGAGCGCCACCGGTAACAGCAGCCTGCTCTGATGTCGCAACGGGAGCTATGGGTTAAATTGACACACGACACGAAATTTGAGCGTGGAAATGCGGCGAGCTTAAGCTTTATTTTTTACCAGTCCGCCGGAGGATAAAAATAAAAAAAGACAAAAAGACAAAAAAGACAAAATGACACCCCAACTCCTATTAAAGAAAAGGCCATACGCATATGATACGTGTAATGAAAAGCAAACACAGCGGGGTCGGATTTCTGGACAAATTTCACGAAAAGCGTTTTTTGAAACTCTTGTTTTTAACTTTTTTGTTAGTGGGTCTCTGAAAAAGTATGCAGGAGTGGAGTACCGTTTTTTTTCTTAGGTGCAAGCCTGGGTTAAGGTGTTTTCCCCCTCCAAAAAATGTTTTTTAAGACGTCAAGAGCTCCTCAAAAACGAGGAGCTTCAGGATTTTAAGGTCGCCACCCTAGCCGAAGCACGCGTCTTGTGTAGAAGCCGGGTGTCCTTGAAAAACGCTACTGGGCAGGGGCGGGAGGGGGTTTCTTAAACCCTTCTCGGCATCTCGACCTTAATACGGCATCCTTGAACGCTATAGGTCACAACACCAGACATCAAGTATGCCCCCTCTCACCTAATGTCGTTAACGTGCTGCCAGGCCGTGTTCGCTCGCCCCCGGCGGTCGGCGCTCGTCACCATCGCCTCTTCCTGTCCTCCCCCCCGACCCACCACCACCACCACCACCACCAACAACAACAACAACAACAACAACAACAACACGAATTACCACACCGCCAGCGGTTGAGCCGGAGGCAGGTGCAGCGCGTGCGGTGATAGCGAGACATGAAACCAAGCCACGGGGAGAGAGAGGGAGACAATAGAGGGAAACACACAAGGTGAGATTGTGATGATGATAATGATGACGATGATGATGATGATGATGATGATGATGGTGGTGGTGGTGGTGTTCTTAAATTAGCCCGTTCCCCTAACAAAAGCCCGTGGTCACACAACGGGCCAAACAAGAAAGGAGTCTCGGAAGGAAGAAAACAAACAAGCACAATATAAAAAGGAGCGGTATCAGTGCGTAATGGAACAGTACGAGCGATCCGTGGTGTACCATCCCCGTGTCACTTGCGGCCAAATCCATACGACGAACATATGCATGGTGAGTACCAGGTATACCCGAAGAGAAAACGGGAAGTTACGATAATGAAACAGGGAGTGAGAACATACAACAGCGTAAGAGCGAGGTGAGACAGAAAAAAAAGCAATGGAAAAAGTTCAGACAAGAGAAAAGTCCCGCGCGATCCTCCCCTCCCCCCCCGCCCCCCTGGTGGGTGAAAACTCGACATTCTCCGTCCCGGCATCGTAGGGATGCGAGGGTCTATGGTCATACGACTACGGCCATGCATGAGATCGAGTAGATCTCTCCTATCGAGTACACCCCCCCCCCCCCCCCCCCATCCCATCTCCCCCCGTTGCCCCCTCTCCTCCCCGCCGCCCCCGCCTTCTGCATCACCTCCACCTCCACCTCCGCGACTACAGACGCCGCAAGAATGCTTCAAAAACGGCGGCACAGACACCGCCGTCATTTCCCTACCCCTGTATAACCTCTCACCGCAGTCTCCAGCAGCGCAGACACCTCGGCGAAGGCTGGCAGCAACCCTCTCCGCTCCTCCCCGCCGACACCTCCCACCGCCGCCACCGCCCCCACACCCCCTGGCACCCCCACTCCCACCCCCCCGCCAGTGGCAGCGGAAGAGGAGGACCCTTCGGCGGCGGTACTACCACTACTACTACTGCTACTACCCGCGCCCGAAGAAAAAAGCCGCACAGCCTTGAGCGCCCACCGCGCAGCCGCGAGGGCGTCTTCTGCCGCCGCCACGGCCGCGGGCGAGCTCGCTCGGGCGGAGCGGGCCGAGGCCACGAGCACCTGGAGGTCGGCGATCTCGGCTTCCAGCTTGGCTACGGAAGTTTTCCAGTACCCCAGGCGCGCCCCTCCGTCCGACTTCTTGTAGTACGACTCCTGCGTAGGGGGGGGGTAGGGACGGCGGAGGTTGGAGGCGGGCGGAAAGGGAGGGAAGGGGGTGGGGGAGGGGAGGAGAAAGGAGGGAGGAAGGAGGAGGGATGAGAAGGGAGAGGGATGGACGGGGAGAAGGAGGGGCAGCGCGAGGGGGGAGGGGAAAAGGGCGGGGTTGAGAGGGGGGGGTAAGGAAAAGGAAAGGAGGAGGGAGGGAGGGGGGGGCGAGGAAGGATTGAGAGATGATGGGGGACGAAGGGAGCGGGCGCGGGGGGGGGGGGGGAGGGGACTGATTTTGGACGTTTTTTTCCCCCACGTACCCAAACGTATTCTGACCCGAACAATGAGACGGACGGTGTTTTGAACGACGGCGTCAACGCTGATTATTCGCCTGGGAGAAGAAGCGCACCAGTAGGAACAAGGCGAGAGCCACAGGCCACCTCCGGGAGCCAACGCAAGACAAGCGATGCGGATTCGGGCACTGAGCCCTTGCTCTGCAAGGACAGCAAAAAACGCCCGCCCTCATGGTGGGTTGTGTTTTTACGTGGCAAAACAAACTCGAAACAAACCGCCAGGCGGTTCCGTCTCTGGATCGGCCGCGAAAATAATTTCCTTTCTCCGACAGGCGGCGCGACGCGGTGGCGCCCGCCTAGAAGCAAAGCGAAGCGGTGGCGCCCGCCTAGAAGCAAAGCGAAGCGAAAAAAAAAATGATCGCCGGCCACAAACAAAACAACAACAAAAGCTCTCGCTACATATATAGGAACTCCCTCTGGCGGGTATTTACATTTCTGACTGTCGTCACCTGCCCCTAAACCTGTGTGCAACTCGTGGTACCAGGTATATCTCAGGCGGAGGTGTAAATTGCAGTAGAAGGTAACCCTCTCACGCTACTACGAGTAAAACAACAACAACAACAACAACAACAATAAAAACGTCCGACACTGATTCCAAGTAAGATTGTTCCAAAATCGGCTGCAGTTTGTAAAGAGGTTGAACAACACCACGGCTGTTCACGGGTCGGGTCAAGCCTCGCGGGCCGGGTCGGGCCGGTTCACCTACAACCCGACGCCGATCCGACGCGTGGTATTTCGAAGCCCTCCTGGCCCGACTCGACTCGACCCGACCCGACCCGACCGGTGAGATGTCGGAGACCTCATGACCCGACCCGTGATCCCGTGAACAACCCCGAACACCACATGACCCTCACCGTGTGCTCATCGAACCACGTGTCCACCGCGATCTCCACAGCGTCTGACTCCTCCTCCACCGCCTCTAGCGCGACGGAAGCCTCCTCGTAGATGCTCTCCATGCCGTGGATAATCTTGCTCTCCTCTCCTTCGCCGCCACCACCACCACCACCACCACTACCACCACCGCCGCCGCCGCCACCGCCACCACCGCCGCCACCACCACCACCACCACCACCACCGCGGCTGGAGCCTCCCTTGCTCTTCCCTTTCGCCCCCTTCGCTCCCGCCCCCTTCTCCTCCTCCTCTTCCTCGTCCTCGAGGGGCGCCTCGAGCTCCTCCCGTCGGGCAAGCAGCTCTTTCAGTGCAGTGTAGCGGGCCTGGGCCGAGGCTTTGCTCGCTGCCGCCGCCGCCGCCGCCGCCGCCGCGCCCCCCCCCTCCCCCCCCACGGAGGAGGACGGCGACAACGAAGATGCTGACGTTGCGGTAACATCCGCGTTGACGAGATTTTTCACCTCCTTCGTCCACTGCTGAATCTGCATCACCTTGTTAGCCAGCTTTAAAACAAATACGTTCATGTTTTCGTGTTGTTTTTTTTTTTCGTTTTTCAGAAGAAAAATCGTTGGCCAGAGGTCAATAGATAAATCGAGAGGGCGGGGCGACGAAGAACGATCCACGGATGGGTCCGACGGTCGTGTCACGAGATTGCAGGAAACCCATAAAAACAAGGACAAAAAAAAACATCCGTCACATTTCCAGCAGGAGACGGTCGGTTTTCGATCGTAGACGAAGGCGGAAGAACGTTAGGGGGGAGAGGGGAGGGAGAGGCCGGGGGGCCGATAGATGAAAACACGTGCACGAGAGGGAAACGCCGATGCGGAGGACAATAGCGCGGGGGGTCGGGCACGGGGGCGAGCGGGGCAAAAGGGGAGGGCAGCGGCGGGGATGCAGGGACGAGGCAAAAGGGGAGACGCGGGGGGGGGGGGCGGGGAGGCAGGAACGAACGACGGTGTGTGAGATTATCTTGCTCAGTAGTTCAAGGGCGCACACAGCAGCACACTAGCATCGCCTTGTCAACCGGCTCGCGACAGTGAACCCGATGTCTTGCCCCGCACTGACCGTCCCCCTAGTCGGCAATGCAGTAGCAACTATATCGACCCCCCCCCGCCCCTCTCCCTCTCGCCTCTCCGTAGCAAAATAACCGCTGCAACACCTCACTGCCCCGCTCCGCCCCCCTCCGTAGCACAAGAACCGTCACAACACCACACTGCCCAAGGTATTTCTATCAGGAGTGGCAACGACGATTCCCGCTCGATGAGTACCCCCCCACCCGCCCCCCCGCTTACCATTTGGCACATGTACTCGTTCGTCTTGGTTTTGTTCCGGCGCCGTTCCTGCGCCGAGACCTTCTGTCCCTTGGCGGCCAGCTGTCGGCACCGCTTGCAGCTATAGACGTCCGGCGGGTTGTCCTCGTCCAGGCCCTCGCACGAGAAATGGTACCACTCGTTGCAGCTCTCGCACTCGATATAATCCTCACTGTTTCAACACATATTTACGCACACAACAACACGCGGCGAGCACGTGCGTATGATACACATGAAACATGGGCACAGAAAACGCAGCGAAGTACCGTAAGACTCTTACGACAAATTAGTAGCGCTTCCCTTTATATACACGTAGAATGCATGCCATTTTTTCATCTCTTCTTGACAAACGAGTTCAGTGGCCAAAAACTATGAATAGCTCACACGACAGCACTGGCTTGATATTGCGTTCCTCGTTTTTTCAAGATTCAGTTGTCCACCCAGAGCCAAGCACATATTTACTGTAGTGGACTAGTCCTCTAGCCACGGTTGGAGTGTAGTCATAACCCAGAACAAACTTATCAAGTAAACATACGGGGGTACATACCGTAGTTTATGCGACCATCGCCGGTTCTGAATACAGATGAGCTGTGTACACAAAAAAAACACACACACACACACATTATTGGAGCCTGGAATGCTACCACGGACTATTAATAGGTCATAGCGATGAGCTAAATGTAGCAACTACAACATACACATACGTGAGCAGGCACCTAAGACACACGGATACGGAAACACGGACACGAAACATACACGACACACCACGCAAAATACGTACAATCAACAACTCGCGGAAAGAAGGTGGGTGTGTGCGTTTGTGAGAGGGAGAGAAAACACACGCCAATAAGGAGTGGAGACGGGGTGGCCCAAGCGTTGCTATTGATGTAAAGCAACGGGACGACGAAGGCAGAGCACCCTCTGGCGGGAAACCAACGAAAGCCTCGATGGAACTCCGACCTGTCCCTGGAAGGGCAAAGGAGAGCACCCGCTCTAGAAATCAACAGAAACAGAAACAGAAACGGAAAACAGAGCAGCACATCTACGAAAAAAAAAAACACAGAATTTACAAAAACGTAAAACACAAAGAACACACGAAACACGCAACAACAGCACCAACAACAAAGACAACAACAGCACAAAAAATGCACACGCAATGACGAAGAAACGCACAAAAAAACACACACGGCAGCACAAAAACTCACGCTCCCTCCTCGTCCTCCCCTTCCTCGCGCTTGCACGAGCAGTAGGTGGCGGGCTTCTCATGCTGCGGGCAGGCAAAATACACCGTGGGCAGCCGATCTTCGCCCTCGGTTGAGCCGGATGACCCGGCGATAGACCTCATCGCGTATCCTTCATCCTGTTTGTTTGTTGGAGGGGGGAGAGGGGGGGCGTTTGGGAGGAGGAAAGGGCGGGCGGGGGGGGCAGGGTTAAGGAAAACCAACAAGGTCTAACGAGTTCATACTACTACTTGAGGGAAGGGAGGGATAGAGGAGGGGGGGGGGGAGGAGGGAGGAGGGAGGGAGGGGGGCAACGAACGCAGGCGATGCCCGAAAAAAAGAGCACTTCGATACTACATTTATGTTTTCCTCTCCTTCTCTCCCTCGCTCTTTCTTCCCCTTCCCTCTCTCTTTCTAGCTTTCTCTATTTTTATCTCCACGTGCGGCAAGTGGTGTTGCGTCTCAAAATACACTATGCCACAGTCGCGACTGATCTTGTCCCTGCCTTCGTCAGGCCCCTTGAAACCGGTGGGTTCAATCAACGAAACAAATCCGAGACACGAAATAAGGGAGCAACGCTCTGACGCGTTCGCGACACAGCAGTGTATACGACAAAAAAAAAAACTGGGGCAACACCACGCCCAGCTGCAGCAGCAACAGCAACGTGAATACCTACTACTGCTGTTGTGCTGTACGTCTACTGATTCGCCTACTACTAGTGCTGCTACTGCTGTGTTGTACGTCTACTATTAACACCAATACTACGCTTAATACTACGGCTGTTGTTGCCGCATGCTTGCCATACGGCTCTACGCCTGCTACCACCATACTACTGCCGTACGCCTACGGTACACTCGTACTCTTGTACCACTCTGTACGCCTATTGTAATACTGCTGGCGTACTACTGCTACAACGCTTACTACTACTGTAGTATTAATGTAGTATTAATGTTCCTCCTGCGTGCAGCACGTCCTGTACCGCTACTACTACTAAGGATGCGTCTAGTACTGTACTGCTGTACTACTGATGTTGTGCTATACATCTGTACCCTGCACCTGTATGGCCACCTTATAAAAGCACTCTCAAAAGTCTACTAATAGTATTATTGAAAATAGTACTTCATTGCTGTACGCCAAATGGTAGGAAACTACTCTGTGCTACTACTGCCACTAATTACTACTACGAGTACTACGAAGTATTAATACTACTACCACCACCACCACTACTACTGCTATTAATACTACTATAATATTACTACCACCACCACTACTACCAGTACGACTAATCTGACAATACTCAACCTTCCTAGGCCCCCCACCCCACCACTCGCCTGCCATGCGCACGCGGGGTGCACCCAGATAGAGCACGTCTGATGCTGCCTCGTCCCGTTGCCCCCCGTTCCCTTACACCTCGTCACCCACCGCCCCTCCCTCCTGTCCTCGCACAGGGCACAAGTCACGCCAGCTGCTTCCGCCGCCGCCGCCTCCGCCGCCGCCGCTGCCGCTGCTGCTGCGACGCCAGCGGCTCCTCTCCCCTTACCCCGACCGCCGCTGTTCCTAACGCCGCTGTCGTCTGTCGACGTGAGTTTAACCCCGACCTGTCTCCAACCCGCGGTGGTGGGCCCTTCTTTGGCCTGCTGCGCGGCCACAGCGGCCCAGAAGTCTTCGTCGCTCGAGGGCGGCGGCTGGCGCTGTCGCTGCGCATCGCCAGTGGCTGATGTTGAATCTGCAGCCTGTTTAGGAAGGGGGGGAAGGGAGGGGAGGGGGGGCAGGGGGGTCAGGGGAGAGGAAGATTAGGAGGGGGAGAGGCGGCCGGCACGGATATGTGGTGGTGGATGCACACCTTTATGTGTGTACTGTACTGCTGTTCCTGCTGCTGCTGCTACTTGCTACTTCGGCTGCTGCTGCCGCTACTGCTACTGCTACTGCTACTGTTACTGCTGCTGCTTGCTTCTTGCTGCCTGCTGCTACTATATTACACAACTTCTGATGTTACTACTACTATCACCACCACCACTATCACCATCATAGTCATCACCACTGCTACTGTTCCTCGTGTGGCTCCTATCCTTGCTCCGACGTGCCCAAGCCCCAACCAGCCATCGCGTTATACTTGGTATCGAGAACTGCCTCGTCCTCTCTGGCTGGGCAGCAAATTCAGGAGAATTACTCTCTACTCGTAGAGCCCGAAAACAATTTATCGCGATGAACGGCAGCGCTGAAAATACCAGAAGACACGTGCACGTATACTCGTCACACCAGACGCCCTTTCTATGCACGTACCGGTAGCGCGCGTACATATCGCGAGCCGCAAAAACGTCACACTCCTATTAATGCTGCAACACTGCAACCCTTCAGCAACCAAGCCATTAGGCCAGCTCGTTTACGCACGGCCTTGCTGTTGTGCAGTAAACACTGCTGGGCAACAAGCAACCAGCAGGTCGGATTCCTTTGTACGAGTACCCGTACTTCGTACCAGGTATCAAGTATAAATACCAATGTAGGCAGCAGCCAGCAGCAGCAGCAGCTTGCAGCAGCAGCAGCAGGAGGGGCCTGCAGAGGATCTATTTCGAGCGAGGCTTATTGCTCTGGACGGGCGCCTAGAGCGACTCTGGTGCTCCCTGCCAGAGCGTACCCGAGCTCGGCCCAAGCTTTACTTCGGCCCCACAAAAATAAACGTCCCCCTGCACGTCGTCTACCCCTTCGGAATGCTCCTGCACGAACGTTCAGGTCGTCCACAGCAGCAGTAGCTCCCACCATCTACCAGCTGCAGTACAACAGCTTTGGGAACGGTGTAATCTGAGCCAACCGACTCGTAATCCCCATGCGTCGAGACACTACAACACTCCAGGACGACACAATCCAGCTTTATCCGAACTAACGCACAACAAATATTCAACAAACAAGAAACCGCAGTCAAGTACAGGAGCAAGGAGTGCAAGCAGTCTAGCGCTCGCCAAGCCCCAGTGCAGGCTGGACACAAGCCGAGCACAGCAGCTGCTGCTGCTGCCGCAAAACACAGGCTTGCTTGAGCAAAGACAGACAAAGGTCAGGATCGCAATCTGTCAGCCAACAAAAACAAGTTCCTACAAAACTTTTCACAGTTGCGGATCGGACAGAGCTACCCACAAAGAGACAAAGTCAGAGCCATGCGGGGGTTGCTCCGCGAAACAAGCGCCAGGCACTCACCATCCTTCTGGTAACGAGAGGAACGTGATCTCTTCTCATGCATTCACAGGTGTTCAGTTGCATGGAAGGCCTTATTGATACGGGATAGTATCAACGTTTCAAAAAGTTGGATTTTTGGGGGGACTTTTCTTTTTCTTTGGCTGGCAGGAGGAAGGAGCAGGAGTAACAGCAGTACGAGTAGTCGTTGATGATGGGACCAAAGGTCCTGGATCTTGGACTACACCCCCCGGATTCCTGCACTTACTTTGATTCCACAGGTACCTCTGGTACAAGCATCCAGCATTCGAGTACACAGCAGCAGCAGCAGTTATATACATCCGCGGTGCACAGAAGGCATATACCCCTGGTACACAGCTTCGCACAATTTATTTGGTCTTTTCGGTGTTGTTGCTACGTTGCTACACCGCTCCCGGTTCGCGAACGGTTCCGAAAAAAAAAACATGCTATATTAATACTACTACCGGCACGCGAGGAACGGTTCTCGGAAACATTGAGGTTCTTGGAGGTAGAAACGACGTCGCCTGCATGCTGCATGTTGTATGTTAGAAACCTCTACTATTATTACTTTTATTGGACAGCGGGTTTTTGGTAGTATAGATGCTTCTTCGGGGGTGCTTGGGAGTGGTCGTTTTTTGGTGGAAGAGATGGAGGGATGTTGTTGGTTGTAGTAGTCTTCATGAGCGTCACATCAGTTCTCTGATTTGTCGTAGGATATTATTAGCTGAGGGGTATTATCGCCCGTCTACAACGAACAGCGTGATGAGCGCCCAGTATCATTACGGGTAGGATCATCTTGCGCCCGATCTGTACGACACCTTGTATTGTAACTCGATCAGGCACCAACTTGCATAAAACATCATATACGCCAAACACGCAGTAGTAGCCGTTCGTTGCTCTCAATTTGTATCGTCGATATTTCCCGCTGGAGTCCCAAGATAGTTTCACTATTAATAGATCAGATAGATGTACTATTATTGTTGTTTTTTAGTATAATGCAGGAGCGGGAGGGGCAGGTCGGGGCGAAAGGTGGTGGAACACGCGGTGGCCGACTGGACGATACTCAAAGCTTGCTGTGAAAAATCGGGAAGCTTGAACGCAGGTCCACATCCTCCGACCCAGAGCATGATATATACCTGGTATATTTTTATTCCAAATCCTGGAAGCACCCACCTTGAGCACCCATACATACCCTGAGCACCTACCCTGAGCATTTTTTTTCCCCCTTTTTTTCCCTGAAACTGTCTCTGGTTCAGGGATTCGTTCAAAATGGTTTTATTTAGGGCTGTGGCCCAAATCACAGGTACCAGGGTATTATATGTGAAGAGGGGTGCAGAGATATATATAAGCTGGTAGGAGGCGCAGGCATGTCGGTGTTGGGTAGAGCACGCTGCTTCTAGATCACGAACTTCTTATTAAGGCTCCTCATGTGAGTTTAGAGAAAGGGAGAGAACCCAAGTGAGCAAGGAGGGCATCGTCGGGGACACAACTCAGCCCAGACGTTGACCAAAACCAACCTGTGTGCAGATACAGTCTATCGGGACGTTGTCCCACAGAAGATTCCCAACTATAACAGAATGTTCCCGACCGGGACGTTGTCATGCAGAAGGTTCCCAGACTTTTTTTTTTTATTCGCCTTCTGACAATGTGCAGGGCGTTATTCATTCAAAATGAAAAAGCGGACATAATGAGTAGGTATAGCAGTCTGGGAGAAGGGATCTTTAGGGATGTTTTTGACTTGAAAAATGCGTAGCGTGGTTGGTCTGCACTTACTTCGGAATCGTCGTCCGCAACCGAGAAATTTCCTGGTTCGATGCAAACGCGGCGCAGCGGCGTTTATGGCGAGTTTTGGCCCGTTTTGGCTGCGGTTTGGGGTCAGGGTTTGGGTTAGGGTTAGGGTTAGGGTTAGAGTCAGGGGTTGGGTTGGGTCTTCGCCCGTACCTTGATCCCAACAGGGTCCAAAACACCTGAATAGCCTACCAACCTAAAGATCTCTTCTCCCAGATTGTTAAAGGTCCTCCAAAATTAATCGAATACCACTAACTTCATCGAACCAATTATCCTTCCCTGCGTGTACACACTTGAATATGCACCCCCACCATTTACCGAGGTATTTTACCTACTATGTATCTATACGCCATACTTCATTCCTACTCCGCATCTACATTCCACCCCCACGCCATGGGAAGTAGTCCTCCTTCCTCCTCCCAGACTTATACAATAACGTTCTGCGGGCAAAGGGGATGTCTGAACTGCTCCATACAATATTCCCTAAGAGTTATGTATAACCATATAAGATTCGCCTGCAGATATATTCCTACGTTTCTACATACAACCATATAGTATTCGTCTACAGGTATGTCTGGTATCTGCAAAGAGTTACAGTATATGCAACCATACAAAGATCCGCATGCATACGGGTATATGCGTTCCTATACAAAGAATGAGCTACTCCATCACATTCGCCCACCCTGAATATTCGTAGATGCTCACACACACGACGATAAAAGGATGATGACCATATAATTCCGAAATCGGGAAGAGGGATCGAAGATGCGGCTATTCAACACAGAAATGAGGTGATATATCTACCCCACACCTCGTAGTGAGGCTTCGACGCCTCACTCAAGAAATAATCGACTATCCGGAAGGGGGAAAAAACGCAAGAAACCAGACAAGGCGCAAAGGTTCGAAGGAAAACGAAAGCCAAAGACAATACGTTGGCGGGAAGTACGCCGCAGAGCTTGAAAGGGAAATGAAGCGGGGTCTACAACGCGAGGCCTCGAGGCTGACGAGAACGTGGAGCCGAGAACTAAGACGTAGAACCCGCGGCGGCCTGCTGGTAACACACTAGCACAAGCGAGAAAGTGACGTGGTCTTTCTTCCGAAACGACATACGCTGAGAAAACCGGGGCCATTAGGGAATGCGTCATATATTGCAAAGCAAGCAGAAAGACGCGGGTCGTAGCAAGGCGAGTCGCGACTAAAAGAAGTACGTCAATGAAAGTGGGCCAATTAAAACACCTGGAAAACGGTAACAGAAGCATGGAGGTTAAAGCGAGTCCCGTACGCTAGAAACAAAGTGGGAAGTGGAAAATATATGTCCAACAGATACGCAGGATAAGAAAAAAGCTGAAAAAGCACACAAATAAGTACCAGGTAGACAACAACCATGGCAGCAAATACTGTAGCGCCACCGTTCGGCGGCCTGCACAAAGAGGAGGCCAGTGGAAACGGGTGGCGGAAAGTTGACGAAGAACGCAAATGCCACCGGAAGTACAATACCACGATTTCGTGGTAGCAGAAAGTAGAAAGAGCAATCATCAATGATACCAAAATTTTGCGGTGGTAGGTTCAAGTTGAAGACAGAATCGCAAAAAATCCCGAAGTAATACCACGATACACGATAGTCCGGCGGCCTTCGCTATGGAGGCAAGCGGAACCGGCAGTGGAGGAGTGAATACCCGAAACCCATATCCCGAAGGTACAGTACCACGACAGTTCGGCGGCCGTTGCTACAAAAAAGCGAACGGATCCGGTATAGTGGTAGATTGAAAGCGCCAAACCGACACACCCGAAAAGACAATACCACGACAGTTCGGCTGCCTTCGCTAATAGAGAAAGCGAACGGAACCGGCAGTGGTAGATTAAAAACACTAGAAGACCAACACACCCGAAAAAAGACAACGTCCTATGAAGAAACAACCCAATACAAACAAAAAGAAGTAGACAAAAGAAACAAACCAATACGTCCGAACGTACAAAGTCACGACAGGTCGCCAGCTTTATTTAAAGAGTCGAGCGGAACTGGCGGGGGTAAAGATGGAAAAGAGCAAATCTATATATATATTGAGGTAGAAGTTACACAACAACACGCACCCTTGTTGCTAGACCCCGATCAGCCGAAAACTAAACCTAAAAGGGGGCGGCATACTAGGGTCACAAAACGACCGTAGACGCACCCAAACGATCCCGAGAAATACTCCATGCTAAAAGAGGCTACTCATGGGGGCCAAGAGGGGCAGTCAGAGGCCCACTGGGCCCGTCGGAACTACGTAATACCCCGCGAGCTAGGCTCCCAGTCTTATGGCGTTGTAAACACCACGATCCGTAGATGCCGATGCTGGAGGTTGTGTAGTTTCGCCGGCCGGAGGTTGATCTTGACCGGTCCAGGATCGTCGAGGAACCGGATGATGTCGGTGTTGTCCGAAAGAGAGTCCGAGGGAACGCGATAGGCAATCTTGCCCAGCCACCATAGGCCATCGCGAGCCTTGTACCAAAGGTGTGCTCCCGGTGGAAGTACGGTGGAGCTGAAGGAGCGTAGCCAGAGATCGCGGGGAATGAGGATGTAGCCGGAGGCGAGGAAGATTTGGTCTTTAGAACGCGATAGCCCGCGCTGCGCGGCACCGATGCGCATCTGCCTGTGGAGGCGGTTTGCCTGGCGGTGTTGTGTTGGGGTGCCAGACCAGTAAAGGAAGATGTGGCGTCTGGAGTGTTGGAGGTCGAGTTCCCGTTCCAAGGAAGGGCTAAGCAGTCTGACCCAATGGGTTTCGTATAGGACCGCGATAACTCCGCCACGGCCGCGAACGAGTTGGTGGCCTGTGATCTGTTCGACCTCGAGGCGTTCCGGCGGTGGTGAGACATCGTCGAAGGTGACGTGGAAGGGAGCGGACTCGGTGGTGAAGGAGTTCAGCTCGTACTTTGTGAGGTCTGATGGTAAGTACTTGGGCATGTCGGTGGTGTCGCCGGGGCTCCGGCAGGGCTTGCAACGCTCGACAGAGACGCGGCGTTTGGAGCCCCTTCCTGGCAGATCGGAGGGTATGTCGAGGAAGAGGAGTTTGTCGGTTGTCGGGGACGTCGGAGGCCGGCGCGGGGCCCACGGCGAGAACCTTGAAGGGTCCGATCCAGTCAAGGGAAAGCTAGGTCTTGAGCACGAAAGTGCCCGCGGAGTTGTAGACCCATGCCCGGCCGCCCACGGTGTACGGGCGTGAAAGGCGAAGGGCGTCCATGATGGGGTTGTTGCGGCGGGCCAGGCGTGAAGCGGTGACGGCGTGGTGTTCGCGGACGAGGCGGTATGCGCGTTGTTGGCGCTCGGTGGCAAGGTTGCAGTAGGCCAGGAGGTCGCGGTCCAGGCTCTGGTGGCCGCCAAGGTTGGGGGAGTTGAAGGCCGAAAGAAGCAGATGCGGAAGGCAGCCCATGTGGACTTCGTTGGGGGTCAGCCCGGTGGAGGCGTTGACGGAGTTGTTGTAGGATGATTCGACGTGCGGAAGCAGCTCGTTCCAGTTGTCTTGTCGCTCGTTGCTTCCCATGGAGAGCATTTGGGCCATAGTGTGATTGACGCGCTCGACGCCGCCATTGATGCAGGGGTGGTACGAGCTGGTGTTGATCTTGTTGATGCTAAGGCGTTCGTAAATGGCGTTGGAGAGCTTCGAGGTAAAGTGCAGCTCGTTGTCGGAGATGAAGGTGACGGGGCACCCCCACAGAGGGATGAACTTGTCGATGAGGATGTCAGCAGTGCCGACGGCGATGAACTGGGCTGCTGCCACTGCGTACATTTCGGCGCGACAGCAGAAGCGGTCGGTGAAGAGGAGGATATAGGAGCTGCCGCGTGGGGTAAGGGACAGCGGGACGAAGTAATCGACACTGACGGAGACACCGGGGCCGTCGGGTAGGGGCAGGGAAAGGGTGGACCAGCGGATGGTTTGGCGCGAGGTCTTACGCGCCTGGCACTTGAGACAGCGACGGATCCACCAGCGGGCGGAGATGTCCATACCGATCCACCGGAAAGAGCGTGCGAGCATGCTGACCGTCGGGAGACTCCCAAGTGGCAGGAAGCGACGGCGTGGCAGGTGTGCAGCACCAAAGGATGCATCAACATCGGAACGTAGATGCGCGGGAGTGGCGCGGTGGAAGATGTGCAGCTGGTTCCGATGTGGTGGGGCTTAAGTGGTTGTCGAACAAGGAGAACGGTTTTGTCGTCGGTGCAGTGGAGTTGGCGTTTTTCTGCGAGGGCAAGCACGTCTGGAAGCGACGGGCGCCGAGACGGCTGGAATGAATTCAGGGGTTCGGGCGGCGGGGGAGGCGGGGAGTGCAAGGAAAGGTAGTGTATGGTAGCGGCGCAGAGGGGCTCGGCGCTTTGTTCGCGTGCCCAGTCCGTGTGCGTGAAGTGTTCCACACAGGAGAGGAGGTGGGGGCCGTCGTGGCCAAACACCGGCAGGAGAAGCGAGGGCGATACCGGAGGTCGTGGAAGAGGTCGTGCTGAAGCCGATCTTGGAAGACCGTTGTTGGGCGCGACGGCAGGCTCGGGGGGGTGGGGCCTAGGTGGGGAAGAAGACGGTGCCGAAGGCGATCCGCAGCCCATGGACGCTCGCAGGGCTGGCTGCGCTGATTGCGCGGGCGGCACGGCCTGGGGTGTTGTTGGTTCGGAAGGACTCGGTGGTCCATTGTTCGTGGGCGCGGGTGCCCGGGGGCGGGTCGGCGCTGAACTTGGAGGTACAGCCACCGTTACTCGGCGGCCGAAGCCATAGTCGGCGGTGGCGCGGAGGATGCCAGCGGCGGCGGCGCGATGACGGGTCCGCGAAGAGATCAGGCCGTAGGGGCTGGAGTTGTGGCGCCAGTGGTGGGCGGGGGAGAGACGAAAGGCGGCCTGAAAGCCAAGCCAGGAGGAGCGCCAGCATCCACTGCGCAGTTTTCGGATCTGGCGAGGGACCCGGCGGCGTTTTCGTGGGTCGAGACAGGCCCGACGAGGGTTTCCTCCCCCCCGAGGAAGGTCCGGAACAACCCATGGAGGGTCCAAGGCGGCGGAAGTCGCCGTCGTGGTCGTCTGTGAAGGGGACCTGTCGGATGATCGGGATGAGAAGGGAGCGAGTTGGTACGAGCCCACCCACGACGATGCCCGACTTAGAGGGTTCGCAAGGCGTGAAGCCGCAGTGACGGATAAGTAGATGCCCACGGTGTCGGGGCTCCTCAGGCGGTTAGGTCCAGTGCGGTCGGCATGGCTGGTTGGGGAAGGCGGAAGAGGAAGTCAGCGTTGCCGTTGGATGTACCTTTCCGGTACTCCAGCGTGTATGTGTGGGTGGAGAGGAACTCCAACTAACGCTGGACGCGGGCGTTGTGCTCGCCTACTTTGTCGATATTCTCGGGCACCTTGTGGTCGGAGTAGATGACGAACTTGGTCGATCAAAGGAGACCGCATAGCCGCTTGATGGCCCAACGATGCTACCGGCTTCAAGGTCCAGGGGGGTCCAAGAACGTTTCGAGTCCAAGGTGGCGCGGCTGATGAACAGGATGGGTCGGACGGAGCCGTCTGGTTGTTCCTTCTCGAGGGTGGCGCCGAAGCCGTCGCGGCTGGCGTCACAGTAAAAGCGGAAGGGGCGGGAGTTGTCGGCGACACCGTCGTAGTCCGGAAAAACCAGGATTGGAGAATCTCGCGGACGGTCGCTTCCATGGCCGGGATGAAAATGAATTTGGCCCTTGCTTGAGCAGGGCCGCGATGGGGCGTAGGTGTGTGGAGAGGTTCCCGAGGAATTTGCGGTAGTAGTCAATTCCGCCAATGAGCGTGCGGGTTTGCTTCACGTTCGTTGGTTGTTGTTGTTGTTGTTCTCACATTAACTCTCTGACGAAGGAGTCCGTGGTCACACAAAGGTGCTGGAGCCCTAGGAAGATCCGAAAAACAAAAAAAAACGAAAATTCGGCTGCCTCAAAATACACGAGACGGAAAAAGCGCACACAAGATAAAACCAATGTGCAAAACTGAACTAACATGGCCGCGGGTATATCCTCTCAACTATAATATAGAAGAGTACCCCCGTTCCCACCACTAACCAACTCGTGGCTGCTGACTACAGCGGATGCTGTCTGAAGTGCTGCCTGTACCGTACGAAACGCACGGTAGTCGTGAAAACGAAAGAGGAACACACCTGCCTGCTATCTGGAGTGCTGTCAGAGTGAAGACTCGCGGATATGCAGTGAAAAAAGGAGCAATCGAACCTTACTACCACACGAATATCAACGATCGCCATCTCTTCCTGGACTGTCTGACACAAAAAGGTGCAGCACAGTTATGATACCACGTCCCTGATAATTGCGTAGGTTATTCCCCATGAAGGGTATACAACTCGTTAAACTACGAAGACCAGTGACGAGTACCGGTAGATACTATTCTGCCTCGTGAAAAACAATACCAGGAAAAAACAAACTATGACTGCTTCTCTCGTGATGATAGTGTGCGCGCAAATCATGGGTCTCCATGCACCGTCTTCCTGCCGCTCTTCATGGCCGCATCATCGCCTTGGCCCAATCCACCCGCTCCTTTGCGCGTGCACTCGTTGCCATTCCCTTCCAGTCGTTTCCCTTTCTCCGTCATCCTGAAAAACAAAATGCTCCTCGCACTTGCGGTTCTGATCTGGGAAATAAAAATTCTCGCGCAGGGGGAGGTCAATCCGTCTCTTCCCCGCACGTCGACGCTCAGTCTCCCTCCTCCCTCGTCGTCGAATCCAGCCTCCTACCGGCGCAATAGACTGTGCCGTAGTGTGGCCTGTGGTGGCGTCTGCCTCCGCGCACGGACCCCCCGATTGAGCATTGCTGCTCTGCCGCAGCTGCCTAAAAAGACGCGCGAATCGTAGGTCTCCGTGCCTGACGCACCACGTACGACCCAACTCTACTGCCGCCTGAGCCTCGCGGCCACAGGCAGCAGCAAGAAGGTATCACTCCTTGAGGGTGAGTCCGGCCTTACACCCGCCAGAAAGACCTACCCCACTCGCTATTAGCCTGATAGGGCATGCCTCGCAGCATTCCTTGCCGAGGCAGCGAGGGGAACGGAAGTATCGGCATCTTGGTCAAGGCAGCGACCTTATCGGCGTTAGGGCAAACGCCGGCGGGGGAGATCGTATGTCCCAGGAAGTCGGCCTTGGTGGCGCCAATTCTGGCCTTGGCGGCGGAGAGCTTGAGGTTGTGGCGTCGAAGGCGTTGGATTAGGGCTCGGATGTTGGTGGTGTGGGCTGTGGGGTCCGCATTGTAGACGCTGATGTCGTCAAGGTAGGCGGCGACGCGTTCCAGGCCTTTGATGACCTCGTGAATCACATTGACGAACCAGTCGGGGGCGGCGCGGCTGAGGTTGGGGCTTCGCTAACCACAGGAAGGTAGTCGTGGAGGGCTCGGACGTTGGGGGCGGAAAGGGATGGCGGGGGCTCTAGAGAAGGGTCGACAAGGGTGGAAATTGGCACTCACACCAATGGAAAAGAGGAGGTCCCAAGGAGGTCCCCCGGTTCAAGCTCGATGGAGCCGGAGAACGGTATGGTCGGGTGCCCATCGGGGATAAAAATCACCGTGTCCGAAGGAGGATCATCGCGGGGAAGCATGATGACACATTGACCATTTAATTCCCGGCGAACGCTGGAGCGCCGGACTGGCGCACCAGGTTGACCTGGACGAGGGCTGGAGTGGTCGAAAGCAAAATCGTTCGGGTGAAGGTGGTAAAAGGTATTCGGGAATGAACGCTGCGGCTCGGTCGGGGCGCGTGGAGAAAAGGGGGAGGGGGGGGGCAAGATCCTAGCGGACGGTCCTTGGCACTCGCTCCAGAAGGTTAGAGCACTCCCAGAGCGAAGGGTAGTAGGCCAATCGTTCTGCGGCCCTGAAACCTATGACCCAGATGAGGTCATAAGGGCTGGTTTCAGTCAGGGCTATGTAGTCCGTCTCCAAGGGAGATCTACGTTAAGCCGGGGTTTAGCCGAATTTGCTCAAGCTCACTTGACGACACGACGCGTGGTTGCAATTTTGTTGCAGTATTGCTACGTAACTGTTATACCGAAAGCAAAATCCCTAAAATCGAGCAAGGTTTCTCAAAAACGAAAAGAAAAAATCACTCGTCGTACGTGCTCGTATTATATTACTGTAAGGGATAGGCTCTCATCTCGCTGCTGTACAAAGTAGGCCTTTCATGGACAATCGCCAGAAGTCGACTTCGTTAGGGGGGCGATCGCACCGGCGCAAACGGAAAGAGAGCGGGCTACGAGCGAATAGCAACGGTTCGTTGGGGCTTCTGCTGTAACAAGGCTAGATTGCTGCTGCGGGAGCAGCCCGAAAAGTACTGCATGTCAAAAAAATTGACTCGGAACTCAAAAATAGAAAGCCCCTCATGAAGATGCTCACAGGGTGGCAGGTGTCGGGGAGGGTAGAAGAAGGCTATGAGGAGCAGGTGCGTCTAGCTCAGCGGTGACCAGTCCCAGCCGACGTCAACGCCAAATGTGAAGAGGGGTGCGGATATAGAAGCTGGAAGGAGGCACAGGAATGTCGGTGCTGGTAGAGCACGCTGCTTGTAGTTCACGAACTTCTTAATAATGCTCCTCAAATGAGTTGAGAGGAAGGGGGTGAACTCGCAAGGAGGGCGTCGTCGAGGACACAATTCAGCCCAGACGTTGACCAAAACCAACCTGTATGCAGATACAGCCTATCGGGACGTTGTCCCACAGAAGATCCCCAACTATAACAGAATGTTCTCCACCGGGACGTTATCATACAGAAGGTTCCCAGACTTAGAGCAGAATGTTCTACGCGCAAAGGAGGTGTCTGATCTGCTCCACTGAATTTTCTCTATGAACTACCTGGTATGAATTCTCGTAACCATGTAAGATTCGCCCGCAGATACATTCAACACTACATAAAACCATATAGTACTCGTCTACAGGTATGCCTAGATTCTAGTATCCCCAAAGAGCTACAGTATATGCAACCATTCAAAGATCCGCATACATACGGGTATATGCGTGCCGATACAGTGGGTGTGCTACTCCATCATATTGATATGATACTTGATACTTTGGACGGGATCGGCGTGACATTATCATCATGATATGTTGATATATACTGGTAATATCAACATATCATGATACATCGATATATCAGGATATCAAGATATTGTCTTGATATTTTTGGAAGGTTTCAAACAGCGCAACAAAAATTTCACAACGAGTCAAATCACCGCACACGAGCAGGCATGCGCACGTCCGTAGCAGTGATGATATGCGCTCAATTGTTAATGAAATCCCTCTGAAATAAGTTGTTTTGCTGCAGCCTGTATCAGGTATCAGAGACAACAACACATCTACGCAAAAAAATGCACACTCCCACCCGTGTGTGTGGTTGTACCATACGCCTCTTCTAGGTATTTCATCATTTAGGTTGTTTTGTCGACGCAAGTCATATTGATGCGGCTGATTAACAAACTCTGTACGGCACGAGTGGTATCACACACACCCAGCCCACTATACGTAGACACGTGAAACCCATGAACATACAGATAGAACTACTTACAGATATCTCACTGTGAGCGTGCTCGGTTGGTAGATCCCTGGCCTCTCTCAGAGCTCCCATTTGGGAATCACCTCCTTATATTACTTGCCGGACCTTTCGAGCGGTTCTTTGTTTTCTCCATTTCTCTTGGCACTTTCAGTTATTTTTTCCTTTTTTTATTTTCTTTCGTGTGCGTGCATGTGCTCGGAGCACGGCACCGCGGGTGGTGCTGGCGGGCGGAGGGGGGGTTGCAAGGAGCGCGGTCGCCGTTTTCGTGGCTAGGTGATTGATGCGTGTGCCTCGAGACACGAGGGAGGGAAGCATGAATGGGCTCTGTCTGGCCATTTTTTATTTTGGATAGAGTATGTACGAGTTTACAAGGGTCGTTCGGGATTGCAAGATGATATTCAAGCGGTTCTTATTTCTGCGACCGGGGTGAAGTTCGAAGAGAGAGCTGCGCAGTCTGAGCACCAACGTTGTCGAGCTGGCGAACGACGGCCACGGTGAGCACGGGGCTTCACGCGAGGCGGGCGACGGCGCTCACTTTGACAGAGAGTGAGGAAAGCTTTATACCTGGACCGAATCGGTGGCGAGGTGGTCGCGAGAGGGGCGGGCGCCGTACGAGGCTGAGAGAATCGCTGCCGTTCTATTATTTTCTTTCTTGACCGGTGCAAGGTGTTCCAATCAGGCAGAAGCAGGGGACGGGGAGTTTTTTCTTTCCAAAAAAAACAAATCGGTTTTATTTTCATTGTTTTTGCGGTCCTGATTTGCCGTGCTCTGCTTTCTCTTTCGTACATACAGCATATGCACATCAAAATAGGAAAACGATCACCCTACCTGGGATATGTACGTACGTACGGTATGTGAGCGAGCGTAGCGGGCGGAACTTCCCGCGACGCGAAGCATATGTGGCGTCCGAGCTGTTTTTTCCTCAAGCATGACGGCGGGACTCTTGGCATTATCAAGCCGCCAGTGTGCAACAACAATCATAAAAAACTGGGCCTCAGTCTGCCTCGCATAATTTGATCCTTCCTGAGCGAGCGTAGCGGGCGGCGTAGGCCGCCCGCGGAGCGAAGCGCCTTGTACGTCATACGGAGTATTTATTCTACGATACTGGCGTCTACAGCGATGTAGAACCCTGTAACTTGTACTCTCATTTGCCTGGGATAATTCGTTCCCTCCGGGTACCTGCAACCCGTACTTCGCACTTGGCACTTGGCGCCCTACAGCATTCTACCAGATGTTATGTTTCATGCTTTCGTGCAGGGGCACGATGTCTGCTACCCGCTCCCCACCCAGGCGGTTCCGGTGCTGTGACGCTGTGACCCTCGGCGTACTGCTGGACTGCCTCGCGGGGCGGCGCGCGCGCGTATATCTATCCGCTACTTGGTTGGGCCGCACAAAAATGTCGTTACATGACGCAAACGCCTATTTTTGTGTCTGAAAATATCAACTTATCACGGAATTTCACTTGATATGATATATCATGATAATTTAATATATACGAAGTACCTGGTATAACTTATCAGCCGTGTGTTGACGCGATAGTTGATACCGCATCAACTCAACTTATATCAACATATCAGGCGTAATATTTGGGTTGATACACAACGCTAAAGACGACGAAGCACAGCACAAGAGAAAAGGCAGAAAGCGAAAAGCGAAACGGAAGATACAGAGACACAAAGAGGGGCAAACGGGAAAAGAAGGAAAGAGGCGAAAAATAAAAGGAAAAAACAGGGGCTAAAAACTACCAGGTATTAAAAGGGACGATAAGACGACAGGCAGGCACTGGTGCATACAGACAGGCAAAGTTGCCCGGGTAGCACCATGCTAGTTACTTGGGTCCCAAAGGAGGAAGCGCATCACGACGATGGCCATACCCGGGCGTCAGTCTGTTGGGCAGACCGCCTCCCCCCCCCCCCCTATTATATATAAGTTGGGCTGATGTCGGTTGGCAACGACACTGTAAAACATGCCGCTCACTACGTGAGCTAGACAACCAGGGTACCGATTTTTTTTTGTTGCGGTCGGTCACAGCTGGTTGTCGAGTTAGATCGTTTGTGCGAGGTGAACAGTCTTTACTCCGCATAAGTGGGAATTTTCGTATCACGTACCAGGTAGTGTTTATGGTGAGGCACCCAAGAGGCAGTTACATAGTACGTCCACTGCTGTCTCTGGAAATGCCTACACCGGAAACTAAATCAACTCATTGAACCTGCCATCCATATGCAAGTCCGCCTCAAAAGCGGTTCTTAGTAGGGTGCAGCTCACCCTTCATGCGACTCACCAGACACCTCACGGCGCTTCGTGCTCGGTGCAAGCAATGTCTGCCTGGTCGGTGAAAACCCGACATGCTCCGTCCCGGCATCGTAGAGATGCGGGGGTCTATGGTCATACGACTACGGCCATGCATGAGATCGAGTGCATCTCTCCTATCGAGTACACCCCCCCCCCCCCCCTACCCCTTCCTCCCCTCCCCCCTCGTCCCCCTTTCACCCCCCCCCCCCCCCCCTCCTTCCCTGCCCTCCTGCGCGTACCACTGGCTCCACTTGGATCTGCATAGGGTCACCAAGCATCATTTGTTTCGCCACAGCAGGAGCGCCGAGACTATTTATTCTGGCGCCCCCCTCCCGTTGCCAGCTTTGAAGCTTCTTGACCGTCCTCGCGGAACCGCCTTCTCGGCACGAAATGGTTTGGCCACACCAAACCTGAGACCACCTCGATGCGGGGTGGGGGAGACGAACTGCTGTTAATTGTAAGGCAGTATGGACCCTGGGACCGAGTACTGCTGACAAGTTGATGCCTTTGGCTCTGTTCTGGTCTCTCACACGAGGTGCTTGACGATGTTATAAGCTCTTCTATTAGTTGCTGCTTGCTTCGCCAGATGTCTTCTGAACGAAGGGGCGAGGCGTTCATCAGAAAAGCAGGCGATAACGCCTGCCAGGTATGATGAGGGAACGATTTCTACAATCCATACCGCCGCAACAGGGGAGAGGGGATACCGTAACACTAGCCCACCCTGAAGGGTCGTATACGCAGATTCAAGAAAACTCAAGCACGAACAAAAAAATGCGGAGAGTTCGGAGAATTGGTCGAAGATGCGGCACTTCACAGCCCACTCCCATACCTCTAACTTCCAAGGCTGTGGCCAAAAACACGTGGGCACTGCGAATCAGGCAACAACAAGTCCGAAAGTACGCGAAAGCGGCAAAACCACGTAGAACTATCCGGACGCTAAATCGAGGACGAAAATTCGAGGAAGCCGTGTCGCTCGCGTGTTCGGTTCCCTCCTGCTGTGTATGTCAGGACGCCGCCTCATCTGCCATGGCGGAACCAAGCCAAGAGCCGGACTTCGACCTACACGCGGATGACGAGCCACTACTGGTCGGCTCGGACACCCCCTCCGATTGGCCCGCCGCCATGGACATCCGTTCGACTTCAGCTCCAACCGGTGGCGACCCTTTCAGTACTTCCCGGACAACGGCGGAGGCCACCAAGGTTCCGTCTCGGACTGCGGCGGGGAAGACCACGGTCTCATCTAGGACTACGGCAGGGGGCGCATGGGATCACTCGGGACTGCCCCCCATCCCCGTCATATACACAATGCCTCCATGCCCTTGGAGACCTGGGCCGAGCTCCCATCCCACGTTCGGGATAGCCTCATCGCCAGCGAGGCGTCAACTCGTCAAGCCTGGAAGGCCGACGCGTGTTGGCGCGGGTTGATGCGCCTTACGGGAGGCGAACAGGAGGTCGCAGGCCGCGTTCATTGTTGCTGTTGGCAACGAAGCGTCGGGGCTCGTCAACACCATGTCCAGGGTACCCATTGGAAAGGCGTCCATGGAAGCCAATAGTGAGCGCCCCACCTTCGCGTGCCCCGGGCGGAAGGCGGGTTGGGTATGCCTGGCGAAGTTGGAGATGGACAGATGCACGAAGGCGAAGTCGAACGAGGTCGGCGTGTAGTCAAAAGGGCAGGCCGGGATGCCTTACGAGGGGCGCGGAAGCGGTGTAAAGGGTGTGTTGGAGCGCATCCGCTCCAGCGCCTAACGGTCGGCGGCCGCCTTGGTCATGCGGGATTTCTCCCGAGCGTAGATGGCGGTCGCCTAGGCGCGTTCGGCAACGTCGAGTTGCTTGCGCAGGAGTGTGACCTCGGCCGGGGTGGACTCAACCGCCGAGCGGCATTCGTCGTCGGTGGCAGAAGCTCCTGCGACCTTCGCGCGGAAGGCCGTGTCTAGTCGTGCCTTTTCGGCGGCAGCATCCGCGGCGTCGGGCTCGACGAGTTGACGCCTCGCTGGCGACGAGACTGTCCCAAACGTGGGATGGGAGCTCGGCCCAGGTCTCCAGGGGCATGGAGGCCTTGCAAAAGACGGGGATGGGGGGGCAGTCCCGAGTGATCCCGTGCACCCCCTGCCGTAGCCCTAGATGAGACCGTGGTGCTCCCCGCCGCAGTCCGACCCACCCAAAGCGATACCCGGGTCGGAAGGCTTGTACGCGGAAAAACCGAAACGCAGGCTCGGAAGGGAGTGGTGGGGATAGTGGCTCTGCCGATCACACCCCCCCGCGAACGTGAGGATTCCAGCCAGCGCCGTTCATTCGCATCTGCCTCCATCCTCCCCGACGCCACGGGGCGACAGCCCCCTCCGGAAACGCGCCCATGCCGACCATTTCCCCAGCGACACTGGGAGCACAAGCGCACAAATTGACCTAGATTTCCTCTCGTGAACTCGTGGACGCCACGCGACAGTCCAAGCGACCACCGCCTTTTATAGCGCTGCCTGGAAGGATACCGCAGCGAGTCTACGTTCGGAAGTATATTTCGGATGGGTTTCCCGCGAACTTCCACCCAACTTTATACTGTAGCACCTCGGATTCCTGTTCCGGCGGTGGTTTTCACTGCTATATCGAGCACTTTACGGTACCGCATAAGAACGAGTAGTCGAGGGACAACGCGACTCAACAGCTCACCTCAATTTCTGGCTGCAGGTGTCGCACAGGGGTGGGGAGTCGATAATTTTGAAGGCGTGGCTACTGGTGTCGCACGGGAAAACCTTTAGTTGGAGTTATCCTAGGGTTTCCGGAGTTGGCGGCAGAGCGTCTGGTTTTTCTTCAACTTATCACCACCCTTTCCGTCTGCCCCCTCTTCGTGAAGCCGCTGACCCGAGGTGCTGTCGTATCTCCACGTAAAGTACTTCTTAATGCCTGATTTTCCCTGCCCCGGGCGTCTATTGGACACGTCTTATAGGTTTCTTATATCTGGTGCATGAACTTGCTATATACATATATCCCCTGCTTCTGTTGCAGTATGCAAGGCGCTTTTTCTTGGGCCTTATGTCCCTGGCATACCCTCCTCTTTGTATGATGTAGCCGCCCCAAGTACTATACCTGCACGTTAAGCTGTAGGGACACACCCTGTTATCCATGTCGGGCTAGACGCCTTAGGCCTGCCCATTCGTCGAGGGAAGTATCCTGGTGAGGCTCGACGTTTGAACATCCTCCCACCCACTCCTCAAGGTGATCACTCAAACAAGGGGACCAATACTTGGCCAAGCGATGAGAAGGGGGGGTGGTGTTATTGGAGGGGAAGGGGGAGGAAGCTCATTCTGATGAAGGCGAAGCTGGCCTTGGGCCGGAAACACAAGGCTTTGAAAGACTGTTTCAGCGCCACTAATTTCGACGCTGCTCGCTTGTCACCGATACCGCATCTTCAGGAAGCGGCCAACCAGAAGAGAGGACTAGAATAAGTCCTGTTTTTGTGCGCACGACTGTAGGTGTCCTGTCTTGGTATCGTACTCCAACTTAACAGCCGCTGGTTAAACGTGAGACGGCGGAAGGCTAGCGTAGAAAAGGCACCAAGAAAAGCTTACGTATCAGGGTTGCTCGGGGTCACTCGACCTCGTGTTTTCCTACTCCATATCACACTGGGGTCTTCGGGCTTTTCGGAAGATCGGGCTTTCTGGGACCTCGGATATCTAGCGAACGAAAAGCAAAAACTGCACCCCCTCCTAGAACCCCTCGGCATGATGGCCTGGAGGGTGCGTTAGGGTCTAACTCGAAAAAAACGCGTGAACTTGTGAGCTTTCGTGAGGGGAAAAAAGTGAATTTCACCGTTTTTTTCAGAGTAACTTGGTTTCAGCATATAATCGACTTGTAGTGGTACTTTTTGCTCATTATTGATAATATTTTCGCAGTCAATTCTTCGAGTATTGGCGCAAACTCTTTTTGCAGGCATGTCTTGGAGTTCGTACCTAGGACCGTTTTGTACGGAAAAAAGGGCAGGGGGAAAATTCTTCCTACGGACACGCCTGACTGTTGTTTACCTTTTAAGAAGGCCTGTGGTTGGTCGGGACACAATTTTGGTGCTCACGCCAGCCCTAGGCCCTTATCAAGGAAAAAGGTCGTGCCATCTGTTTTTGCCGTTCATTGCGGTCAGTACGACACCAAATGTGTGACATTCGAGTAGCTATTGCATGCAGCATTCGTGGTTGACGCAATTTAATTATTTGAACCAGTCTGCAGCGATCTTGAGTGCTGTTCTCACAATTGCTCATTTTGAGGTATCCTTAGCGGTGGTAGGTTCGTACTCTAATCTGCGGTATCACATACACCCCAGAATTATTCCTATACACAAGAGGAGTGTACATTTTTGTTACAATATGTGTGCACTTTATCAACTCTAACATTTCCACCTGTACTACTGTGGTTGTGCTGTGGCAGTAGTTAGTACCACTCACGCCCCTGGTTTACGTACACCCACGCACTCTATCCCGGTCGCTATCATCTGCCCTGCAGTCGACTATACCTCGATTGACAGGGTTTGTATGGCGGCCCCCGGTCCCCCCCCCCCGGCCTGATGCGAGAAAAAAAATCACGACCATCATCCGTCATCGTGTATATCAAGTTTTGCTGTATTATTACTCGTAGTACGTAAGACAAAAAAAATGCATTTGAACAGGTTATAAGCCTCGTTTACTGGGCGAATCTGAGGCCAAGGAAGGACCCTGTTATTGTCATTGTCGAGTGTAAAACCATTGTGGGCGCCATAAAAATTCCCCCCCACACACATCAACGGGCCACCAAGGTAACGCCGCGGTGATGAGCGACAAAGAATACAGTCTGAACGACAGTCAGAGTTACAAGCAGTAGATATGGTACACCAGGTACCGTGATATAAAGTATCTCCGTACAGTACCCCTCTCTTTGAAATGGAGGCGTTCTTACTGTTGCTTTAACCCCTTTAGAACCGCAGTCCCGTTTTCGGGACAAACTATTTGAAATTTGACTGGTTTGTCCCCAAAACGGGACTGCGGTTCTAAAAGGGTTAAAAAGGGAAAAACGATATCCCCTTTTTCTTGTCGAAAGACATCCTGTCGAGGCAAGAGCTACAATAGTATCAGCCTGCCACTAGTGAGTTGTGAGTGCTCAACACAAAAAACAGAGACAAGCCGTCCTCTCTATGCATAGCGAACTGTAGTAAAGTCCGTCTTATACCGCTTCACCGTATTCTGATGCGGCCACTATGATATGATTTAATGCTGGCGTCGTCGTGGGTACCGTCGTCGTGGGTACCATAACACAGCGCGTAGCACACTAACAGGTGTGGGTCCCACACATGTAACAGCAAGTAGTACAAGTACTCTTACATCATAGTCCGTTCCCCTCGCTGCCTCGGCAAGACATGCTGCGAGGCATGCCCTATCAGGCTTATGGCGAGCGGGGTAGGTCTTTCTGGCGAGTGTAAAGCCAGACTCACCCTCAAGGAGTGATACCATCTTGCTGCTGCTTGAGGCCGCGAGGCTTAGACGTGGCAGTAGAGTTGGGTCGTACGTGGTGCGTCAGGCACAGACACTTACGATTCGCGCGTCTGTTTTACGCAGCAGCGGCAGAGCAGCAAGCTCAATCGGGATGTCTGTGCGCGGATACAGGCGCCATCACAGGCCAAACTACGGCACAGTCTAACTACGCCAACAGGAGGTTGGATTCGACGACGAAGGCGGAAGGAGACAGAGCGTCGACGAGCGGGGAAGAGGCGGATTGAACTCACCCTGCACGAGAATTTTTTGTGTTTCAGATCCGAAACGCAAGTGCGAGGAGCATTTTGTTTTTGGGACGGGGGAGAAGGGGAATCGACTGGAAGGGAGTGGCAACGAGACCACGTGCAAAGGAGCGGGGCTGAGGCGGTGAGGTGGTCATGAAGAGCGGCGGCAGGACGGCACACGGAGACCCCCGACCGGCGCGCACATCATCACGAGAGCTGCAGTCATCGCTTTTTTCTGATTTTTTACGAGGCAGTCGTAGTATATACCTGGCATCTGTTATTTACGTCACAGTGGTCTTTGTACTGTAGTATTGGCAAGTTGTATACCAGGTACCGTTCATGGGGAATCAGGAACGCGGTATCATAGCTATGCTGCACCTTTTATCAGACAGGTTATGTTGCTTCTTTTTCACTGCATGTCCGCGAGTCGTCACTCTGACAGCACCCCAGACATGAGGCGTGTTCCTCTCTGTGTTCACGACTACTGTGCGTTTTGTACGGTGCAGGCAGCCCTCAGACAGCAACCGCTGTAGTCAGTAGCCACGAGTTGATTAGTTGTGGGAACGAGGGGAAACTCTATTCTGTACCAGGTAGTTGAGTGGATACCCGCGGCCATGTTCGTTCAGTTTGCACAATGACTCCATTTCATTTGTTCGCCTTCTTCGCGTTGTGAAATTCTCGGTGGAAAGCGTAGTGTTTCCCCGCCGAATTTTTATTCTTCAGCGTTGTTCGGATTTTCCTAGGGCTCCTGCACCTTTGTGTGATCACGGGCTCCTTGATTTGAGAGTTAATATGAGAACAACAACCACAACGCAGCGCCAATGACATGCGTTGCCGTAGTGTTTAGGTTGCGTTGCCGTGCTATTCCCCGGTGTACTCCTTATTACTAGTACTTGTTATTGCACGGCCAAAAACCGGAGTTGGCGTGCTTATTCCACAAGTGTGAGTACTCGTAACCCCTTGTTGCAGTAGGTCTGATTTGTTCGAGGAGTTGGAACACCGCATATCTTCTGGTATCTGCTTAACACCCACTCGCGCTGAAAATCTGCGAAAAATTGCGTGTTCTCTCGTGTGTTTTCTTTCCAACTTATTGCTTCTTCGTTTTCATAGAATGTGTATATCGTACCTGTCATATCCAATAGGATGGCATATGACGTTGCACATTGCATTGTCTACTGTGGTTACTGCATACGTAACAGTAGACAAAAAACAAAAAGGGATACGACAAAGCAACGCAAAAAGAAAAGCAGATAGCAAAAAGCAAAAGGGAAGATACAGACAGAGGCACTAAGAGGGGCAAGCGGGAAAAAAGGAAGAAAGGACGAAAAGAAGAGGGAAAAAAGGGACAAAAAAGGCAAAAAAAGGAGCGGGGGAGAGGAAATAATACGAAAGGCAGGCACTCACTGGTGCATTCAGACACGCAGAGTTGCCCGGGTGACACCATGCTAGTTACTTGGGTCCCAAAGAAGGGAGCGCATCATGACGATGATGGTCATACCCAGGCGTCAGTCTGTTGGGCAGACCGCTTCCCCCCCCCCCCTGGTATCAGGTAACGGCTAAAACGGGACCGGTTCCACCTGAGTGTGGCAGCCGCTCCCGCACCGCGCTTACGTGGGATGAATTTGGGCGAGAGATTTTCACTGCACTCGTTACTTGGAGCCCCGCAGTCAATGGAACGGCACTTTTAGGACTGCAGTTCCATTTTGGGGACAAACCATTCAAATTCCAAGTACTTTGTCCCCTACACGGGACTGCAGTCCTAAAAGGGTTAAGTGGGACCCTCACCGTATTGAAAAATATACGGAATAAAGACCGAAAGGATTTACGAAATTTCGAAATGAAGTTCATACCGAAATATTTTACGAACTTCGAAAACGGTGTAGTTACGTTACGTATCATGAAGCTCCAAAAAAGACGGCATTTCAAGAAAAGTGAAGACGGACACGTTGCGGTCCGAACGCATTCTGAACTTTTATACAGAAGCGTATACTGCGGCGAGTTAAAATTACTCTCGCTCGTAACACAGCAGTCCCGTTTTGGGGACAAACCACTCAAATTTCAAGTAGATTGTCCCTAAAACGGGACCGCGCTTCTAAAGGGGTTAACTTTTATATAGAAGTAAGTACTAGTCGAGTAAAAAATACTATCGCTTGCAGCCCAGCAGTAGAATATGATCCAATCCAACAGATTCCACTTGAAAAAAGAGTTAACACACAATTTTTCTGCGGGCCTCGGGGAGCGATGCTGCAGCTCGATCCGTCACCCCGATTAGGATGCTGAAAGTCAACTCTGATAACTCCACACAGGGAACGCGCAGAGGTGTGGTTTGGACCATGACGATCGCCCCCGCGAGGGCTTCGACATGATGCGTGCGGCATGGGCGTAGCCGTTTCGAAAGAAAATTGTCCGTAGGTGACCACAGGGTGACCCTAATCGGACAGACGAACAAGTTTTCTGCACACAGACAAGTTTTCCGAATCCGTTTGAGAGACCACAAGTGTACCACCTGTGGAATTTGGGCTGGGCGGTCGAATATACGAGGAGCCGTCCCACGTTCCCAGCAAGTACTCAAAACGGCCTCCGACTGGAGTTCTCGCTGAGTTGACTACAAGCTAAATGTCCTGCCGTAAGTCATCTCTGTTGCAAAGTACCGCAACCCTAGTACATAGTTGTGCATCGCCGGATTTCCTGCGTATCATAGAGCTACAGCTGTGCTGCAAGCTCTCAAGACTAGTGTTCGACCTGGTGCAGACTATTGGGCAAGTTTGCTGCGTTACCCTAATCGCGGTTGGTGTTCTCTTTTCAGCGCAGTTCACGCTGCTGACGTTTACAACCCTCAGCGACAGGAAAAAAATGCATGCCTGGTACAGCAGTGGTACCTGGTACAAAATAAAAACGGTGTCTTGACCATAGATATACAGGGGGGGGGGAACAAGGCCCAGATCTACAGAGGAAGAGCCTACGTGCAACGAACGACATAGCAGAGAGATCTCGCCGCCGTCTTCGTCAATCAAGAGAAACCGAATCATTAGTCACATGTGTCGGACTCCCGTGCACCTGCTCTTTACGCATGTTCCCTTCGTTGACATCATAACGTACCAAGTATCGCGGAGTACGGCGCAGTACAGCAACTTCCTTGGACGTTGTCGTCTGCCCATGACCAACAACACGTACACCAGGTACTCTTACGCACATTTACGCATTTAAAGCGCAGGAAGGAAAAACACAACGCGCGACGACCAGTAGGAGAACAAATAGAACACCTAATGCCCCAAACGTCGAACAACAGAACAACTGGGCTTTGCAGGTTCTGTGATAAAGCGAACCATCTCACCAATCAATATTCATGAATTAATAAGCCCCACCGCACCCGCAATAAAGCAAGCAGTGTTTGGTCTTTTTGTTTCAACATAAACGAGCGCTCCCCCTCCCCCCCCCCCCCCCCACCCGCCCTTCAACGTGTTATTTCTCGCACCCCTTACGCAAATAAGGCCCCGCCGGAGAAGAAAGGCACGAATGACACGCAGAATGGTTCACAACCCATAACAAACGAATGCTACTGCTGTCTGTCCTAGGACTGTTGAAGGTCCGTCCTGCCATGATACAGCCAGTCCGACCGCCCGCGTCACGCATCGCCTGGCCAATTCACAACAGTAAAAAACATCAACATCTGTCAAAAAACAAAAAAGTCGGTCGTGACCAATATAAAACAGATCGCCTAACGTCCGGTGTGTCGCCGCCAACGAATGCAAAGAAGCCCAATCAAGCTGGATGCCCGCCCTCCCCCAGTACACCTATTTTCCCGCTCCACTTCGCCGAGTACACTCTATCATGAACATGTCGACAGCGACGGTCGCTTCAAGCGGTAAACATGTGATCCATTTGTTCGCTCGTTGTCCAAGCACGAGAGCGAAATATAAGGGATGCGGCTAAAATAATGCACAAATACGCAACGAAATCGGACTCTTTGAAACGGGCTTGATCGATTTTCGAGCGATATTACGAAAAAGATTCACGAGTAAGATCAAGAGCGGCGGCCGCCGCCGCCCCGCCGCCGCCGTCCGCCGTCACCGCCGCGGTCCCTCGTTGGTTGCGGACGATTCCCCTTCCCCTCCCGTAGCTATCTGTGCTAGAACATACGCTTTCCCCTCTTACGATTGTGCTCTTCCTTTGACTATGACGTGAAGGCCTGGTAGCATACTCATAACATACCATGCCTCACGCTTGCACGCACAAGGAGCATGTCATAGCCAATGTATTATAAGAGTGTCGCACCCCGCCGTTCGAGGCGACTGGATGCGCAGGGACAGCACGCTAGGCGCGAGACCTCATACACCGCTCTTCTCGCTCCTGCCCCCTACTAATGCAACTGCTTCACTACCACCGCACGCTGACTGCTCCGGGTGGATAATAGCCAACACAGAACCAATCCTACGGTGCCGTACACGCCGCAGAGCGACATCGGGGAGAAGCATACGCCACGCGCCGCGGCACGCGCCGCGGCATAGCACGAGCGCTAACTTACAGCAGAAAAGACGTCTGCTGCTGCTGCTACCCCTCATCAGTCTGCGCGTGAACAACAACGGCCTCTGGAGAAAAAGGAGGGGGAGCGGGGGGGGGGGAAGAACACCGAGCGGCCTCTGAAGGCGAAACAAAAAAAAACACGAAAAAGCGACACGTCGTCTCATCACCCAGACTCTCCGCTTGCGAGCAAACATACTACAGCAGTGCGTCTACCCATATGGTGGTAGACGCAACACGACCCTTATCGGGGTGTCTCTTTCCGCAAGCGGTTAAGCCACCCGCCCACCCATCCACCCGCCCGTCTGTGCCCCACCCTAATCTGTGTCAACGTCACCCTGGTCTGTTGCCAAAGAATCTACTACGCGAGGAAATATGTACCCGGTACAATGTACTGGGAGGAGCAACTCACAACGATCGCCCTTGCCCCCTCGTCTACAAGAGTAGTGGTCCCCACTCGCATCAGTGGAGGTCTTCAGTTGAAAAACCTTCCTCAATTGTCTTGTGCGTCATAGGAGGGCGCGGTCCTTCATCAGATGATTGAGGCATGCTTCAGTCCGACGCACCGCCACCCCCTCCCCTGTCGCTCCCCGCGTGCAAACGCCTCAGTGCTACGCACGGAAACGTTCGACCGCTTGCAACCCTTGCCTTGCACCCTGCTTTGCGTTGTACGTTGCATAGTTGCAAATTGCAAAACGCCTCCACTCGGTGGGTAAGCTACAGTAGCTCGACCGCTGACTCTCTCTCTCCATCGCTTGTCGTCATTTCCCCTTTTATCAATTGGTGGAGTACATGGCCGCGAAGATGTCAGTACGTCGAGTACATAAGCGAAGTTATCAGTACGTGGAGTACACGGTAAAGAGGTCTGACTTTTGCTTCCCAGATGGAAGCGAGCCGACCAAATCGGGAAGTATGTCGGACATCACCGACTACAAGAGCGACGGATGGGTCAATGGAAGAGGCAACGGGGAGGGGGGAGGGGAAAGGCGGGGCGGGGGTGGGCGAGGGGGGAGATAAGAGCGGGGAGGGGGAAAGGAGGGGGCGGGAGAATGGTAGGCTTAATAATCAAGGGGGGGCACCGTGTCTGTAAACTCATTGCACAATGATACAACTGATTGGGGGCGTACAGGAGGAGACCGGCGGCGTGAAGAACAGGGGCAGGCAGGTCTTGTGACACCGTTCGATGACACAAGAACAGATCGCACGAAGCATCTGCCGCGCCGAAGCGCCTGAACGGACATCCTGGTGCAACACGTACCGGTACTATCTCCTACACCATGTTGGAGAACTGATGTACCAATACAGTACTGTAGTATTGTGAAAGAGTTGTCATTTGCATGGTCCCTGGCACGCAACTTGTTGGAGAAATGCATCATGGCGCAAGACCTGTTTATCTCCCCAAAGTGGATGTACATTACGGTGCAAGACCTTTATTTTCTCTTTGAGGCTTGCAGCACAATTTAGAGCAAGAACTATTATCTCCAACGATGGAGCTCGCACCGCCTCTGCAAGAAACAAATCATCTGAGCGTTACAGGGGAAAAAACCCACGTGGAGGGGTGTCCTTCTTCTGAGCACGTGATGGTTGCGTCCAACTTTTCAAAACCATCGGAGGGGAGTGGGATTCTCAAAGGCACGTTTCACTGTTCTGACAAGCCTTCAATAACAAAAACAGAAAAACTTCAAAACGTTTCGATGGAGACGCGGACTTTTTATCCGGGTACCTCTGGGAGGGTAGGTGCATTGATTCCGAGAAGCGAACATGTCAGGAGACAGCACTTTCACCCCTTGACAGACAGAAAATTTACCTTGACATGCTTTGACTTGACACCGAACGACTGCAGTAGGTTTTATTGTGAAACGCTCGGCCCTACACCGTCGGCAGTGCACGTCTTGCGTTGTTTGACATGTCTTCTGACATATTTGCCGAGAAGCGTAAGATCCATTCGACCGCGTTCCGCGTCAAAAGCATCAATCATTGCCTCGAAGAAAACCAGGCCGAACAAAAACAAATCGAACTTCCGTAAGAAGCAGCATCCAGCAGGACAACGAGGCGAGGTTGCACACCAACATCCCACGTTGGCCACATGCACATCACAACCGTACGGAAAGGGGCCTACGATAGATTGAGCGCATAAAACACCACCCTATCCAAGCCCGATGACCGGGCACACCATAAATAGGTCGAAACCCCCCCTCCGCCACCCTGCGCCATTGAATGTCTGCCTGGTAGGTGAAAACCCGACGAGCTCCGTCTTCGCGTTGTAGGGACGCGAGGGTATATGGTCGTACGACTACGGTCATACAAGACAAGAGTACCCCCCTCCGAACAAACCGATACCCTAGCGTATGACACGGTTCGCGAACAAAATGTGCCGGAGAGCGTGCCAAGCATTGCTGTTGTACTTTTTCTTCTTGTTCCAATGACGGCGCCAAACATTTCTGTTGTGCTTTTTTTGTTCTCGTAGCAACTCATCACCAAAATCTAGTCCGTCGTCGCAACACAGGACGCTCCCCCAACAACTCTGGAGCGGAAGGACACCTCATGAAAAACAACGTGAAAAAAAAGAAAGAAAAAAAAGAAACACGTACACGTACATACGTACACACAATTAGCTTGTGAAACAATGTGCCCACCTGCCCAACCATTTGCGTGGCGCTGTTGACGTACGCTGCCGGGGAGCCACCGCTAGCATACTTAGCGGTCAAGGCCTCCAACTTAGCAAATTGCCCCTCGTCCATCTTTTTCAATAGCTGCGTGTTTGCATAAAAAATCAGGGCCCGGGATTGGCGGCGGCGGCATACAGCGACGTTTATAGGGTCGATGGTGTCAGGGAGAGGCGGACGAGGGCGGGTGCGGGCGGGCAATAAAGGCTCGGGGTGCCTGCTGAGTTGGAGGGTTCCCTACACATTTTCGATCCAAAAAACAATCTTACTTTCGCGATAAAAGCATACAGCACCGGGCAAACGCGGTGCCGCGGATGATGCCGGTGTGTCTTCACTCACTGTGTACCAGGTGTGTACATAAATGCTTCGTATAGATGTATATATACACAACCAATGGCCGTCGGTATTTCCATTCTGTAGGACCCGTGAGGTGTCGTCCCTCTCTTAAAAAACATGACCGATTATTTGACTGCGTTACGTCTACGAAATGATCCGAGGACACAACGAACCCCATCCCCGGGCCTAAGTGCCCCCATCACTGCCGACTGAGGATGGTGGTCGTCATCATGATGACGATGATGATGGTAGTGACGATGACGATGATGATGACGATGTTAATACCTCATCCTCCTGCAATCTAGCCCCTGGTCACAAAATAACAGGCGAGAAAAGCGTCCCGACGCGAGAAAAAACAATCATGAGAAAAAAAGAGTTGCTCTACATTCCTTTAACTCACCTGCTTCGAGAGCGATGGCTTAAAAAATCCTGCGCCAGCGCCTGCCGCCGGCGCCCCGCGAGCCGGCTTCGGTACCTTGTTCGGCGCCTTGGCCTGTCCCGCGCCCTGAGGGGGGAGTGGTGCCTGGTTTCCCCCCCCTCCGCCACCAAACAGGCCGCCGAACATCCCCCCACCGCCGTTTCCGTTCTTCCTCGTCTCGGACGCCGGCGTCATGGGCGCGGCGCTTTTCGGCGCGGCAGCTTTCGGTGCCGACTTCGGCTTGGCCGATGCTCGCAAGGGCGTGCTTAAAATCGGGCGCTTGGCCGCCGGTGCCGGTTTAGAAGCGACAGGAGGAGCACGTGGCTTCTCTTTGGTCGCGGCACCGCCACCACCACCACCACCGAACAAACCACCGAAGGGGGAGGAAGGCGCTTTCGCCTTCTTCGCAGGCTTAGAAGCCTCCGGCGTTTTCGCTGCCGCCTTCGCTGGAGCCTTCGCCGGCATCTTCGTCGGTGCCTTCGGTGACGCTTTTTGAGCGGGAGCAGGAGCAGCAGCAACAGCAGCCGCCGCTACCGGCTTCGAAGCCACAGGGGCTCCCGACTTGGTACGAAGCGGGGCGCTCAGCGGTGGCATCGGGGCCGCGGGCTTGGGAGCCTCTGCAGCTTTAGCGGGCGCCTTTTTGGCGGGAGCGGCGGCCGCCGGTTTCGAGGCCATGGGAGCGTCGCTCTTCTTTGTCGCAGCGTCACCGTTACCATCGTTGCCGCCACCACCACCGAACAAACCACCGAAGAGGGAAGAAGGCGCCTTTGCTGGCGGCGTCGGCTTCTTGACTGCTGCCGCGCCGGCGGCGGCGGCGGTGGCAGCGGGGGGGTTCGCAGAAGAAGAGGGCGATGGTGACACGTTCGCCGAGGCCTTCGATTTCGTGCGCAACGGGGCGCTAAGCGGTGGGATCTTCTTCGTCGCGGCTACCGGCGCCGCCGCAGGCGCAGGCGCGCTAGGCTTCGGCGGAGAAGCTTTGACGGGGGGTGCTTGGGCAGCCGGCTTAGGGGCAGGCTTGGCAGCGGGCATGGGGGCAGCCTTGGCGGCAGGCTTAGGGACAGGCGTGGCGGCGGGCTTGGGGGGGATCTTCGTGGCGGGTGGCGCTGAGGCCTGCGCGGGCGGAGCAGAGGAGGCGGCCGTGGTAACAGCGGTCGGTTTCGGTTTGGCCTCAGCTTTAGCTGGGGGGGGCGGAGAGGACGGGGGCGGGGATAGTACCTTGCGGGGGGTCTCCTTCTCGAGGGGGATAGTCAAGCGGCAAGTTATCGCAACGAAGAAGAGCACAAGGGAGGGCACAGACAGACAGCAAGGGGGTTAAGGCAGATCGTACTCAGGCCAGGACTACTACGTCAATTTCAAGAGGGCTGTGACGACAGTGAGATCGGCGGTGGTTAAGGCACCAAGCGCGCGCGAGATATTATTATATATATATATATATATATATATAATATATATATATATATATATATATATATATATATATAAATATATTATAGCAAGAGACCATTAGATACGGTGCTTGTATCGCGCGCGCGGACGCGCGTAGTCCACATAAATGCCTCTTGCTAGCTCCTGTCGGGTGACTCATTCTCGTAGCTCTTTCTACATAGGTCGCTGCCGAGGACGATGGCAAGGAGGCGGATAAGGTACACCCTGCGACATGTATACCGGTACTTGGTCGATGCCGACGGCGTCCTTGGGCCACAGGGGTGGTCAGGGGGGAGATCAAGGGGCGTCAAGGGGAGACCATAGTAATCAGAGCATAATCTACATTCCCCCCCTCGCTAAATAAACGATATTGGGTTCTGATTACAGCAGTGGTCCCTCTTGTAAGTGCCGGTTTAGTAGTGCCAGCTGCTGCCCGCTATCAATAGGGTCTGTGAAATCGTTTGGCACCGATGACATCAACCAGCGTGGCAGTGTGAGGACATAGTGCCGGTTGCCGCTACACATAGTGTCGATCTTGCACTATGTTGGAGGTGCCGGTACAGGTGTCGGAACATACCGGCACCATGGAGGGGGCACAACTGGACTATATTGCCTCCGAACTAGGGGGAGAGAGCACGCGTACTACAGCAAGGGCAGCAATTGTTTTCCAATGCTGATTCCGCGATTTTCAGACGAAGACAAAATCGATACAGACCCACTGTAGGCCATGACGTTTCTCATCGGGTCGAGAGTGCACGCGTCTCGAAAAAATATGTTTGCGCACTGTGCACACAGAACTCCTCCAGGTGAGGAGCGTCAGAAAAATCGCAGAAAAAAAATGCATGCCATGCACCCCTACCGTTGGCGTGCGTCAGAAAAGGGGGTGAATCACCGACCCTCACCTTGGGCGGCGAGGGGAGGACGGACTCCACCTTGCTCTTGGCATCGTCCAACACTTTGGTCGGGATGGCGGTCAGCTCCTTCACCTGTCGGGCGGGTACAAGAGCAAAAAAAAAGAAAGAACGAAAGACAGAAACGAAGAGAAAAAGACACATCAGGCGTAACACATCAGGTGTAACACACTATGAGCCAGCCCCTTCAACAGCTCCGAAGCCTCGGACAAGATTATGATCTACTATTGTACCTGGTAGATCATCTAGATCATCATTTGTCGTTGTGAGAGGTCGTATAGGATCTGCGCGGTACAAACACAACCCAGGACGCCACGTCCTACTGTAGATCACAACCGCTTTGTATCGCTCCCACCCGGCAACGTGCACGGCTCGTACATAGATCATACACACCAGGGTCACATATATCTCCCCTGGAAGGTCTACAGTAGATGATCAAAGTGGGGATTGATTATCTGCCTGAGGTGTGGAAAAATCGACGAATAATAAGAACAAGATGTGACGATGATCTGACTGTATGACCGGGGGATGATAGGACAAAAAAAGTCGATGGTCCGAACGAACCGCAAAATCAAGGAGCCGCATGTACGCACCACGAAAGGGCCTTGCGTTCGCAGAAGGGGTACACGATCGCTTTTTTCAAGACCCTCGTGTTCTCTCTAGCGGTGGTAAAGGGTGCTAGAAGTCGAGAACACGACAGCACATAAAATCTGGAGAGGCCCCTCGGAACACATATTTTTTCTCCGAAAAAGTTCTCTTTTGGTTCGGTACTCGCTTGGGAAACTTTTTTTCTCCTCCCTTTTCTAGCAAAAAAACGACGGCTGAAAAACGACCCCCCCCCCCCCCCCCATCCCCCCTCCCCGCCCACTGCGTGCGAACTCAATGCTCTTTTACGGCGTGCCCGGTATACGTACGACACGGGCGCAAGTATGCTCTTACATACCCGCACTGCTGGGCGCTCAGGCTACTACTTGTGTGGACGGTTGATGAACCAAACATATATCATTACTTCTACTTTCAAACTTAACTCGTAGGAGGTTTTCCTCTTACCCTCAGCGATCGTCTAGACAAGCCATGGTCACAGGTGTCGTCTTTTCTCCCCCCCCCCCGGTACGTGCCTTCATTTTTCATACCGCATAGGCTCGAGCATTCCCACTGCTCGTCGATTTTCATCAAAAGGTCGCTAACTCACGCTCTCGCGCTTTCCGCTAGTCATTTCTTCATACACGAAAAAGTCCTCACGTACGCACTCGGTGAGGCTCGAACCCGCAAAAGTGATCTCAACAGGCACGCAAACCACCTACCAAGCCAACGGGGATAATTCGTATCATCGTTTCGGTAGCTATCTCTCGGGTGTCGCAAATGGTCGAAACGAAAACCCATTCGGGGTATTTTCAGAGGGGACTATCCATGACGACGAAAAGAAGGGGCGACTACAGCAGCAACGACCACGGCATGGTTGGGGAGTGGAAACAATTTGACGTCCGAGTTGCAATGGTTAAAATGAGTCGTGTATATATATATATATATATACGGCACGGGGACAGCAATGTCCTTCCTACCCCTTACGTACTGCTTGCTGGCAGGCCACGCCGCTCGCAGACGGTTGACCACACCCAACGTGAATCGTTTCGGTTTTGGTCGCTCCAGGACCAAAGAGAGAAACGTTTATATAAGTCGCCGACCATAGCAGTTGTCGGGTCTTTTAACCTTACCTTCGCGTCCGCGGTGCTCTTGGCCGAGTCCGCCGCAGTGGTGGCCGCCTTGCTCGCTGCGGTTGCCACCTTGTCCGGCACCTGCTTCAACTGCACGGGCACACACAACAAAGAGTCGTGGCAACGAAAAAAGTACAGAAAAACCAAACAAGAACCGTCAAGAAAAACAAGGGAGGGTTAAAAAAGAAAGAGAAAAAAGTTAACAAAAAAAAACGAAAAAAAGAAGAAACGAAGAAACAAAAACGAAAAACGAAAAAAAATAGTTGAAAAACAAGGAACAAAAAACACACACCTCTTTTGGGTCACGTCGTTCTCTTCCTGCTTGTTACGCCCCTACTATGGCTGTTGCGTCTCATCACTGTTACGCAGTCTCACATTCCCTTCCAACTCCTCCTCTTTCCAGCCTAACTCGTAGGAGGTTTTACCCTCAGCGATATTCTGGACAAGTCGTGGTCACAGGTGTCGCCCCTTCTCCCCCCCCCGCGTGACGTGCCTTTATTTTTGTCGCGCATAGGGTTCAGCATTCCCACTGCTCGTCGATTTTCATCGAATGTAGCTATAACTCAAGCTCGCGCGCTTTCCGCCAATCAAGTTTTTGTATGCAAGAAAAAGTCCGTACGAGCATGCACTCGGTGAGACTTGAACCCACGAAATTGATCCTGACAGGCCCGCGGACCACCTACCAAGCCACCGGGGACGTCGGCTACTCTCTCATTCCATAATAGTATATATAAACGAAGACTAAAGAGTGCCGACAGCAAACCAACGCTTCTGTGGAAAATTGGTATCATAAACCCGATTACAACTGACCTGTCCGACAGCAGCCTCCCCTGCCTTGGCGATGTCCTTCTGCAGGTTCTTGGGGGCGGCCTTTACGTCCTGGACAATGGCGTCCACCTTCGCCTTGGCGCTGTCCTGAGCTGATTTCGTCGCCGACTGACCAATCATACAACAAAAACAGTACGTGTGCGATTCATTCATAATGGCGTTTCGTAGGCGTTTCGTTGTTTAGCGCACACAGGCGATTCATAAAACGTGTCATAATAGCGTTTCACACCTGCTGCAGGTGTTTCACATGTTAGCGTTTCGCCGGCGTTCCATAGGAGTTTCATATGCGTTCGTACGTACGAAAGCCCGTTCATTCAATAAGCGAGCGAGCGATAGACAAAGAGGGGGGGGGTAAGGAGGGCGGGGGGGGGGGTTCTCGTGCCACGTATGGCCGTACCAGTTGGGGGAAGGGTGGGGGTAAGGTGGCGGGGAAAAAGAAGGGGGGGTAGGAGGGGCAGATAGAGAGAACGGATGGGGGGGGGGGGGGGGAAGGGGTTTAATGTCTCCTTTAGAGCTGCATTGAGTTTTTTGGGACAATCCTACATGGAATTATAGTTAGCGGGGGAAAGGATATATACAATGGAGACGGCGGGGGGTGGAGAACAGCAAGTCCATAAACGGAAAGCATGCAAGTAAAAAAAAAAACTGCCTCTACGTAAAGCTTAACCAAGAACAGGCCACCAAAACTACTACCTGGTACCAGGTATATACCGTAACACTACAAACAACTCTGAAGTCTTCATCTGGGCTAGGCTCAGATTCTTGCACACGTTGGACAGACCATCTACAGATAGATCATCCTAATCCTAACCTGCCCTTCTCACGTGCTGTGAAGGATCTGTTCAGTACAGATCCAGCCCAGGAAGTCTGTCCTACTCACAGTAGAACATGCGGATTGTGAGGTTTCCAACCGGCAACGCGAACTATTACGGGAGACCATATTAAATAGGACCTGAGGTACACACAAAAACCCATCTATTTCGATATTTTTACTACCAATATTTGGTCCTATTTACTATGGCCCCCCATAATAGATCACACAGATCAGGAATATATTGTGCCCCCAACGATGTAGATCATCAAGTGGGAGTCGATGATCTGTTCGATGATCTGTTCGATGATCTGTTTGGTGATCTGTTCGGTGATCCGTTTGATGATATGTTCGATTATCTGTTTGATGATCTGTTTGATGATCTGTTCGATGATCTGCTCGATGTGTGGATTTTTTGTGTGTAAGGCCGGGTGTGTGCAACATTATTTCTTCAGTTTCAAGTATGCCCCAACTATGTTGCATTCAAAAGCTGGCGTAGGTACAATACTATGTGCCACAGGCAAACAACGAGCACAAGAACAAAACAAGAACCACGGCACGTTGAACAACGCCAACAACACTAACACCACTATCACCATGAACAACACCCCCATCACCACTACCGCTACCACAACCACCACCACCACAAATCACAACAACAACAACAACAACAACAACGATCGAAAAAAAACGTACCTTAGCCGCGGCAGCGATGATGTCCGGGATAGTCTTGACGTACTCCACCAGGTCGTCCGCCTTTTGTTTGGCAGCAGCCTGCGCGTTACGCGGCACAGCCTTGACGCCCTCCACCGTTTCTTCCACCTGTAGCAGGCGTTATTTTATTCTTTTTTTATTTTCAGTTCTGATGAAATGAATGAAACACCAGCTGCCGAGCTGCCGACGTGGATTTCGTTGCTGCTGCTGTTTTCGTTGTGCCCACGACATTAATAGAAACAAGCACACAATATGTACATACACGAAGTACACCCCCCCCCCCCCCCCAACACCCCCCCCCCAACACCCGAAGGCGCGTAAGGCCGAGGAAAAACGCCTCCACGCGCACGCGCACAAAATACAAAAACCGTCTGAGGTGTGCGATCTGGCCTCGGTTTTGTGTGTACGTATGAACTTCATCTTGTTTTTTCCTGAGGCATTCCTCCCACTCCAAGAGTCAAGGAGCCTGTCTTGTTTTGTGGCCATGGACTAGATAAGAGTATTGCGATGAGCAAATGTGAGAACAGCAACAACGGCGACAACGACGACGCGCGCTGAGATAGAGCACATTTTTGCCTTCCAAGGCAAATATTTCTGACTGGCTATAAACATTATCCTCAACATGAGGAGCGGCCCGAATCCCATTAAAGTTGCACAATACTGGTATTTTTTTAGCATCCACAAGGGTGCTCGACAAAAAGAGAAAACGACCTACACTCATTCCCGGCGTCAAAATGAAAAACAAACCAGTCAGTGAGTTGCGTTGGGATTTAATAACCAAGTTACGAATGGCAACTTATTTTCATATTTTTAATTTACTTGGTTTTAGTGCACCCCCCCCCTCTCGAAAATGGGTAGTGGGGTGTCCGGGGTTTTTTTTTTCGATGGACCCCAAGGTTAAGCCTACATTTTTTCGCAAAATTCCGTTAGACTTTGGTAATAGTATGTGAGCTCCTGAAGTGAGGAGACCCCAAAACCTTTCGGTGCTACGGTAGTATTAGTGGTCGCTCTATAGTGCCGGTATATATGCGCCAGCCAGAGCCGACAATACCGGCACTATAATAGCGGCAACCAACCGGCACTAATTACTCCGCACACTGCCACACTGGTTGATCAATCCCATCTGTGCCAAGGGGCACTATAGCGGGCAAGTGGCACTATAGAGGGACCGGCACCATAGAGGGGGCGGCACTGCTGTACTCGTGCCCCTGCCGCAGCAGGCGTCCATTATAGTGCCGGTATATATGCGGCCGGTCGACAATACCGGCACTATAGCGGCAACCGGCACGACTACTCAGGACGCTGCCACGCTGGGCAATCCCCATCCGTGCCAAGCGATTCCACAGGCCCCATAGCGGGCAACCGGCGCTAGTGTACTCGTACCGCTTTATATCGCAGCAGGCGTCACCACAAAAACCAACAAAAGCAACTGTTTCTCTGTCTGTCTCTCTCTCTCTCTCTCTTTCTCTTTCTTGCCTTGGCCGTAACAGCCGACTTGGCGCCGTCTGCCGCAGAGGTCGCGGAGGCCTTGGCGGCTTCGAGCAGGCTCGCGACGAACCCGCCGACGACGCCACGCACGTTTTCCCCAATCGCACCCTCCTGCGAGAAACGAAGCAAACCAGAAGAACAGAACGAGACAACAGCAAAAAAGAAACAAAAAAAGAAAGAAACAAAAGGGAATGGCAAGGGAAGAGTGCGCAAGAAAAAAATGAGAGTGAGGAAGAGAGGTAGAGACAAGGCAAGAGAACGCCAAAGGAAACAGGACGCGAGGAGAAGAGAAGGCAAGGGGAGACAACGCAAGCGACAAGCCGCGAGAGAGCGGCAGCAAGAGAGAGACCGCGAGGAAAGAGACCGCAAGAAAAGAGAACGCAATAAAGACAAGTCACGAAACCATTCAGTGAAGCAATAACAGAGGGAAAACGGCGACATAGGGAGGGGGGGGGGGGAGAGGAGCGGGGGGGGGGGGGGGGGTGGTGTACTCATTATCATGCATGGCCGTAGTCGGGCAGGGGAGGGGGGGGAGGGGGAGGACGGGGGCGGGTGGGGAGTTGAGGGGGTAATATTTACCGAGTAAAACCCAAAACGCTGCCGTTGTGAGGAGAGCGACGGAAGTGGTAAGGCCGTCGCAAATTTCGTCGGGAGGAGACCAAGCAGCGAGCGATACAGCAGCACTTGCCAATGCTCATACTTCGTATGTCACGTGAGTGTGCGACTGGGAGAAGGCGCCGGAAAGAATACGACAGGGGGGGGGGGGGGGGGGGGGGGGGGCAAAAGAGAACCCTGAAAAAAAAGATAATCAAAACCGAGAGACGAGAAGCAAATGTTAAGCGAAGCAACGGGAGAGCAGCACGAGCAACAAAAACAACAACAACCCGTGTCGCAAAAGGTAGAAAATAAAAACAAAACCCATACAAAAAAACGAACCCGTTTCACGTACAGGCTGCTTGCTTCCTATACGGGAAACGCCAAGAGTTGGCCCCCATTAATAAAACTGCGCATACTTAAAAGACCCCAGTCCTCACCCCCCCCCCCCCCCCACCTCCCCGCCCGACTACGGCCATGCATGACATGAGTACCCCCGCCCCCTCTCCCATTCCCACTTCCCCCCAAACCAAAACGCAACGACTCTCGACACAAACGCCATCTATGTCTCCAAACCAATTCGAGACCCCCTCCCGGCCCATCCCCCCATCCTTCCCTCCCCCTATACCCCCTTCCCTCTTCCCCTCCTGCCCCCAACGCCTCCCTCCTCTCGCCCCCCCCCGCCGCCCCACTATCTTCCCACCCCCTACTCCCTTGGTTATCTGAACACCCCGTCATACGACCACGGCCATGCATGACATGAGTACACCCCCCCCCACAACCCCATTCTTGTGGGTGAAAACCCGACGAGCTCCGTCCCGGCATTTGTAGGGATGCAACGGTATATGACCATACGACTACGGCCATGCATGTTATGAGGACAACCCCCCCCCCCCCCCCCCCCCGCCCCTCTCCCCCCAGTCCCATTATTGTCTAAACGTACCGTCGTAGCTGCCACGTAGGCGAGGCCCCCAAGGGCCAGCGCGCCGACAGGGGGTGCCCAAGGAGCGTCCCCCTCCCGCGAATGCGCCGTCTCCAAGCCCTCCGCCCACCAGGCCCACCGCCGCCCCGGCCGCGGCGACGAGGACGGCTTCCGACTTGGCCTGTTGCATGAGCTGGCTCTTCTCCTTCGCGGCCTTTCGTGCCGAGTCCGCCTGGGTAACGCGTCGGAGGAGCCCGTGGGATTTGGGGTGTGTGGAATATGAGGTATGGGGATCGAAAAAAATGGTGTAACGAGAAAATGCCGATACCAGCTCCCCCTTTTCCCTAGATAGTACCGCTTCATTACGCAAAAGTTCAAGGTCACCAGAGGTCCCTCACTCCGTTCGGTAAAAACCCCAGGCGTCAGCCCACCTCGAGTGTGTCCTCCACAACCAAAACCCACACAAGAGAGAAACCAGCCAGGGGCTCCACCCCACATCAACGTCGTCGGCAGGACAGATGACGCAAGTTTCGGACTACGATCGAAACGAGTTACGTACTGAACGGCATACCGAACGGCAGAAGCCGGCATCGAACGTCATACCGAACGATTTCATTCGGTTTCGCACGGCATACCGGACGAGTCACTGAACCGCTACACCGAACAACTTCCTCGCCACCGAACGGTATACCGAACAACGTACCGAATGGCGAACCGGTAGAAATACATTGCCGAACACGTCACTTGACTTGCATACCGAATGAGCCGTCCGTGTATCGAAGAGTATACCGAATGGCATATCGACTGAAATACCGCCCTCTGTATACCAACCAACCGGTAAACAGACAGACAGACCGACCCACCGACAGACAGACAGACAGACAGACCGACCGACCGACTGACCGACCGCAAATCGCAACGACCTCTCCCTCACTCACCCGTCGCGTCTCCGCCGCCTTGAGCTCCGTGGCCTCCTTGTCTTTCACCAGCTTCTCCAGGTCAGATTTGTTAATATCGCCTTCCAAGCACGCGATAAAACGAGAGCACACAAAACATACACACACACGCACGCACGCACGCACGCACGCACGCACCATGCGCATCAGGCAACAGGCCAAACGCACAGCCTTCAGAAGTTACGACGACTTCATCTTGGCTCGACTGGACTGAAGACATGACTCCACCTTTTATTTTCACTGTTACACTGGAAAAAAAGGTGTCCCACGATTAGCTTCTCAGGTCTCCAGGCCCGAGCCCGCGCCAGGCGACTGTAGTCTGGCCACGGAGGGACGGCCCCCCGCCACCCGAGCGTCGGGCGCGAAGCAACGTCGCTATACCGCGCTGTCACCATCCAACTCATCGATCGTTCTGTTGCTGCTGTTTGCTGTCATGGGTAACATCTTGAATTTAGAGAGCATGCCATTTTTCGATTTGAAAATCTGATGACCCAGGTCGTCGGATTTTGGGCCTAAATCCGACGACTTGGGTCATCGGATTCTCAAAAAAAAAATCCGGTCGGATTTTGCATATTTGGACTTCATAAGCAGGGTCGTTCGTTTTTGAGATCGAAAAACACAAAATCTGAAGCTCGAAATCGAACCGCATAGGAAACAGCCTAAGGCTCTAGACCAGCCCTTTTTTTTCCGAAATCAACCTCGTTGCGGCATTGGCGACCTTTTCCGTTCTGGAAAAAAACATTAGCGTGCTGAAAAAATAATGGGATCGCGGTTTTTAAGGGGTTAACATATTGTTGGCTAAACTTGACTATACTTGACTTGACTACGTAGAGACCAGACTAGACTAGACTAGTCTGGACTTGACTTGGGCTTGAGCTTCACATCATCGGCGGCCAATGCCACCGTGCTTACTTCGCGAAGTAAAAGAGCACACCGCAACGTATTACCAGAGCTCGCTCGGTGCTCCGGTCAACGTGTTAGAGGGTCTGCCGCCCCCGCCCCGATCGCCTTCAGCCAGCCTGTCCCTTTCAAGGCAACGCTCACCCTTCGAAAAAGCCGAGATGGCGTCCTTGATGCTAGACCCCGCGGGTGCCGACTGCGGTGGCGGCGGTGTCACTCGCGGCGGCTGCGAGGGTGCGCCGGCTTTCGGGGCTCCTGCTGCTGCTGCTGCTGCTGCTGCTGAATCATCCGCTTCGGCGTTAACGGGGGGCAGCAGCGAGCCGCGGCGACGCGCGATCCACCCTAGCTTCGCGCCCCTGCTCAAGGAGGAGAGGAGGAGAGAAAAAAAACGGAAGGAGGGAGGGAGTGAGTGAGGGAGGGAGGGAGGGGGGGAGGGAGGGAGGGAGGGAGGGAGGGAGGGAGGGAGGGAGGGAGGGAGGGAGGGAGGGAGGGAGGGAGTGAGGGAGGGGGGGAGGGAGGGAGGGAGGGAGGGAGGGAGGGAGGGAGGGAGGGAGGGAGGGAGGGAGGGTGAAAGGAGGAGGGAGGGAGGGAGGGAGGGAGGGAGGGAGGGAGGGAGGGAGGGGGGGAGGGAGGGAAGGAGGGAGGGAGGGAGGGAGGGAGGGAGGAGCGACGACGGACGACGGTCGAGGGGCAAGGCCATCAGCACAGGCACCAAGTGGTCCAATCTATGATGCCGCTTTTTCTGTAGTGCTGTCACGTTGTCACGCAGCGACTGTTGTACAGGGTTAGGCAGAGTCGTTACATTTGGAGGTGGGAACAGCGGGGTAGCTTTTTGGTCGAGGCGTTACTTTGCGGGTTTCGAGATGTCATTTTGCGACCTATGGTTTGGGCGGTCTACGTAGTTTTGTGGCGGTGCCTATTACGGGGGACAATAGTTAGTAGGACCAAATATTGTTATTATTACGGGGGACCATAGTTAATAGGACCAAATATTGTTAGAAAAATGGTTAAATATATAGGTTTTTATGTATACCATAGGTCCTATTAACTATGGTCCCCCGTAATAGTAAAAATGGTTAAATATATACGTAGGTTTTTATGTATACCATAGGTCCTATTAACTATGGTCTCCCGTAATAAAAGGCACAGAAAAAACGAGCGTATAATACCGACTTTGACTTATTTCGGCAACACCCCAGCCTCACGTACGCTTTACGACACTGCTGCTGCTGTATCCTGTACCTAAGAACGTTGCATCATGATCTCATGCTGCGACTCTTGCCAAGTTATGTACAGCATCTCCTGGTATTATTTTTGTGGCTTCCAAATAAGCAAGTGGGCCCGAGAATGTTCGTACCGATAGTCTGTATTCAGTACTACACGTATGTCCAAGGGCCGTTCCTAACGAACAAAAAAAAACACGATTTATGAGATTTTTTGTTTTGAATCGGGATTTCTTGTCGTGAATCATGACGAAATAAAAACACACGATTCATGACGCGATTCTTTTTCAGTTTTTCTCTTAAAAAAAAACAAAATTATCGATTCGTGACATTTGTCGTGTCTCAAAATCCGCCCGATCAAGGCACCACGGAACCCACGCGCACCAACGGTATCCGAAGGCCGGTATAGGGGCCATGGCAGACTCTGCTTCGTACGCCGCCTGCGGACAAAGGGCGGCTACCCGAAGACACCGCTAGGCACGGGCAAACGAGCACGTTGTGGCCTTCGAAATTTCGAGGAGGAGGAGGAGGAGGAGGAGGAGGAGGAGGAGGAGCCACAGCTCGAAGACAAGAGCGAAAAGGATGTGAGAATGTCGCAGGCCAGGACGGGCAGACGGCCTGCGAGATGGAATGTCGCGGACCGGGCTTGGCCGACGGTAGGCTCCGGCGCGTGACTCGAATATACCACGGGCCAGGCCACGCGCGGTCGGCCCGGCCCAGCCTGGCCGTGCCCCACTCGCGAGAGTTGTGTCTCCACCCGCAAAAAATCGTCGGGATTTGAAATATCGGAATTTTCACAATTTAAAAATATTACAAAAACGTGACGTTTTTTTTCCCCGTTTTTTTCGTTCAAACTGATACTACGTCGTGATCTTTTTTGTCATATGCCAAAAAGCCACGAATCGTTATTTTTTTTCGGTTCGTTAGGAACGGGCCTGACTAAAAATATCCATTTTGTTTTGTACATTACCATGCATTTCTCTTCGGGCTGCTGCGGGTCGTTTCTCGAGCTCAGGGCCGTGGGGCACGCGGAGGGGGCCCGCGCGAACACACCGCCCGCCCAAGTTTGGGCCCCTTCCGAGGCTCATGGCTCGTGGCCCGGTGGTTCAAAGCCTCGAAAAAAACAGCAAGTGATCGAGGGAATGGTTTCCGACCTCCCGAAGCCTTCCAGCCGCATGGAAAGCCATGTGGACTCTTCTTGCTGTATCCGGGTTTTTTATTTGGGTCAGAGATTGGTACAGCAGATCCGAGGGGAAAGTCATGAAAAACACATGATCACGTCCATCGTGTCGCACTGCCGCAACAGCAGCAGCTCATCACCCCAGCAGCAGCTACACCCGCCAACACAAAAGTGAACCACGACGCCGACAGCAGGTTGAGCGCAAGCTCCGCCAAGAAGCAGGCGCGGGCTTCCTTCGAGAAGGAGACCAAAAAAAAAAGTCGTCGGGAGTTGCCTGTTGGGGATTGAGATTATTGCCTTCTCCTGGGGAGGCTTTTTCTCGCGCGTCGAGGAGGCGGTTCTCTTCCGTGCCCTCGGCCTAGCACATGATCAAAGAGCATTGAACACAGTAGACCGTGCGTCCCGGGGAGCTCGAGACGTTGATGAGTCGTCGTCGTGAAGAGGAGCCTGACGAGTTGCCACGTTTAGTTGTGTCGAGCTTCGGCGATTTAAACGTGCAGTTGCCTAGGACGTTTTCCATGACATTTTTGAACTCAAGACGTGCTTCTAACCGCATCTGCAAGTTACGCAACACCCTAACTTGGAAAGGAGAGACCATCAACTGTTGTGGGAGAGAGAAGTTCGTAGTGCACGGACTGAAACCTTTGCCTGCAGATATCTTGAACATTTTCAGAGATCGTAATTTCTTGAGAAGACAAAAACTAGCTCATAACAGCGCGCCCAGGACCCGCTTGGACGCAATCCTAGCATGCTCGAGCTGCATGGCCGGCTTTACAGCAGGGTCATGACCGTTCTCGTGGGTTGTGCGAGAACACAACCCACAATAATGCTCGCATGTACGTCTACGATCATGAACTGCTACAAAAGATCCAAGGCTTTTCGTCTCGACAGCGAAGCTGTCAAAATTCATCGCCAAACAAACTCAGGCAAAACGACTCTTGGGGTTCAAGAAGCACCGTGTTTTGCTCGCAGAATTTTTTATGACTCCGACTACTGCTGTGCGATGACGTGAGCATCTCTTTACAAGAAACACCGCGTGTGCAGCCTACTGCAAGAACAGAACTTGCCGCCTTCCTTTACAAAAGACAACCCACGAGTCCCCCCGCAAAGCGCCACGTCTGTACTGTACCTTTCCGCGGGACGGGCCGGCCTCGGAAAGTGACAAGCCACGTGTTGTGCCTATATACTGGTACTGCATTCCACCGTTTCCAATCTCCTGTGCGTTTGTGTTACGCCACGACCATCAACAAATCACAAGGGCTACCCTTGACAAAAGCAGGCCTCGATCTCAGGGGCGATGTACTTTTCCATGGACAGCTGTTCGCCGCTTTAAAAGCAGAACAACCCGTAGAGACAACCTCCTACGCCTCACGGAACCCCAACGTCTTCTCGACGGCATACCCCACGTTCACAGCGTCGTCTGTTCTTGAGTCCATCGTCGCTGCTACCGGTCACCCTCCCCCCGCCTTTGCCATAGACGTAAAACGCGGCATCTCGAACAAGGGCAGGCACACACCCGATGGTGACATCTCGTACGAAGACAATAGCGACAGCCACGACTCGAACTCGGGCCAAATCCAGTAACAGCAGAGGCGACAACAGTGTTGGGTCTTGGTCCATCGTCAACGAAATTGGCGACGGCGCTTGCTTACATAGATGCATTGCGCGTCATGTTTCCAAAAACCCACAGTTGCCTTTCATAGGGCGTTATCAACTACTCACTCGCAGGTCTCAGCACATGCATGAGGTAGTGCCAGGTTCTGGAGGGAACACTTTCCACCGGGTGATTACCACCGAGATGAACGAAGAGGATATCAAGATTTCTGGCTCACCTCAAACAACGAGCAGTCCCTCAGCGCGGACTATTACCTTCAACTAATGGCTAATCCGACCACGTATGCTAAACATGCTGAAGTTGTGGCCGCCATGCAATCGTACAACATCCACATTCGAATTACACCAGCTGGTCACCCATATCCAATACCGCCTGCAACGGACATTATTTCCACGTTACAGTACAACAGTCCTTGATCATCCAGTCTACCCATCACTCACTTCTCGTACGTAGTTCATCCTTTTGTTCTATACATACCGACTACCCCAAAACGACTTGAAGTATGGGGCATGGACTCCTCGATTCCTCAAAAGGAAATAGTGGTGGTGGTCAGCAGGAGATGCCGACTACTACTATTTGAGCTGAGAAATACACCAGCCCGTGCTTCCTATTTTTCTACAAGATACAAGTCGACACGTGCTGCAAGTGAGTGTTGCCCTGTTGACTATATTCTTAGTGTTTTTGCCTTCGAACAATCGAGTTGACCATTTATCGTAAGTCAGGAGGACCTCCTGATGATTACTGCTGTTGCCTTCAAGCCCTAGAGTTGCCCATGACTCATGTGTGCTCCATGAAGCATACCGAGAAGACCTATGAGTGAGTGTCATCCTGTTAACTGCTGTTAATATATTTTCCTTTGGGGTAACAGAGCAGTCCATTCCCCATCAAAATCTTGCTTCAAGTACAGCTGCGAGGGTGCTACCCGCGTCTCACTTTTTTACCTGCGTTACCCCCGGGCTTCCATGTCAACCACATCCCGAAGGGGAGCCTCGCACTGTAATACGAGTACGAGCACACTAACGTTCAGCAGTCGTACCATTCTGGTATTTTGGGCACAGCGCCTACACCGGAGGTATTTTGTCGTTGGGATTTATCTTGAAAGTTCCGGAAAATTCTGCCAAATAGCACCAGTCACAGGCGAGTTTTGTAACAGATTTTGTAGGGACAAACGTCGGTGATTGGCACCACGATCGCGCCGCCCTTTGCCAGACGAGACCAGAGGTGGCGCGCGCGAAGATGAGAGAGAGACCTCTGTAGCTCGCAAGCCTAGACAATCCACGCAGCAGAGGGCGGTCCCAACACCATATGCTGGTGTGGCGGTGTCTGCCTCTTTTAGTATGGTGTGGCGGAGTCTACCTCTTTTAGTATGCGCCGTGTTGTGTGTCTCGAGTCTACCCTCTGTCCCTGTGAGAGGGTAGAAAGTCGGGGCCTGCGCAGCCCGCTGTTCCTTCACGTACATACCCTCATCCGCCCAGAGGCCGCAGGCGCAAGTTTTGGCGGCGTGCGCGTGACCAAACCACAGCAACACCTGCACCAGACTACAACACCAGCAGCAGCAGCTTCGTCCACGCCAATCCGATCTCTGGCCCTTGTCTACAGCAGCGGACAAACCCCGTGCTTGCAGTGGCTAGGGGACGCGTTTCCCGTCGAATTTCAAAACAGCAGCAGTACAGCAGAAATATTACCCCCCTGTCCGGAAATGTGAGAAGAGTTTTGATACTCGTATTAATTCCGAAACAGTCGTTATATTTCCGGACATGGTCGTAGTACCAGTGGTGGTACCAGCACCACTCTGATCGGAAATGTAAGAAATTGTCGGTGCTGATACTTGTATTGATATCTAAAGAGCCCTTACATTATCGGACATAGTCGTGGTATCGTTCACGTGAAAAACTCAAACCCCATAAACCAAGTTTAACAAACTCTCCCCGAGGAAAACATCCCGATAATTTAAATGTTCCCCACGGTACAAGTACACTTACTACAAGTGTGTAAGTATAGGGTCGGACACGTATTTTGAGAGGTCACTATTAATATGATACTGCTGTACTCTACCTGGTACAGTAGTTAGGCCGCCAACATTGCGGCGCCTATATACCTGGTACTGGTATGTCGTAGTCACGAGCAGACAGTTGTGCAAGGCCTGCCAAAACTTGCCGCGAAAAGCACAGACAGTACCTGGCGGCATTTAGGCCAACAATAGGGCTTTTCAGCTGCTGCTGCTGCTGCTGCTGCTGCTGCTGCTGTTTCGATTTTTCTCTCATGAATGAGACGTGGACGATTGCTCCCATGTTGGACGATCTGTTCATGATCCAGAGGACCCAAAACGTCAACCTATAAAAACTGCTTGACTCGTGTACTCGGACGAGTCATTTTAGACCTCACCGGAGTACTGTCTATTTCCTGTCTGTTTCTAGAACGAGCGAGTGCCGCCCGGTGCTTCCCGACGGCGTGTAACAACATCCACACAACGACGACGACGCTCACCTGTCTGGTCTACTGCCAGGTATCGCCCTCCTGAAGGCTCTGCCTGCCCTCGAAAGGTGGTTGAAGGAAGCTGTGACCGGAACATAGGATACGAAAGCCGACGATGCTGCTGCTGGTGGTGACGAATCGTGGGCAGCTGCCGAAGCCTTGCAGCTAGCGGTCGCCAGCGAAAGGAACACTAGCCATGCTGTCGAGCGAGGCATGCTGTCTTTGGTGGTCAGGGTGGTTGGCCCTCCTAGTGGGCGCCAACTTGTCTAAGCTTCCCTGTGCATGAGGAAGCCCAGAAAAAGCAAAAACTCATGTAAAATGTGCAAAACGGAGTCCCAGGTAGGTGAGGCAAAACTTCAGTGCGGAAACCCTCAACTTGAAAATCGGTGTGCTGCAATCAATGGGAATGACTACCTGGTACCTGGTATCAGATAGTCATTCCCATTGGCTGCAATCAATGATGGGAATGATATACGTATAGCCATTGGTTCTCATTGGCTGCAATGCGAATGACGATCATCATGTCAAGTATGCTGTCGCAGTCATGGAATTCGTATACTTTAGAGTACTACCAGGTATACAGCAGTAACCGCAGTATAGACGTATAGACTAGAGCAGCAGAGCAGCAGTTCTGTGTGTGCGTGTGTGTACAGTATGTGTTCATGTATGTGTGCGTGTTACGTGTGTGTACCACTATGTATGTGTGTGGTGTTCTTTCTACCCGTTGACATCCAGCACAACCAGTCGGTGTCGGTGCCAACTCTTCAATCCTACTCTTGGAGAGGTACAATAGAAGCTCTGTGGTCCTAGAAGTGCTGCGTGGACTGGCATGTGCGCCGCGTGCGTGCGCGCTCTTGTGTGCGCTTGTGTGTGTGTGAACGTGTTGGTGCATGCTCTGGTGTGCTTTTATAATTATACCAGGTACCACAGGTGATCGTACCAGACGTATCCCACAGGGACCTATTATGTACGAACCTGTCTGTGCTAGTGCTGGTGAGCTTTTGCAAGTACATGGTAAGTATATTTGCCAAAACACATCGATCTGCTGCCCCCCCCCCCCCCCCGGCCTCGACCAGCTTCTACACCTTCGATTATACATCCGCCACTTCGCCCCGTCACCCGTTTTTTCTCGTCAGCGTCGCAACCCGCTGCGCAGGGCGCAGGGCGTATATCCTCCCACACAACCACTCTTCGAAGTTACCAGATATCCGCCATTCTATCTGGATATCCCGTAACGGAAAATGTACCTGGTAGGACTTACAGTAGATTACCGTGACCTGTCCGGTGTGTGGAACTTTTGTACCGAACCCAGCAGTTGCTTCCCCTGCCTCCTTGCCCCCCCCCCCCCCCCCCCCCCCTCCTTTTGACTCTCCATCACGGCTCATCCTCGCACCCCTCCCGGCGGTTGGTTGGCATTGCGTTTCCAAGGCATAGCCTGAAGATTCCCCGCCCTACAGTTAGTAGTAGTAGAGGAGCAGCTTACCTTTCATGCGACTCGTCAAACAGCTCACGGCGCTTCGCGCTTGGTGCAAAGCCGACGTGCTCCGTCTCGGCTTTGTAGTGATGCGAGGGTCTATATTCAAACGACTATACGTACGACCATGGATGACGTGAGTATCGGCCCCACTGTTCCCCGGAATTTTCTAACTCCCCCCCCCACACACCCCAAGCTTCCTCTCCCCCCCTTCTCGCCTCCCTCCATTCGAACTTCCTCTCCCCCCCCCCTCCTCCTTCCAAATTTCCTCGCCCCCCCCCCTCCCCCGACCAACTTTCTTCTCCCCATCCACCACAGAAAAAAATCCCCCCCCCCCCCCCTCCCCTAGTTGAAAAAGTTTGGAAGGGTATAGGGGGAAACCAAGAAGAGGTGATGTCCGCAGGGAAGTTCGGGAAATATAAGGCAGAAGTAGAAGAAATGATAGAAAAAAGGGAAAGGCTAGCGCTAAGAAACAAGGTGGAATCGGAAAAACACTTGGAGATATACGGGGGATTGAGGGAAGGAATAGGAATGAAAACGTATTTGCGCGGCCCAATGGACTTCGCGAAAACGCTGAAACTGCGCTTTCGTTTAGGTGACCTGGACCTGCCAGAAAGAAGAAAGAGGTATACCAGGAGCCGGGAGGAGGAGGAAATAGATGCACAGATGTGCCTGTGTGGCAAAACAATAGAGAGTACAACTCACATAGTAGGAGAATGTCAAAATGTACGAGGAGGGACGGGATGTGTTAGAAGAGAAGGTGAGGGAAATAGACGAATGTGACATGGAGGAGTTTGATACACTACTAGATAGCAGCGAGAAAACGATCGCTATCCTATTAGGCGATAGATGGTGGCAACATGCGGCCAAACAGGAAGGGGATAAGATTAGCAAAACGTTTCTATGTAGTTTATCGAAACAACGTAATGAGCGCCCAATTGTTGGAGGTGTCTCTAATAGGAGTAGGAACGGTGCTCCGTCTCGAAAGGAATGCATGGTCAATGGTCAAATGACTAAGGCAAGCAACAAATGAGTACGCCCCCCCCTCCCCTCGAGTAGCATCTCCAACCTCGCCCCGTTCAACTTCCCCCCCGGATCCCCCCCCCCCCCCTATTTTATGTAGGTTGGGTTGGCGTCGGTTGGCAACGACACTGTAAAACATGCCGCTCACTACGAGAACTAGACAACCAGGGTACCGTTTTTTTTTTTTTGGCGGTCGCCCACAGCTGGTTGTCGAGTTAGATCGTTTGTGCGAGGTGAACAGTCTTTACTCCGCACAAGTGGGAATGATCGTATCTCGTAGTGTTCAAGGTAAGGCACCCAAGAGGCAGTTACATAGTACTCCCATTGCTGTCTCTGGAATTGCCTACACCGGAAATAAAATCAACTCATTGAACCTGCCATCCATATGCAAATCCGCCTCACAAGCGGTTCTGAGTAGGATGCAGCTCACCCTTCATGCGACTCGCCGGACACCTCACGGCGCTTCGCGCTTGGTGCAAGCGATGTCTGCCTGGTCGGTGAAAGCCCGACACGCTCCGTCCCGGCATTGTAGGGATGCGAGGGTCTATATGAGATCGAGTACATCTCTCCTATCGAGTGCACCCCCCCCCCCTCCCTCGCCCGAACCTTCTCTCTCTCTCCCCTCCCCCCGAACTTCCCTCTCCTCTCCTTTAGCCGTGGAGGGGGTGGACTCGATATTATGCGTGACCTCAGTCGTATGGAGTTGTGGGGGGGGGGGGGTGCTTGCTCTGTAACCCCGGATCTGAGTGACGCAAGGGAGAGAGATTGAGAGGAATAGTGCGAATATGTTAGATGGGGTGGGAAATAAAATGTACCAGGTATACCGTATCATGTTGTTACAAGTAACCCCCCCCCACCTTGAAACCAATGTTATTTGTAACTCGTTTTTTTGTTTCAGAATTTTTCGTTTTTTTCACTTTTAATACCATGCGATAGTTCATCTGGTTAAGCGTACGCTTTTTCTCGAGATCCTTTTTTTTTGGACGAGTTACGGGGCTCCTCAAAAGCGAGGAGTCTCAGAAACAATGCAGGGTGCATTCTTACCGCAGCGTGCGTCTGTTGTGGTTGCAGTACTTGGGAGGCGTATCTCAGATGGATAACCAGGGGTGCTCCCCGCGAGGCACGAGCCTTGCTCTCAGTCCCTCATCGTGCACGAAAGGAATACAGCTGGTCTTCTTCTATCTCTAAGCAAACATTACACGTGAGTCCCAACGAGCACCTGCTCAATAGATGGGCAAACCTATAACAAGGGATACAAAGCGTCCCGACCTTAATTTTAACACGTCTCTGTTGCCTGGAGAAAGTGAACGCCGTATGGCACCGTTGTTCTAGTAGCATTAAGTATGCCATCCGACCTTAAGGTGCGGCGTGTGTCAATCGTGCCTCAAAATGACGAAGAAACAGAACCTGAAGACGCGTGATAAACGAACGACCCACTCGTATAACATATATATGCCAAACCCGCTTCACGCACACAAACAAAATGCCTCTTGAACCCGAAACGCCGTTTCCTTCCATCCCTCAAGTAGCGACTGAGCCCCCCCCCCCCCCCCCCCCGCCCCCCCCTCCTCTAAGTCTCGTTTTTGCCTTGATTAAAAATAGCTTGTTCTGTTTTTCATTAGCGGTTTCGTCTTGTGCTCAGTGCCCGACAAAAACACGCCATCATACGTACCGTCTTCCCCCCGTTTATCACACGAATTACGGTAGTGGTCCCTCTATAGGACCGGTTGAGAAAGTAGTGATGGTTGCCCGCTATATAGCGCCTGGGAAATCGCTCTACACAAAGGGGATTCACCAGTCAGTGCGGCAGTGCGTGCGGAGTAACTGCCGGTTTCGGTTGTAGAGCCGGATTCGGTGGGGGGTGTTTAGTACAGTAGGGATACAAAAACAACATTTTCTGCTGGTCTTTCTTTCCGTAAGGAGGGCGGCCGCCAAGAATTTAGATGTTTTACCGATTTTGGTCTGGATTTCTTGTGGTCTGTTTCCTAACAGAGTCAGGCGTTTCCGTGCGGAGGGCGGTCGCCAAGGAGTTAGATGAAACCGAGTTGGTGTTGGGTTTCTTGTGGTCTGTTTCCTGTGTAATACTAAGGACCCAGGATATTCCAAAGCTTGTCGCCAAAAGTGGTCAAAACGCCACTTTTGATGGCCAAAAGTGGCCAAAACGGCACTTCTAACGGCCAAAAGTGGCCAAAACGTCACTTCTAACGGCCAAAAGTGGCCAAAACGCCACTTTTAAACGTCATACTTCGTACTCAATATTCCGTTTTGCCGCCTGACAATGTGCAGCGCATATTCCAATCACACCATCCGCACATGAAACGGTAACCACGGTAGATTCCAATGACGTAGAACACGGAAGATGCTATCAGTCAGACCTGAATACTACAGTAATCAAAATCAACGATAACACCAGGAAAAGTAGTACAAAGTTCTACGTGGTGCTTAGTTGCTCACCGATGGAGCATGTAGAGGGCTCGACCGGTCAGGAAAATATCGAGAAGCCCAAAACGAAAGCGGTATCCCGACCATACCCACTCGTACCACCGCCGTGGAGTTGCCTAGACCCGTTTCTCGTTGAGAAACACAATTTCAGAGATTTCCCACGTACTATATAGTATAAGGAGACGTCTCAGAAAAGTTTGCAGGTGACACACCTACTGCCGCATCACCGCATAGCGCGCGCCTCTGGTGCTCCACACGGTGCCCTTCTTTGCACCCCTCTCGGTCAGACGCGCGCGCTACAAGTGCGGGGTTAGCAGTAGGGGGCTCACCCCACGGCTTACAACCCTTTCGGGACCCCGGTACGGCGAACACGAAAGGCAAAATTTAAATGATAACGTTGGTGTGATCATCCACCTTTTTTTATAAATTGTTTATCCTCCGGCGGATTGTTCGAAATAAAGCTTAGGTTCACCACACTTCCACGTTCCAATTCCGTGTCGTGTGTAAAGTTAACCCATAGCTCCCGTCGCAACATCTGCACAGGCTGCTGTTACCACTGGCGCCTGGGCACGTTGACCCGACCTGACTTGACCCCCGACAGGGGCAGGTGCCGTGGAGACAGCCACCCGGGAGAGTAATCCCCCCCCCCCGTCTACGAGTTGCGTGAGTACCCAGCAGTACGTGTATTAGGATATTTATCTACTGGTATATGCATAGCATGTTGCGCCCGTGTCGTACGACTGACTCCTTTTTGCGTTACAAAGAACTCGCACGTCCGTTGTTTCGTATCACCATCCCCCCTAAAAAATCACTGCAGTAGGTCGTGTTACCGTCGCTGTAGGTACAATCGTCCATTTATTCTACTAGCCAATGTTCCTCTCCGAAGTCCCGTCCCCCAACAGGGTTAAATTTAACCCGTTAAGGGCAAGCTGCTGTTGTTCCGTACTGAGGGACGAACTACTTGGAATTAAAGTGGGTTATTCCCAAAAAACTGGACTGCGGTTACTGCCCTGAAAAAGGGCAAAGAGAAGGGGCCAGAGCGATGCTACGGCCCTTGTCCGGGCTCGATGTTTCCTGACCGGTTTATAGAGCTCCTCTCGATCGAGCAACTACTACTGATGATGCTGTATGCCGGTTTTGTGTCGTAGAATGTGATACGTTTTACTTCTAGTACTTGTTTCAGGAATAGATACGTAGGAGTGCAGCCGGCGTCACCGGTGACTTAGCAGGAGGTCCGCGTGCCTACTAAGATCAATTTCGTGTGGTTTCAAGTCTCACCGAGTGCATGCTCGTAAGGACTGTTCTCTTGCATAAAAAGTGACGAGCGGAAAGCGCGAGAGCGTGAGTTAGCTACATTCGATAAAAATCGACGAGCAGTGGGAATGCCTAACCCTATGCGCGACAAAAAATGAAGGCACGTACCGGGGGGAGAAGGGACGGCACCTGTGACCACGGCTTGTCCAGAAGAAGACCGCTGAGAGTAAAACTCCTACGAGTTGAGCTGGAAAGTAAAAGTGATGACTAAAAAATATTAAGTGTTGGTCAGCAGGTTGCGCGAACTAAGTTTCTTCGAGGCCATCATATTATAAGGAATACCCTTGGGCTGGGTAGTAATCGATCGATATTTTACCCCTGTAGCTCAGTAGGTCATACCGGAAAGCGCGAGAGCGTGAGTTAGCTACATTCGATGAAAATCGACGAGAAGTGGGAATGCTGAACCCTATGCGCGACAAAAAATAAAGGCACGTACCGGGGGGGAGAAGGGTAAACACCTGTGACCACGGCTTGTCCATAAGGTCGTCGAGGGTAAACCCTCCTACGAGTTAGGCTGGAAAGTGAAAAAGTGATGATTGAAAAAAAATAAAAACACTCACACACACATTTGACGTCGTCGGCAGTACACGGGTTCGAATCTCAAATCGAACATTTCTTGAATATAGAAACGCTTGCGCGGGCGTCGCTGAACAAATACATCTCCCTGGTTCCCAAGGTATTGAAACGAAGCGGGCAGGTCAGCGTGCGGCCGTATACGGCGGTACCGACGCCCCAAGAGATCCAGCCTATCAGAGGGAGGGGGGGGTGGAAAAGGTTCATAAGGATTACCCTGGGCTGGGTATTCGATCGGTATTTTACCCCTACAGCTCAGTAGGCAACACCTCCACAAGCAGTCGCATGTTTCGAGAGAAAATGTTGAGCTCCTCTTCCTTCGAGGAGCTCGGAAAGGGATAAGCCACCGCCCTTATTCCGTGGCAGGTAAGAGAGGCCAAACCGGCCGGACCTGCTTAGACTAAAAGGCTGTACACTTCCTGGTGCGGATGCGAGAGAAGGCCCACACCTTACTAAAGGAGAGGTGTTTTCGGCCTGCACCACGCCTCTGTTGCCCCTGTTAGAACTGCGGTCCCGTTTTGGAGACTAAACACTTGAAATTTGAGTGTTTTGTCCCGAACACGGGACTGCGGTCCTATTAATATAAGGGGGTACCACCCACCGTAGCAATATTTGGCCAAAAACCATTTCTGACAACGAAGGCTATCACGATTACGAGCGGCAGTATTGAAAAGTCACTGCTGGGCAGTTGTAAGCTCCGGAACTCGTCTTAGTAGTGGCATACCAGGTACCTGGTATAATTATGAATATATTTATTATTGTTATTGTTATCGATTTTGCAGTCCGACAACGTGCCATACATGTTCCATTCTGACTTCAATCGAATATCGTATAAAGACCGCGGTAAGTAGATAAGTGTCTCAATCACTCCGAACCAACAGGTTTCCCACCTTCCCTTCTCGAAGGCTCTTATTAATATCATGCCCACGCCTCCCTCCCTCGACAAACCCTCGTTTACCCTTGCTCCCGAGGGTGAATGATAGACTGAAGTGCTTCGTATCATCTGTTCTTTCGCTTGCCATCTGACAGTGTGAAGTGCTTGTTCCAATCACATCATCCGGATATGAAAGGAAGGGAGTGACATGTATACTATTAATAGTAGCTCATGGTCTGTACAAATGCGCGCACAGAGAGCACACAATCATAGGAAGCTCCTGCTGCACATCGTCGGATGGCAAGCCTATTAAAAATATAGTAGCAATAGTAACACTGAACTATACCGCTTGCTCCCTGTTTTTTCCCCGCCAGTTCGGCTGTTATCACGTACCAGTACGAGAAATTCATGCGATTCTCTGTTGCTGCATACCTGGTAATAGAGAGTTCGTTTTTTCGTACCAATACATACATAAATATTCAAAAAAAAATTGAGGGTTTTGTCGTCACCCATTTCTCTATTTTTTTTTGTTTTACGGTACAAGTTTATCTTATCTACCGTAAGTACAGTGCGTGAGATTTGAAATATGAACGCGCCTGATGGTTGATGTTTGATGATAGTGGCAAATGAAGTCTATCGGTACCTACCTGGAATACCCATCCATCTACAAACGGTGGACGCGTACGTGTACATGTAGTGTCGTACCTAATAATGTAGCCTGTGTACGCGCAAACATCCATCCACACGAAGGGCCTCTACGTAAGGACAAGCGCGTCCGATGTACCGCACGCAGCTTTCAAGGTTGAGTATCGACCACTCGATTGGTCGAACTCACAGCTGACGTACTCTCAGCCCTGATTTATACGAAGTATAGTAGCACCTTCCATGTTTCAAGTGAAGCGGGTTCAGGCCACCCTTTGTGTAATAGGTGGATGGTATGGATGGAACAAGCGCCGCACCTTGCCAGGCGTGGCAAATATAATATTACTGTATCACGGGTGACCATAGTATATAAGACCAAATATTATACGAGAAAATAGATAAATATATACCAGGGTACTCGAATATACATTTTTGTGTTTACCGTAGGGCTTACCATGGTATTTAATACGGTCTCCCGTAATACTGTTGACGCTGTAGTATTTTTCGCGTGCAATACTGTAACAGGTAGTAAATGTATCACAGCATCCACCCACATGTAAATTTTGGGAAGAGATTCGCATACATGAATGACATTGTTGAGAATCATCGTGTCATGCTACAACAGTACGGAAACAGTCACTGCACAGGACACCCGCTTACAGCAGTGGGCGCCCGCAGTGAAGGGACACCGTGCTAAAGAAAAATAGGCTCAGATCGGCACGAACAGAAAGAAACTTGGCACAACAAGAAACACAGCTCAACAGAGTGGGAGCGACTCTAAATCCGACACAAAAAGAGTTAGATCGAGGCCGGAAAAAAAGACGATGTGAGCCTGGACAAAAATCAAAAGTGACGATTCATGACCTTTTTAGGACCCCAGTCCCGTTTTGGGGACAAATTACCAAGAATTTGAAGGCTTTGTCCCCACTATGGGAGTGCGGTGGTAAAGGGGCTAACACCGCCCGCCCCCTGTAAGAAAACGATTACTACAAGAAAAAAAACTGGTGCCGATGGTAGGGTGTAGCTGCCCCCTTTTCCTCTCTCCTGCGTTTTGTGGGCACTTGGGCCAGCGGCTCTCCACTACCTCTCAAAAATAGGAGTTGGGTTGATCCTGTTGCCCCAGGGCGTGACAAAACAATCCCATGGCGGTGCATATCGTCAGAATAACTATTTACGGAGGACTGTACGAGTAAACAGGACCTACGTTACACACAAAAACCTATATATTTACCTATTTTTTACTATCAATATTTGGTCCTATTTGCTATGGTCCCTCGTCATAGCGATGCGAACCAAACTGCTAAAAAAAAAAAGCATGGAAAAAAAAAAAAAACTGTAGACTTAAAAAAAGAAATGGGTTAGGCCACTCGGCCAGTAGTAAGTGGCTCTGTGTACATACCTCACTCGATTTAATGGGCTTGCATATGAATGGCCTCATCAAAATAAGTTGTTGTTTTTTTTGCGGTGTAACCGCTTCCGGGGACGGCGTTTGAGGGGTACCCTACATGCAACTGCCTCTTGGGTGTGTCTCACCATTAACACCACGGGATACGACCATTCCCCCTGTTGTGCGGCGTATAGGGTTCTCTACCCCGCACAAAACGACCTATAACTCGATCGCTAGCTGTGACCGACGAGCAAAACAGAACGAACGGTACCCTGGTTGTCTAGCTCACGCAGTCAGCGGCACGTTTTGCAGTGTCGTTGTCAACCGACGTCGACCCAGCCCCCAATATGGGAGTGGGGGGGTGGGGGGGGGGGGGGGTAGGAGTACTCAATATCAGGGGGGGGTGGGAGGCAGGGGGCGGGGGGGAGGCAGGGGTGGGACGGGGGGGTAGAGGCGAGCGGGTGGGAAGGAGAGGGGGGCGGGAGGCGGGGGGGAGCGTACAAGGCGGGAGGGTTGAAGGAGGGGGGGTGAGAGGAGGACTGGCCGGGGGGGGGGGCAAGGGAGATGGATGGGACGGGCGAGGCTGGGAAGTGGAGAAAGGGGGGGGGGGCGGGAGGGGGGGTGAGAGAAATGGAAGAGTAGTATGTGTGTGGGGGGGGGGGGGGGGGGAGGATAGACGGGGAGGGGGGGTAGAGGGGGGGTCGAGGGGGGGTGGAGGGGGGGGGGGGGGCGTACTCATTGTCATGCATGGCCGTAGTCGTATGGCCATAGACCCTCGCATCCCTACAATACCAGGACAAGCGGGGGGGGGGGCAGAGGGGTCGGTCGGCTGTCGCAACCAGGTCGGTGTGGGAATCCCCGTTCACCTCAACTTCCCTCTGTTGGTCAAATTAATACCAGGCGCAGATTTATCCCATACCCGCTGGATCGCGCGCAGGCACGACGAGCACCATCCGGCGCACATTTGAGTCTACAAATTGAAAAGCGAGGGTGGCATTACTACGTCGTCGCCGGCGATCAAAAGTTTGTTCTACCTCTTTATTCAGTGACCGTCCTCTTATTTCCACCGCTGTAACCTTAGCATACACACGGATCATTTCCAGATAGATCATCTCCAGATATATCATCTCCAGATAGATCATCTACAGGTAGATCATCTCCAGATAGAGCATATCCAGATAGATCATCTCCAGATAGATCATCTCCAGATAGATCATCTCCAGATATGTCATCTACAGATAGATCATCTACAGATAGATCATCTACAGATAGATCATCTATAGATAGAACATCTACAGATAGCTAATCTACAGATATATCATCACAGATATATCATCTACGGATAGGTCATATACAGATAGATAATCTCCATATATATCATCTCCAGATAGATCATCTCCAAGTAGATAATCTCCAGATAGCGAATCTCCAGATATATCATCTCCAGATATATCATCTCCAGATATATCATCTCCAGATATATCATCTCCAGATAGATAATCTACAGATATATAATCTGCAGATAGACCATCTACGGATAGATCATCTACAGATAGATCCTAACCTGTCGTTATGAGACGTTGTGCGGAATCCGTACAATCAGTGCAGATACAACCCGCGGGAAACATGTCTCACTGTAAATCATGTAGATCATACGGGTCCCACTCCCACCCGGCAACATGATGAGCTAAATCTTACAGATCATACAGCTCATACAGATCGGGGTATCTGCCTGCCCTGAAAAATCTGGACAATGGGGGTGGGCCTGTCGGAGGTGCGGAGCAGTCGTAAACGAGCAGTGATCCCTCGTAGTTTGCGATTTCACCCGCATGTTTCTAACGTGTCCTGCCGGAGACGCCGGTGTGAAGGTATACTTACCTTTCCTGCCGGCGGCGCCTGTGTGGAGGTATTTTTACGTGTCCTGCCGGCGACGCCGGTGTGAAGGTAGACTTGCGTTTCCTGCCGGCAACGCCTGTGTGGAGTTTTTTACTTTTCCTGCCGGCGACGCCAGTGTGAAGGTATATTTACGTGTCCTGCCGGCGACGCCAGTGTGAGAAGGTCTAGTTAACCGGGTCGCTGGGCTGATCGAACTAGTAAAAAAATGGTTCACCAATCACCGAATCCAGGTTAAGCCGTACCTGGTATGTGGTACCAGAGGCATACCTTCCACTACTGTGGGGAGAGTCGCAAAATATTGCACAGAGTACTTACGTCAGATACGTAGATAGGATTTTCCATGTACCAGGTGTGGAGTACTTGGAATCTACTGCGGTTTCCCTGCCGTAGGCAGAAGGTATGCTCGGAACAAGCGCCGCCCCTTGTCAGATGGCAACTGGAAGAGCAAATGGTGTAAGAAGAGTACCTTAATCACTACCGCTGTGGACTAATCGGACCGGGAGAAAAAAACTAATGATGACCAAAAAAATCACCGAATGAACTCAAGGTAAACTTGACATTGTAGACCAAGCTGAGGAGGAGAGCAACGAACCGTAGGAGTATCAATATTCACCACGTACTGCTGGACTAACCGCAGGGCCATATATATGTATATATACTGGTAACAAAGGTTGACCACTCGCTGAATGAACCCAGGGCTCACGTCTTAATTCGTTCAGGAGAGCCAGGAAGTGTGGGGAGGGTTTTGGTCACACCCTGACAGTGAATCTTAGCGGAGGGGGTTTGTGCTTGGCACCTAAAGCTGACTTTCCGACCCGAATCCTAACCCCAACCCTAGCCCTGACCCTATGCCAGTGATCATTGCTTGGATGCTGTTCTCGGTAAGACTCTAGGTTGACTCGGCCGGCCGTGATTGGAAACCCTCTAGGTTGATTCGGCTGGCTCGGGATGCTGTGGGTGGGAAAGGCTCTATAGGCTGATTGAGCCGCACATAACATGACGCGCCCAACCCGCAGTGAAGCAGAATGCCTGAAGAGCTACTCACAGTACTTTGGGAAAATATTCACTATCAACCCTTGACTACTACTGCTGGGTGTAGGAGTAATCACTATACCGCTGACTAGGCTACCTCTGACTGGGCTACTGGTAAAAGGTTGACCACTCGCTGGACCCAACGTGATCCCTACATCTTAGATCACCGAGGGGAATCGCGGTTTGCAGGAGTAGCCTAGTCACTACCACTGGGTTATATACTGGTATACTGGTAAGAAAGGTTAATCGATCACTGAACCCGGGAGTGTGGGGGGGGGGGGGGGGCGCATTATCGCTTGGATTATTGATGAGAACCGCGAAGCGTGGGAGGAGCAACCACTACCCGCTGAGTTCGCCCGTAAAAAGGTTATCCATTCGCTGAACGCAGGGTAATATTTGTAGCTTAGGTCATTGGGGAGAGAGTCGTGGAATGTAGGAGAAGTCTTATCGCTGCCGCTGGGCTTTATACTCGTAGAAACACAAGGAGGTAAGCAATCGTTCACTCCTTGGACAGCAATGACCATTATCTAGATCATCGATTTCTGCTTCATGATCTAGATCTTTCGAGTCAGATCTGTTCCTGATCCGTATGATCTGTACGATCTGTATGATCTGTATGATCTACTGTAGCTCATGTTGCCGGGTGGGGGCCGTATAATCTGCATGATCTACAGCAGTAGCACATGTTTCCTGAGTTGGATCTGTAATACTATGCAGATTCTTCTGCACAACCTCTCACAACGGCGGGCGAGGAACTAGATGATCTGCTGTAGACAGATAGACAGGTAGATTGATAGATCATGATCTGTCCGACATATATATGCAATCGTTGAGCCCCAGAGAGAGTGAGCCTTGTATCCATACAACACCTAGGACGAGGCGCGGAGTGCTGAAGTAGGAGCAGTCAAATTGCTATCATCGCTGGGCTAACTCGGACTGGAAAAAAAAAAAGGTTGTCCAATCACTGAACCCAGAGAGTGACTCTCAGAACTTACATCAGTGAGGAGAGGAGACGCGAAGCGTTTGTATAGAAGCAGAGCCCAACTACTACCTCTGGGCTACTCGGACTGTTAAATAAAAAAAATAGGTAGCCGAGCATCTGAAGGTTGTGACCGCTACATCTTGTAGACCATCGAAAAGAGCCGCGAACTGTCGTGGGGGTTTTAGTGAAGGATCACTCCAACAACTTCCGCCTCTGTGGATATACTTGGCGAAGAAAAGGTCAAGCCACAATCACTGAACCCAGAGAGTGATCCTTAAATATTTAATGTTAGAATACTGTTGACTGTGCTCAAGAACACGATCCGTAAGAAGATCCATCGTAGATTGAGGAGTTCCATGCTGATCAATCAACAAATAAATACTGAGGCGAGACGCGAGGCGTTGTACGAGTGGCCCAATCATTACATTGCGGAGCCACTCGGACGGCAAGAAAAAGGTTAGCTATAATCGTACTCAAGGCGGATGCCACATCTATCTTAGATCGGGGAGAAGAGTCGCGACTTTGGAGGAGGATTATAGGGTCACAGCAGTCCAATCGTAACCGCTGTGGGCTGCCAAAATAAAAAGGTTAACTATTAATAGTCCCTGAATGAACACGAGAGAGTGAGCCTTTATCGCCGAGACTACCGAGGAGGAGAGTCGCGCACAGGGTGGGAGTAGTATAATCGCTTGGACTAGACCAAGAAGAGTCGCGCGCGGGGTAGGGGTACAGTCTAATCGCTGCCGCCGGGCTCCCGGTCAAAGAAAAAGGGTGAGCCTCATATCTCACATCACTGAGGAAAGACGCGAAGAAGTGTTGTACGTAGGAGTATATATTATGTGTACGCTGGTGGGCTACTGGAAAAAGAAACACAATTAATTATACCTATCACCGATCCCAGCGTGAGCCTCGTATCTCAGATTGCCGAGAGGACAATAAAGTCACAAAGTGCCGGAAGAGGAGCATATATATACCGTTTAAAGACCCATGCTAGGATGGAGGCTACTCGTAGCACTTTCAGGCCGAACATTTTCTGGTTCACGGAGCTCCTACTACGGGGGAGACCACATGTGATAGTGAACAGAACCTACGGTACGCGCAAAAAACCTATCTATTTCGGTATTTTTACTATAATAATGACGATGTTTGATCCTATTTACCATGGTCCCCCCGTAAATAGACAAGCTGAGGAGCTATATCCGATGCCCCTTCAATTGTGTTGCAACGTTTCTCGCTTGTGACACCTCTATCATCTCTCGAACCATGATTCCGTACGATTGTTTTGTCTCTCTTAAGACTGCGACTGACTGCTGCATGCAGCCAGTCAGCCCCGTTGTGGGCACAAATCACTCAAAACGCCGAGTAGTTCGTCCCCAACACGGGACCGACTGCAGTTAGTTAAACTCATATCCAAAAGATCAGGTCCCTGTGTCCCTGTGTGTCCCTCTCTCTCTCGCCCGATTCACGTACCGTGGTCACGCTCCCGGAGTGAAAATGATTCCCACACGCGGTCGGTCGGGGCAACAACGCCGCCGCTTCCTGACGTTAGATATACTTACTATTTAGTACGGGAGCGACGGGTTGATTGATTGAGTGGACACACACGACGACACGAATTTTGGACGTGGAAAAAAGTGTGGTGAGCTTTGACCCCTTTTTTTTTGGCACTGCACTGCGGTTGGGGGCACATATTACTACGGGGGACCATAGTAGATAGGACCTACGGTACACACAAAAACCTACCAGGTATATGTTTACGTATTTTTTCTAACAACATTTGGTCCTATTTACTATGGTCCCCCGTAATACTAGGGTTTAGAGTCAAATATATCATATCATGTATATATATATGTGTATGCGCAGTGCAGGAATAAAAGGGTTGAGCTTTAATATTTTTTTACCGATCCGCCTCCGGGGTCCGGAGGATATGAATTAAAAAAAAAAAACACAACTTGTCAAGGAAAAAAAACAAGAAAAAAAAAACAACCATAATTTCTAAAAAAATTAAAAAAAACACACAAGGAAAAAAAACAAGAAAAAAAAACAACCATAATTTCTAAAAAAAAGTGTGGTGCCTGTGGGGCATGGATGAGGCGATGAGGCATATATATGATCATACGGAGCTCCTCAAACCAATGGCCTGATGAAAGATGTACCAATCTGTCCCGTGGTATAAGGAACACTTTCAGTCTAATATTCGATATAAAAGGTTGTTATATTTAGGGGCGGCGTGGTACGTGCTGTAGCTTTCACGTAGCAGGCGTCTTAGATAGCACACACTAAATATATATATATATATTATATATATATATATACCTCTGTTGTGAGCCTTTTACACGTAACATCTTATCTTTACTTCTATATCATGCGATAGATCGTATAATAATGCCGATATCTCTGCGGCAAATCATGCGACATGCAAGAAACGACACATACATCGAGATATATATCCCGAGAATATTCTCGATATCGATGTCGATATATTCCAAAAATATCGCACAAGGTATCGAGAATAATTCTCAAAAGAGACGCGATGCCGAACACTAGCACACACCATCTCGGGCGAGAGTGCAATCACACGCCGATTGCTGGGTCTGTGTGGACAAAGACTTCGGCGAGATGTTTCCAAAGCTAACATCATTTTCGTTGTGTGCACTGCAGCAGTAGTAGCATTACGGGGCACTACGCAGGTCGCCAATTCGAGGAGGGTGTCGCCCTTCAAACTCCAGGGTAGTAGGGATCGCCAGGAAACGAGAAGGAGCAGGGGGGGGAGGATGACAGAGACCCACACCGATGGCGTGGGGATGGAGCTTCGATGCGGCCTAGGAATTTAATAATATAACGTAAAGAGCACATATATATTATTATTATTATTATTATTATTATTATTATTATTATTATTATTATTATTATTATATTGAGACGGAGGAGGGAGCGAACACAAGAAATGGAGTATATGATAATACATTGTACATAATAAAACATGGAAGGAATTAGACATTAACACCTTTAGAACCGCAGTCCCGTTTTAGGGACAATTTACTTAGAATTTTAGTGGTTTGCCCCCGAAACGGGACTGCGGTTTTAAAAGGGTTAAGGCAGCTAGACCTTGTGCATAGATTTCCTTTGTTTCCGGGGATTTCTTCTTTCAGGACTTTTTTGAGTGATCAAAGTTGAAGCTCATGCTGCACATTTTGTCGGATGGCAAGCATGATGATAATAAAAAGTGACGAGTATACATTGATATGTAGGAGGGAGCAAATATAACACAACGTCATATAGATTATCGTAGCTAAAGCATAGAAAGAAGTAGACATAGAAGGCAGATAGACCTTATACACAGGTTTCCTTTGTTTCTGGGGATTTCTTCTTTCAGGAAGGTTTTGAGTGACCAACGCTGAAGCTCATGCTGCACATTGTCGAATGGCAAGGGAAATAACAATAGAGTAGAAGTAACGAGTACCTGGTACATATTAAGATGTAGGAGGGGGCAAAAACAACACATAGGGTATCCTAGATAAACCATAAAAGAAGTAGACATAAAAGGTAGACAGGCTTGGTGTCTACCTGGTATAGGTTTCCTTCGTAGATAAAACATAAAAGAAGTAGACATAAAAGGTAGACAGGCTTGGTGTATACCTGGAAAGGTTTCCTTCGTATACGGAGATTTCTTCTCTTTCAGGATTGTTTTGATTGATCAACGTGAAAGCTCATGCTGCACATTGTCGGATGGCAAGCCCAATAATAATTACCAGGTATAGTATAATCAGGACCCACCACAAAAAACAAAAAACTATACATTCCAGTATTTTCACTTAAGCATGGTTGGATCCTCAGTACTATTAATATCTCCTCCCGTGCTTTATGAATCCCTCCCTCGGAGGGCTGCTGCTTATATTTCTGCACTACCTTCCTTGTTGTGTGTGAAACTGGAGAGCCGAGAGCATGAGAGAGAACACAATTCGGATGAAACCGTCACTTACTTGGTTCGATTTTGATTGGTATATAAAGCGTGAGTAAATGGCACCCTTCTTCAACCCTTTTAGGGGTGCAGTCCCGTGACATGGGGACAAACCACTCCAATTCCGAGTAATTTGTCCCCCAAGACGAGACTGCGGTACTAGAAGGGTTAACTTCAATAATGGGTGAAAACGTCGGCTAGGAGTCAGGTAGAGTCATTCACAAACGGGAGACTGCATCTTTTGTTGGTCGTATGATACTATCTTGTCGAGTATTATTAGGTTCGATCGATGTTGATACAGCTTGCAACTTTTCCGTATGTTTTGAGTCACTGGATTCTACACCTACAGTAGTAGTAGTTATACCCAGTTATGTGTGGATGGTACGATTGGAACAAGGGCTGCATATATTGTCAGAAGGCAAAAGGAAACTATAACAATCATGTAGGGCACCAAATGGGAGGTATAGGGCCCACTGCTGCTGTGCGGGCGCCAACGTAATGCCAAACGGGAGCAGGTACATACAGATATAGGCGTGCTGCGAAAGGGGCAACGATTTTTGTGGCAAAAAATAGGTCTTGGCATGTGGCGGGGCTTCCTCTCAACCGAGAAAATACCGCTTGCACCCCATATCGTTTGATTTGTTTTTCGCCAACTTTATTCGATGCAGAAGGAATCAACTGCCGAGAGCGATCAGGAACGTGGGTGTAGGGGGAATCAGACGCGAGTGGACGAGGGCAGAAGTGGCCGAAGTCTCCTCGCGATAAAAACGAAGCACCACGAACCGTAATGGGGAGAGGAGGGGGGGGGGGGGAAGAGCCTGCTCTGTGACCCCGGACGCCAAACGTGAAGGTGTCACAGGTACCGACTGAGCTATATATAGGTGTAAAATATCGATCGATTGCTCAGCCCAGGTGAGTAATCCTCATATCACTCTCCTACTCCCCTATGAACGGCGGGATCTTTGGGGCGTCGGTACCGTACGTATACTTATGACACCCCCCACTCCCCCCCTCTGAACGGCGTGATCTCTTGGGGCGTCGGTACCGTGTACGGCGGCCCGTGCGTTGACCTGCCCGCTTCGTTTCATTACCTGGGGAACCAGGGGGATCTGTTTTTAGGGACGCACGCGCAAGCGTTTCTACAAAAAAAAAGTTCGAAGTGAGATTCGAACCCTTGTCCTCGACGACGCCAAATGTGAAGGGGTTACGTGCTGAGCTATGTATAGGGAGTCAAATATCGATCGCTTACCCAGCCCAGGGCAATCCTTACATATATCAGTGTCTTCTAAATTCGAAAAAAAAAGCCGTGAAGGTGTTACCTACTGAGCTATAGAGGGTAAAAAATCGATCGATTACCCAGCCCAGGGTCCCCGGTGGCTTGGTCCGCGTGCCTATCGAGATCAATTTCGTGGGTTCAAGTCTCACCGAGTGCATGCTCGTAGCGGCTTTTTCTTGCATAAAATAATTATTATTTCCCTTGCCATCCGACAATGTGCAGCATGATCTTCAACATTATCACTCATAACTTTCCCGAAAGAAGAAAACCTCGGAAACAAAAGGAAACCCATGCACCAAGTCTACCTCCCCTTCTGTGCCAACTTTCGGCTTGTCTACTCCATTTGCTGTCCTTGCTCCTTCCTTCTCGTTACGTTCTATTATCAAATCCTAAGCTGCACCCAAGCTCCATCCCCACGCCATCGGTGTGGGTCTGTCGTCCCCCCCCCCCCCCCCTGTTCCTTCTTCCTTCTTGGCGGTCCCTAAGCTGGAGCTTGAACCTCGACACCCTCCTCGGAATAATTGATTAGCGGAAAGCGCGAGAGCGTGAGTTAGCTACATTCAATGAAAATCGACGAGCAGTGGGAATGCTGAAACCTATGCGCGACAGAAAACAAAGGCACGTACCGGGGGGGGACAAGGGTAGACACCTGTGACCACGGTTTGCCCAGAAGCTCGTCGAGGGTAAAACCCCCTGCCACAAGTTAGGCTGGAAAGTGAAAGTGATGATTAAAAACAAACAAAAAAAGGTAACCCTTACAACACTCTCCCCCCCTCTGATAGGCGGGATCTCTTGGGGCGTCGGTACCGTATGCGGCCGTACGCTGACCTACCCGCTTCGTTTCAATACCTGGGGAACGATGGAGAAACGTTTTTAGGGACGCACGCGCAAGCGCTTCTATAAAAGAAAACGCCCGATGTGGGATTCGAACCAGTGTCCTGCCGACGACGCCAGACGTGAAGGTGCTACCTACTGAGCTATCGGGGTGAAATATCGATCAATCACCCGGCCCAGGGTTATTTTATCCTTGTAACGCTGGTTTCTAAGTTCGAGAAAAAAAAAAAGCGTGAAGATGTTGGCCTGCTGAGCTTCAGGGGTAAAATATCGATCGAATGCCCAGCCCACAGGGTAATCCCTACCATATCATATAACACGGTGATCTTGAAGGCGTAGCTACTGGTAGCGCACGGGAAAAACTATATAGTCGGGGGTTGTCCGGGGGTTTCTATCGACATTGGCAGGGCGATGGCGGCTCTGGGAACAAACGGTGGTTCTGCCGCCGACGGCAGGTGTATTGAGTACCCGCGTACCGTGGTAAGGCAAGGGAATGGAATGGAACGCAGGAATGATCTGAACTGGCTACGATTACGGGGGGCCATAGTCAACAGGACCAAATATTGTTAGTAAAAAATGTGAAACCTATAGGTTTTTATGTATACCATAGGTCCTGTTAACTATGGCCCCCCGTAATAGGAAGGAGGCAGCTTCTTCTCTTGTTCAGGAGACTTCTTGCATTGTTGTGTCATCAGTCCTCTTCATGATGAGAGATGGAAGGGAGAGCTGTCGAGAGTGATTCGACAGGGGCTTGATTCGAGGCGTCAAGCCCACTCTGCTCTCTTTTTGCTTGTAGCCCGTTAGGCGGGTGATGACGCTTGTCCGAGGAGCCTTCCTCGGGCGCTTGTCTACCCTCCTCCTGTCGACTATCATCCTAATCATGGTTGTAGTGCAAGGGAAGCTTCAGAGCCCCGGGGATACTCTGCGGGTGTCAAAGGGTTCCAATACTACGGCTATCCCAATACTATTTATTTTTATTTCTCTTGCCATCCGACAATGTGCGGCAGCATGATCTTCAACGTTGATTGATCACTCATAACTTTCCCGAAAGAAGAAAACCTCGGAAACAAAAGGAAACCCACGCACCAAGTCTACCTCCCCTTCTGTGCCAACTTTCGGCTTGTCTGCTCCATCTGCTGTCCTTGCTCCTTCCTTCTCCTTACGTTCTATGATCAAATCCTAAGCTGCATCCACGCTCCATCCTCACGCCATCGGTGTGGGTCTGTCGCCCCCCCCCCCTCCCCCCAGTCCAACACTACTCTATAAAACAGCAGGATGGAGAGAGGGCAGCTGGGCGAGGAATACTAAATGGGAAGAGAAGAAGAAAAGGAAGATAAAAAAAGAAGACCTCGTAGGCCATACGAAGTATTAGTACGAGATGGGTTACTTGTCGGGATGGATGATAAGCGTGCGATTTCCCGTTAATCGGTTATATATAGACAAGGTGATGCGTAGGCCTCCTCAGGAGAGGAAGGAGCCTTCGGAGCAAAAACTAGGCGCACCCCCTGTGTCGTACTGGTGTAGCATGCGTCTAGGGTGGCCAGGTGTGGGAGAAAATCGGCTTGGAATCTCGTCCCAGTCAGTCCGGGGTATGTAATCTTGAGCCTTGTACGGCACCAGGAGTATAGTACCGTAATAAATGCGAGAAAACGCCCCCCCCCTCCCCCCCCCTATGGTCATACGACTACGGCCATGCATGAGATCGAGTACATCTCTCCTATCGAGTACACCCCCGCCCCCGCCCCCCCCTCCCGGACCGATTTTTCGAGCTCGATCACTCCGTAGCAGAGAAGGTGCCGACTTCTCGAGATCTCTTCAGCGACACCCTTTTGCGGAGCTGACATTTCATCTTGCTGGGGAGGTATCCAGCTCGATCGAGAAGTCGGTCCGGGAGGGAGAGGGGGTGTGTGTACTCGATAGGAGAGATGTGCTCGATCTCGTGCAATGCCCGTAGTCGTATGGCCGAGGGGGAGGGGGGGGTGGGGGGGTCACTAGCATTCTTACGGTATACCGCTGGGCGCTCTATACATGGGGGTACAAGGGGTGATCTCGGTTCCTGACCCCCCCCCGCCAGAGGGCGGCAGGCCTTTTATCTTCTCGTAGGTCAGGCCCACTGAGGGGAGAGTCACTGAGGCTCTCCTCGTGGCTTCCTTCGAGCGCTGTATGATAGGACTCGGTAAATATCGTGTGCCACTTTCTTGTTCGAGAAAATGGTTTTGGCACACACCATTGTACTGCCTGCATGCAGCGCACGAGACGAAAGGGAGCCACGGTGGGAACGACGACGCGCGTCGCAGTGCTCCGGTAGAGGCGCGAGTGTAACACATGATTTTTCTGAGGCTCCTTCCTCACTTCGCGCGAGCTCCGTGCGTGAAGGTGTTGCCTACTATTACGGGGGGGGGGGGGGGGGCATAGTTAATAGGATCTATGGTATACATAAAAAAATATATGTTAAAACGTTTTTACTGACAATATTTGGTCCTATTAACTATGGCCCCCCGTAATAAGCTATGGGGGTAAAAAATCGATCGATTACCCTGCCCAGGGTTCGTTTCATTACCTGGGGAACCAGGGAGATGTGTTTTAAGGGATGCACGCGCAAGCGTTTCTACAAAAGAAACGTTCGAAGTGAGGTTCGAACCCGTGACCGGGACGACGCCAGTTTGCGAAGGTGTTAACTACTGAGCTACAGAGGTAAAAAATCGATCGATTACCCCGCCCAGGGTAATCCTTATAACACGTGCCTCATCCAAAACTTATTTCGAGATTAAAAAACACTTTTTAAGTGCGAAATCCGATGACCAATCCTAAAGCTTACTATTACGGGGGACCATGGTAAATAGGATCATATATATATATATATATATATATATATATGCTTTCTGACAATGTGCAGGGCGTTATTAATTCAAAATGAAAAAGCTGACATAATTCATCGAATACCACTAACTTCATCGAACCAATTCTCCTTCCCTGCGTGTACTTACTTGAATATGCACCCCCACCATTTACCGAGATATTTTACCTACTACCTGGTACGTATGTATACGCCATAGGATCAAATATCATGTATTTCTCTTCGCCATCCGACAATGTGCAGCATGATCTTCAACATGGATCACTCATAACTTTCCCGAAAGAAGAAAACCTCGGAAACAAAAGGAAACCCATGAAATATTGCTAGGGAAAATAGGTAAATACATGGGTTTTCGTGTGTACCGTGGGTCCTATTCACTATGGCCCCCGTAATATTAGTAGGAATATATTTTATGTATATATATATTCATATCACGGAAAAATACTCCAGCGATATTGAGTTGAGGAGCCCGGTTAACCCTCTTAGGACCCCAGTTCCGTTTTGGGGACAAACTACTGATAATTAGAGTGTGTTGCCCCCACATGTGGGAGTACGGTGCTAAAGGGGTTAAAGTCGGAAATATTTTGGCCGGAAAAATGGTACCACTGCTATGTCCCGGCACATAAGCAACGTCTTTTCGCATGTAAATTTAATACAAACGGTCCTTCTATTTCGGGGCAGAGGGGCAAATATAGCCCTTTTTGCCTTATAAGGCAGTATTTCTGACTGACGGTAGAGTTATATCACCCGCATTAAATTATCTGAGGCTCTCCTTCCTCACTTCACGAGCTCTAAGCCTCATCCAGAACTTATTTTGAGAAAATAAAAGCCGAAAATAAATGTGCAAAACCCGATCACCAATCCTAAAGCCTACCTGGTACTATAAAGGGAAGTCGACATAAAACGTAGATAGACCTTGTGCATAGGTTTCCTGTGTACGTATCCGGGGATTTCTTCTTTCAGGAATGTTTCGAGTGATCAACGCTGAAGCTCATGCCGCACATTGTCGGATGGCGAGCATAATAATAACAAAAAATAGCAGGAACACGTTTCGAAAAATATTTGCAAAAGCAATGTTGGTCTATTCCCAGCGATATTGGGTTAAGGAGCCCGTTCACAGTCAACCATAAATATTTTGGCCGGAAATCGGCACCACTCTGTCCCGGAATGTAAGGAACGTTTGTGTATGTATATATGATACAATAGATCCTTCTATTTCGGGACACAGGGGTGATAGAGCACTTTTTGCCTTATTATAAGGTTCATTCTTATCGGAGAGCGTTTTTTCCATAATTTCCAAAGTTTGGAAATAATTGGAGATATGTATCAACATACGGAGGCGTTCTGTCACTATTCGTGAAATTCTCCAGAACCAAAAATTTTAAGTTCGTTAACATTCCAGTATTTATTTGGGAGAAGACAAAAAAACAAGAAAATATGGAAGATTGAAAAATTGCGCGAAAAAATGTCGAAAATTTGTAAAAAAAGCTCTCCGATAAGAATGACCCTAAGGCGATAATATTTCCAATTGACTTTTACTACCGCACTCTCGTGTTGGGGTCAAACTTAAGAGATCGAAAGGTTTGTTACCCAAACGGGACTGCAGTCCTATAAAAATACTGAGAAAGTACATAACCCCCAATAAGGAGGCATGCTTTGTTATGATTTCTCTTGCCATCCGACAATGTGTGCAGTATGATCTTCAAAAGGGATCACTCATAACTAACTGCCTTATTGCTGCATGCCTTCGTAGGCCGCGGGATTATCGATCGGGTTGAGCTTGTGATTAGACTTTGTTTCAAAAGTCGGTTTGTGTTGGGCGAGGAGGCTTCGGGGTTTGAGGTGTGAACAGCTCCTCGAGGCCCTCTAGAACGAGGAGCGTCGGAAAGTGAAGCTGCTACTGCTCTGCTGTACGTACCCGTGTACCGTAGTAGCATCTCTGTCAATGGTTGATTGGGTCTGATTGGTTTAGGATTGAGGTAAGGGGATTAGCGTTGTAGTTCTACTTGTCTCGTATACACGGCGACCCTCAACCATTTTTCTGGTATGTGGTAAGCTGTGCTTACTGCTTGCTGTAGCATGTGGTGTAGTGTTGTAGGAGCAATCACGATACTATACTGCTACTATACTATACCAGGTACTATACTATACTACTACTACTACTACTACTACTACTACTACCACCACTACTACCACTACTACTACTATTAATACTACTACTACCACTACTACTACCACTACTACTACTACTACTACTACTACTCCTACTACTACTCCTACTACTACTCCTCCTACTACTCCTACTATACTACTACTACTACTACTACTACTACTACTACTACTGCTACTACTACTACTTCTACTACTACTACTACTACTACTACTACTACTACTACTACTACTACTACTACTACTACTACTACCACTACTCCTACTACTACTACTACTACTACTACTACTGCTACTACTACTACTACTACTACTACTACTACTACTACTACTACTACTGCTGCTGCTACTACTACTACTACTACTACTACTACTACTCGTACTACTACTACTACTACTACTACTACTACTACTACTACTACCACTACTACTACTACTACTACTACTACTACTCCTACTCCTACTACTACTACTACTACTACTACTACTACTACTACTCCTCCTACTACTACTACTACTACTACTATACTACTACTACTACTACTACTACTACTACTACTGCTACTATACTACTACTACTACTACTACTACTACCACTACTACTCGTACTACTACTACTACTACTACTACTACTACTACTACTACTACTACTACTACTACCACTACTACTACTACCACTACTCCTACTACTACTACTACCACTACTACTACTACTACTACTACTACTACTACTACTACTACTACTACTACTACTGCTACTGCTACTACTACTACTACTACTACTACTACTACTACTACTACTACTACTACTACTACTACTATTAATACTACTACTACTACTACTACTGCTGCTACTACTACTACTGCTACTACTACTACTACTCGTACTGCTACTACTACTACTACTACTACTACTACTACTACTACCACTACTACTACTACTACTACTACTACTACTACTACTACTACTACTACTACTACTACTACTACTACTACCACTACTACTACTACTACTACTACTACTACTACTACTACTACTACTACTACTACTACTACTACTACTACTACTGCTACTACTACTACTACTACCACTACTACTACTACTACTACTACTACTACTACTACTACTACTACTACTACTACTACTACTACTACTACTACTACTACTACTACTACTACTACTACTACTACTACTACTACTACTACTACTACTACCAGCACCACCACCATTACTGCTACTGCTGCTACCGCGACCTAAACCGCCCCTCCCCCGACCGTAGCCCCAATGTTCTTCTCTTCCTGACGGGAAGCATTTATGGACGCAGCAACAAAGTTGGGGCTTTGTACCGCCGGCAGTCGAAACCCGAAATAATTTTCCTGACACGATATTTGAGGAGAGCAGGAAGAAAAAGAACTATGACAAGGAACTCTCCGGTTTCATGAAGAAAATGGGTTAGGACTAGCTAGTAATAGTAAGGACCGTTGGTGTATTCAAATATAAGTATCTCGAACGCCGACTATGAATCTTGCATACTTCAGCCCGACCCAAATCGGAAAATATCTTTAAACCGTCGATTGATATAGGAACTATCCAAACGGTCCTCACTTTTCCTTCTGGACAGGTGGGACTTGATCGACCGCCCGCATTAGTTGTTTGTTTGTTTAAGATTTTCTCTAGTACCGGGGACCATAGTAAATAAGACCAAATATTGTGAGTAGAAAAAGGTAAATATGTAGGCTTTTGTGTAGACCGTAAGTCCTATTAACTGTGGTCCCCCGTAATGGTCATAATGGGTGGGGACACGATCGAACCCCCCCCCTTCCCCCCCGTCTCTGCATATTATTCCTTGTTTTCTCATGGAGCAATATTTGGATTTTGATGCCTGATGGACTAACAAAGTCCTCCAAGAGATAACTACGACTGCAACTACAGCAGTAGAGGCTGTTATTTTTTTTCTGATTTCTTTTTTTCAAAGAAGATGGGATTCTTTAGGTGATAGAATAAAGGGAAGACTGTTAAATGTTATTTTTTTGGTCACCCTTCGTTTTTCTTCTTGTTTTTGGGAATCGTGTTCACGGTTGATCGACGTTGAAGCTCATTCATGGTGGGCATCCACAACAACAACAACAAAACGTATTTTGTACTCAATCGACTCTTATTAACTCGGGCAACAACTATTACGTGGGGCCATAGTTAACAGGACCAAATATTGTTAGTAAAAATGGTTCAACATATAGGTTTTTATGTGTACCATAGGTCCTGTTAACTACGGTCCCCCGTAATATTACGGGGGGGCATAGTAAATAGGACCAAATATTGTTAGTAAAAATAGCGAAACATATAGCTTTTGTGGGTACCGTGGGTCCTATTTAATATGACCCCGGAAATATCATAACGCGGAGTAATCGTGAAGCGAAATTAGTAACCCCCCCCCGCCCCCCCCCGCCCCCCCGACGGCATGGGGGTGGAGCCTGGGTATGCGTGTCAAATAGGAACAAATATTGTCAGTAAAAGTAGCGAAACATATAGTATTTTGTGGGTACCGTGGGTCCTATTTAATATGATCCCCCGTAATATCATACCACGAGGTAATCGTGAAGCGAAACTAGTATCCCGCCCCTCCCCCTCCCCCCCCGACGGCATGGGGGTGGGGCCTGGGTATGCATGTTAAATAGGAACAAATATTGTCAGTAAAAATAGCGAAACATATAGTATTTTGTGGGTACCGTGGGTCCTATTTAATATGATCCCCCGTAATATCATACCACGAGGTAATCGTCAAGCGAAACTAGTATCCCGCCCCTCCCCCTCCCCCCCCGACGGCATGGGGGTGGAGCCTGGGTATGCATGTTAAATAGGAACAAATATTGTCAGTAAAAATAGCGAAACATATAGTTTTTTGTGGGTACCGTGGGTCCTATTTAATATGATCCCCCGTAATATCATACCACGAGGTAATCGTGAAGCGAAACTAGTATCCCGCCCCTCCCCCTCCCCCCCCGACGGCATGGGGGTGGAGCCTGGGTATGCATGTTAAATAGGACCAAATATTGTCAGTAAAAATAGCGAAACATATAGTTTTTTGTGGGTACCGTGGGTCCTATTTAATATGATCCCCCGTAATATCATACCACGAGGTAATCGTCAAGCGAAACTAGTATCCCGCCCCTCCCCCTCCCCCCCCGACGGCATGGGTGTGGAGCCTGGGTATGCATGTTAAATAGGACCAAATATTGTTAGTAAAAATAGCAAAACATACAGCTTTTGTGGGTACCGTGGGTCCTACTTAAATACGATCCCCGGAGATATCATAACACGAAGTAATCGCGAAGCGAAATATAGTAACCCCCCCCCCCCCTCGACGGCATGGGTGTGGAGCCTGGGTATGCATGTTGTGCGACTTGAGGTTTCAGGAGTGGAAGGTGGATGATCACGATGTGATGAGAAGGTGGTGGAATAGATCAATGTTGACCCTTCCAGGGCAAACTGCAGTCATTCCCCGAATAAGTAGCTTGTCTCCAGAAACGGGACTACTCTGCAGTTTCAAAAGGGTTGCGCCGAAATTGTTATAGGTACAACACGGGTTTAGCCGAAACGGCGAGTAAGAATTCGTGCCGTACGTAGGTTTTTCCTTTCTCGGTCTGACGCTTGCTACGATATAGAGCATGCCTTATTATTTCGTATGGTGTTTCTTTTTGCCTTATGAGGCAAACATGTCTGATCGAGAGAGTGACGGAGCTCCTCTACGAAGGAGCGAATTGTGTCAACAGATTATTTGCTACACCCTCGCTCAAAGAGAAGGGGGTGAGGGGTAACCCCGGGGCTAACCTTCACACAGCCCCCCGCTCCAACATCCGTACACGCGCAAGTCGACTACAACTCCATCCGGTGTAAACCCCGCATTCGCCGCCGGCCTTTCGGCCGTACCATAAAAGCAAATTCTCACTTGGCTCACTTACGCACCTCATTATGATCAGGGTATCTATACGTCACATAAAAATGAATCACTTATCGACAGCATCATCTGTGTTGAAAAATAAAACAAAACAAAAAAAATACAGACCTCCGAGGCATTATGGGATTGCTCCTTCAAGTTTCGTTTTTTTTTGTGTCCAATTCTTTTTTTTTTTTGTTAAAAAACCGAGGAACATGTATAGTGTAGGGGGTAGCTCTCCTCAGATACGTGAAGGCTTTCGGGAAATTGCAGGTAGAGGTGCACCACCGCCATATACCGTATATATATACTGCTGCTACAGCATGCGTCACTTTTCGTTTTATTTATTCTCTTCTTCGCCTTTTTTTCTCCGTTCGGAATGGTTGTGATGAGCGATCGACGTTTTCAGTTCGGTCATGCATGCTGCGCGCTGTTGTTGCCGGATGGTAAAAATGCACACAAAAACAAAACTTGATATCGTTGCGCGGACCCGCAAGAAGGAGAAGAAGAAAGAGAAGAAGAAGAAGAACAAGAAGGAAGAGAAGAAGGAGGAGAAGGAGAAAATAAAAGAAGAAGAAGAAAAAAGAGAAGAAGAAAATAGAAGAAGAAGAAGAAGAAGGAGAAGGAGAAGAAGAAGGTGAAAATAAAAGAAGAAGAAGAAGAGAATAGAAGAAGGAGAAGAAGAAGGAGGAGACAATACAAGAAGAAGAAGAAGAAGCAGAAGAAGAAGAAAATAGAAGAAGAAGAAGAAGAAGAAGAAGAAGAAAATAGAAGAAGAAGAAGAAGAAGAAGAAAATAGAAGAAGAAGAAGAAGAAGGAGAAGAAGAAGAAGAAGGAGAAGAAGAAGAAGAAGAAGAAGAAGAAGAAGAAGAAGAAGAAGAAGAAGAAGAAGAAGAAGAAGAAAAAGAAGAAGAAGAAGAAGAAGAGGGCAGGCGCACCTGCGAGGAGGCAGCGCTGACCAAGGCGGGTCGACGCGTGTGCCACGGTGTAGGGGAGCCTCAGTGCCCTTCAGGGGTGACGCCTTATTTTCCAAGGTCATCACACGAGGAGGAGGAGGAGGAGAAGGAGGAGGAGGAGGAGGAGGAGAGCTCATCAACCAGTATCCCACCCGAAACGTGACTTCGAAGAAGTGTTGTTCGCGCTCAACAAACCCGACCAATATTTTTCTCCACATATACGCGAATACAAAATTGTCCAAAACAAATATATACTGGTAAAGGGGAAAGTTATCGCACCAACCGGTAGCAGTGACTCACTTTCTTTTTAGGAGTTCAACCGGTCAGAAAGCACTGAGCCAAAAAAGTGTACCGCGTAACCCTTATTCCATACCCGCAGGATGAGTCTAGACGGGTATCACTTTTAGGAAATTATTTTTCTGCCACACGGGAGCGCATTCTCATTTGAGAAACTGCTCCCCTATATCCGCCCCCCCCCCCCCCGCTCCGCCCCCCGTCTCGAAATAAGGAATGCACGGTCAAACAAAGGTAAGCACCAAATAAGTACCCCCCCCCCCCCCCCCCCCCCCCCCCCCCCCCCCCCCCCCCACCCCCCCCTCAAAATGCTTTTCGTTACATACCTAGAGGCGTGCTGCGGTATGGGTAGCACCTAATGTTTCCGATATTTTTCTGAGACTCCTCACCTGAATATAGTATAGGATCCCATACCTCACCCACAAACGGACTTCGAGAAAAAGCTAAAAGGGACAAAAACCCGACGGACAATTCCGAAAGCCTACCTAGGCATATATATCACCAGTAATGTTGTCAGAGCACAATGATTTTCCGCCGATGTTAGATTAAGGAGCCCGATCCGCCGTCAGAAATGTTTCGGCCGAAAAGTGCTACTACTACTGTACCCCGATAGTAGAACGCCTCCTTACTGGCTCATGGGATTGTTGATCGGGCTGCCCCCCCGCCCTTTCAACTTTACTGAAAGCGAGCTCCTGGAGTCAGGAAGCCTCGGGGGGAAGCACATAGGTACACACCCCGGCACGACCGCTGCTGACGCGTGCTTGCCCTGTACTTCGAAGTATAGGGATAGCACCTTATTTCAGCACCTCGTTTTTGCACCCCTGGCGCTTGCTTGCCCTGCAGGGATAGCACCTATTTTTTCGGAGGCTTTTCTCTCTTCGATTATAGTGCAGGAGTCCTATACCTCACCCGAAACAAACTGTTTTTGTTTTTGAAAAGTCAAAAAGTGCAAAATAACGATGAACAATCCCCAAACCTTAAGGTATGTGCATCATGAGTATTCTCGGAAAAACGCCAATGTTGACGATATTGGGTTAAGGGATCACGATCAGTCAGAAATTGATCATGACTATTTCTATGATCCACTCGGCCCTCCGGCAAGATATCGTGCGTGATCCATTCCGACTTTTAATCGAATATCGTCGAATAACACAGCATTTGTCCGCTCTTCTATCGCTCTGAACCAACAGATTACCGTACGACACTATCACAATAGGGTGACGAGATAACACACACCCTCGGACGCTTTTGGAAGCTGGGTTTCTCGGCGACAGGGAAGGCGTACTGAGTACGACGAGCGATGCGTCTATGCAAACCTTCTCGACGAAAAATCTTTCCAAAGCCACCATTTTCGTTGTCCCCCCCCCCCACCCCCCCCCCCCGATGTTTTGGAGAAAAAATCCGAGTCTAAAATTTGTTCCATGGGGTGGGTGTCTTATAATCTTGCGTGTTACCAGGTACACGGTATCTCGTTCGTCGTTTTCCCTTCTTAACCATCTTGGGAAAATTGACGACAACCAAAAAAATGACGTTTTTCAGCAACGGCTGACTGCGTGATTGGGGGATGATTTAAAAATCGGTGTCCGAGTCACAGTGGCCGATGCAAGGAGTCCGTTCGGCCCGGGCGCAAGGTGGTCCTGATGACCGCACTGTTGTTGGGCGCTCACGCCGCTCGTAGACGGTTAAATGGTTGACAACACCGAAGTTACCAACCATAGTTTTGATCGCTATTTCGGGGTGAATGCCAAAGGGGGGGGGGGGGGGGGGGGGAGTAAGGACTCCTATACCTCCGCCTTCCTCCCTTTTGGCAAACCCTCGTTTGTTACCCTACTGCAGGCCTCGTCGACGTTCCATCCCCACGTCATTGGAAGCAGTGCTCAGGTTCCTTTCCTCCTTCCGCCAGAAGTATTTTGCATTCCGATGACATCGGTGGGTTGAGGATCCCGGTCGTCAGTCCAAAAACATATAGGCAAACAACAAAAAAGTTACCCCTGTATATCGCAGCACGTCTTTCCGCTATATAAGGTGGAATGCGTCGAGCACAGTTAGTTGCCTCTCTCTACCTCCGAGACGCGCAACAAGCAAGCGCCAACACTACGACTACTACTACTACTACTACTACTACTACTACTACTACTCCTACTACTACTCGTACTATTAATACTACTACTACTACTACTACTACTACTACTACTACTACTACTATTACGGGGGACCATAGTTAACAGGACCTATGGTGTACATAAAAACCTATATGTTTAACCATTTTTACTAACAATATTTGGTCCTGTTAACTATGGCCCCCCGTACTACTACTACTACTACTACTACTGCTACTAAGTTTTCGTTCGCCCGGAACCATGCACATACCTGGTATGTAGGGCATCATGTATGCGTCCTTCGACGAATAAAGGAGTCACACATACTTGCCACTTTTATGTCGCGGTGGAAAGCTTTGCCCGGGCGCCTCCGGACAAATACAGAGAGTAGCAACTTTATCGAACAACTGGCAGTTATCATCGTCCGGGGGGGGGTACTCATTTGTTGACTGCCTTAGTCACTTGACCATTGACCATGCATCCCTTTCGAGACGAAGCACCGTTCCTACTCCTATTATTAATAGAGACACCTCCAACAATTGGGTGCCCGTTGTGTCGTTTCCATGTATTACATAGAAACATGTTGCTAGTCTTATCCCCTTCCTGTTTGGCCGCCTGTGGCCACCATCTATCTTCTAGGATAGCGATCGTTTTCTCGCTGCTATCTAGTGTATCAAACTCCTTCCATGTCACATTCGTCTATTTCCCTTACCTCCTCTTATAACACACCCCGTTCCTCCTTGTATATTTCACATTCTCCTACTATGTGAGTTCTACTCTCTACCAGGTATTGTTTAGCCACACGGGCACATCTGTGCATCTATTTCCTCCTCCTCCCGGCTACTGGTATACCTCTTTCTTCTTTCTGGCAGGTCCAGGTCCAGGTCATCAATACAAAAGCGTAGTTTCAGCGTTTTTGCGAAGTCCATTGGGCCGTGCAAATGCGTTCTCATTCCTATTCCTTCCCTCGATCCCCCGTATATATCTAAGTGTTTTCCGATTCCACCTTGCTTCTTAGCGCTAGCCTTTCCCTTCTTTCTATCCTTTCTTCTACAGTACCTCTGCCTTGTACCTCCCAATTTTCCCGGCGGACATCACCTCTTCTTGGTTTCCCCCTATGTCCTCACATACTTTCTCAACTACGCTATCCCACCTTATTCCAGCTCGCCCATTTGTTACGGGGTGGGGAGGAAGGTGTACTCGATGGGAGAGATGTACTCGATCTCATGCATGGGGTAAGAAACTCTCACACCCTTGGCGTGGGGATGGAGCCTGGACGCGACTTTTGCGATGTAGTAGCAGAAGGTAGATACTAATTCATCATGTGACGAGAAGGGACTGTGGAGCAAGCGCTGCAGGTAGGTGGAGTGGATAGACCGACCGATGTCAAGCTGGAAATATCTGCTTTGAAGGGGGGTACAGAAGGGGTTCCCAGGCTACGCGCATACAATACCCGTACGTGGGTTTCCTGTGCTGGCTTTCCCTCCTTGGTTTTCCTCTCTTTTTTTTTGAGAAACAATTAATGTTGTACGAGGGATCGACGTTTGAAGCCCCATGCATACTGCTGCGCGCATACTGCACATACTGCGCATACTGCGCATATTGCGCATACTGCACATACACATTGCCGCATGGCAGAGCTATTAACCGGTATAGAACCTTTGTTTCCGAGGTTTTCTTCTTTCGGGAAAGTTATGAGTGATCCGTGTTGAAGATCATGCTGCACATTGTCGGATGGCAAGAGAAATAATCATAGAACTGCACTCCCCTAGTGTCATATTCAGGCTTGTTGTGTAGAGTGCAGTATACCAGATACCTTGGTACCAACGTACGTGTTACGGGTGGCCATAGTTAACAGGACCAAATATTGTTGGTAAAAATTGTTAAAACATATAGGTTTTTATGTATACCTTAGGTCCTGTTAACTATGGCCCCCCGTAATAGTAGTAATATAAATACTACTATTACGGGGGACCATAGTTAACAGGATCAAATATTGTTGGTAAAAATGGTTAAATATATAGGTTTTTATGTAAACCATACCGGTAGGTCCTATTAACTATGGTCCCCCGTCATAGTAGCAACATAAGGACTATTCAAGCATTTGCATGGAAACAAAACGTTCGTTACATTTCCGTCCAGATTGGTGGACACTCATATATATGATACTGCTGTCGTCAACTTGTAGGCGTTATAGGAAGGTCTGGCTTCGGTATTTCCGGAGATCGGTCGGTCGTAGATTTCGGCGGTCGTAATCTACAGTTACTGTATTGCGGGGGACCATCATAGTAAATAGGACCTATGGTACACACAAAATTCTATATATTTGACTATTTTTACTAACAATATTAGGTCCTATTTACTATGGTCCCCCGTAATAGTAAACTCAAACTGGGCTTCAGCCAGTTCGACAGGAGGAGGAAGGGGTGAGTGAGAGTCCATCTTTTTTTGGCGCCGTGCATATACATGAAAAATACCCCCCGCATTCGCCCGAAGCATAAATTATTACCACTAATAATAATGGTGTCCTCTTCTGTCCTAACGAACATATTAGCAAACGAGCCGGCGCCCGCATGTATGTGCAAAAAAAAAGGATAATGACGGTGACGATGCTGATGGTGGTGGTGGTGATGATGGTGATGATGACGATGATGATGATGATGATGATGATGATGATGATGATGGTGGTGATTGATGATGATTGATGGTAATGGTGTATGTGGTGATGGTTTTTTTGAAAGAGGATGATGATGATGATGATGATGGCGCACCATTACTTATTACACTAATAATACCCAACACGGGGCACTCACGTAATATATACAGAGACAACCACAGCTAACAACCCTTTTAGGACCTCGGTTCCATTTTGGGGACATACTACTCAGAACTTGATTGGTCAGCCCCCAAAACGGGATTGGAGTCCTAAAAGGGGGTCCCATGAGAAATTTAGCACGGACGGGGTCTCACTGCTTTTGTATTGAGTGTTACAAGGATTACCCTGGGCTGCGGGTAATCGATCAATATTTACCCCTATAGCTCAGGATAAGTAACATCTTCACATTTGATGTCGTCGAGGACACGGGTTCGAATCTCACTTCAGGCGTTTCTTTTATAGAACCGCTTGCTTTCGCGTGCGTCCCTAAAAACATACCAGGTACCACCCTGGTATATCTATCTCCCTGGTCCCCCAGGTATAGTGAAACGAAGCGGGTATAGGTTATATATAGCGTGCGGCCGCACACGGCGGTACTGACACCCCAAAGAGATCCCGCCGTTCAAAGGGGGGGGGGGGGGGGGGTTGTACCAGAAATCTTGGGCTGTGGGTATCGATCGATCTTTTTACTTTTATACAGAAGTATAGCTCAGCAGGAAACACCTTCACATGAACACACGATACTTTCTATACTTTCTGTAAGACACTACGGGCATTAGTAGACGGCGCCATATAATCTACAGAGACACAACAAGCTGTGGCTGCAATTAATTAAGACTTCAACATGTATGTGTAGTAAGCAGATAAGTACCTGGTACTCTACATATAGTACAGATAGATGCACATATTTTATAGGGTAATTTTTGGTTTCAATATTGGTAATTATGGTACTACTACTGTACTGGCTGTTGTATTCGTTTGGGTTTCATGATGTGCCGGTAACCTTGGTACCTGTTTCATACCTGGTAATATACTACCAAGGTATAAGTATATACCAGTAACCTGGTATCTAATCGATCTGGGGAGGTACTGTTACCCTTTCTTCGTTTCTCTCCCGATTTTGCCCCTCTTTTTTAGAATGTGTGTTTCGTGCTTGTCGTATCCAGTACGATCACATGTATGTATTGCATCGTCTACTCTGCTCTGCTTATACTTGATAAAATGTGGTATCTCTGCCGCCGTGTCATAAGGTTGTGACCTCAGAGCTTGTTGTGGTATCTCTTCTACTAGGATTGAAGAATCGGCACGGAAACTGTGGCTGTGCTGAATGTCGACGGGTAGAAAGAACGGCTTAATATGAAGAACGCAACACAAAACACACCTGCCTATACCTGTGGTCATTGATATTTGCATCAAATACCTGTCTTACCCCTCCCACGTACGCACCAGTATACATGTAATATGTATGCATGCATCATCTTCCTCGGAGTAAACTGCTATCTGTCGTGCCACGAAGAGAATAAAATGAACTGCCCCACACGTGACAACCACACCTCACCACAACACACCACAGCACCACACCACACAAAGAGACACACAGACAGACTTTGTTGAAAGTTTAGCATTATTATTCATGTCTCATTTTTGGTGTCCACATCTTCACCCATGATGATCACGAACCATGACGCCGCGGACACACAAATCAAAGATGAAAATATATACCTGGTGCCAAAGAGAAAGAGGGAGAATCGCTGGAATATCGCAGCACATCCCTACCTCAAACTTCAAATATGTGCCCTGTCATCATTTATTTGTCATTAAATTTGTTTGTGGCAAGAAGACTTGTTTGTGATAAATTGTGATGAGTGTGATGAGTGACGCGATCGATGTTTTTGACGAATGAATGACGATTGACGATCACGTTGTGATGTGTGATGATTGATTGATGGGTCGTGGTGGTGCGTGGTCGTTGGGCTTCGCGAGTATTAATAGTAGTAGTGGATGGCAGTGACTGTGGGGTTCCATCTTTTTTGTTTTGTCGATCAACATACGAACACACATACATGTATTCTCTGTACGACAGGTATAATTATTTTCATAACACAGGGGGAGTACTAGGTTGTTATTCATGTATATGTGTTTTTGATACGAGGCACATACAAAAATAGGCATAGTCCCGTTTATACAGCAGTACGATACAGTATTAATAGTAGTCTTAATAGTAAATGCATGTACCGCTGATGCCCTGCTGTTGTTGTGTAAGCTACTACCAGACTACTACTACTACTACTGCTGCTGCTCTAAGTACGTGGTCATGCGCACATTTTGATGTTAATCTGTGTTAATAGTTGTATATTCAGTAGCAGCAGTAGCACGTCTTATTATAGTACAGTAGTATAGTATTAATACGATTTTTATCAATTAGTACTACGGGGCAACATATATATAGCGATCAGGACCAAATATGCTTCGTACAATTTGTGTAATATTCATATATACTACCAGTACTACTACTACTGTAGTAGTGGTATATGCCTGGTAAGTTTTTGTTTACGTAATAATAGGTCCTGATTACTATATATGACCCCCGTAGTGGTATAGTACTTGACTACAGTTAGTACGGGTCCACCAACAAGAGACACGTATTGCGGGGGACCACATTTAATAAGACCTACGGTACATACAAACACCTATATACTTCGCATTTTTTACTAACAATACTTGGTCCTATTTACTATCATATGGTCCCCCGTAATAGAGGTAACCTGAGCAAAAGCCTTATATTCTTCTTCTTCTGGTGCTTGCCATCCGACAATGTGTATAGTGTTGTTCTAAAAAAGACTATAAGAAGGAGCAGAAAGTAAGTGAAGAACTCGCCAGAGCAAAAGCGCGGCAGTATCATTTATATGATAGGACAAATCAAAACCGATATGACGCACATGAAGACTACCACCACCACAACAAACAGAACATCCTCTTCCATCTCATCAACAACTAACTAACTCCTCTCCCCAAGAACCCCCTGAGAAGCATCTATCTACCAAAACCCCGCTCATTCTTGTTGTGACAGCATAAATAAACCATCCTTCTCTTGTTTGTGACCTTGAGCATAGATAGATAGTCTACTATGGACAATTATTATTATTACATTTATTTACACAGCAGTAAGTAGTAAGACTACAACACTGACTGGGTTAACACCCGCCCTTTAGAACCGCAGTCCCGTTTTGGGGGCAAACTACTTGAAATTATTTGAGTGATTTGTCCCCTAAATGGAACTACTATTATTATTTATTGTGGTTCTAAAAGGCGCTCGCCGCTAAGCATGTACCTGGTATGTATGTGTGCCTTTTATTATTATTAATATTATTTTTAGGTTTGCCACATACAAACGGACAATGTGCAGCAGCATGTATGTGATGTGAGCTTCCACGTTGTTGTTGTTGATCATTCAAAACATCCCTGAAAGAAGAAATGCCCGCATACAAAGGAAACCTATATATATATATGCAAGGCCTTTTATCTATCTTCTTTTTAATAATCCAACTAACTTACTACGTACGTGGCGTCCGCCAAAAAGTGAGCCTTTTTTCCTTATGATTGGGTTCTTCCTTGCTCGTGGGCCTGTAATATACCTGGTACAACTTTTGTGAGGACCTTTAACAATCTGGGAGAAGGGATATTTAGGTTGGTAGGCTGTTCAGGTGTTTTGGTTCCTGTTGGGATCAAGGTACGGGCGAAGACCCAACCCAACCCCTGACTCTATTAACCTAACCCTGCCTAACCCTAACCCTGACCCCAAACCGCAGCCAAAACGGGCCAAAACTCGCCATAAACGCGGCTGGCTGCGCCGCGTTTGCATCGAACCAGGAAATTTCTCACAGTTGTTAGTTGCGGACGACGATTCCGAAGTGCAGACTACGCCAGGCATTTTTCAAGTCAAAAACATCCCTGAAGATCCCTTCTCCCAGATTGCTAAACCTACTCGAGGTACTCACTTTTGTAGCAGTGTAGTGGTAGTATTAAATTAGCAGTATAGTACTATAATACTACTACTTAGTTAACTACAGTAAGTAAGTAGTAGTATTATTAGTCGTAGTACGTAACATACATTTTTGTTGTTTAGCAGCAGTTGTTAGTATTTCGTAGTAAGTAGTAGGTGCCTTGTTGGGATGATGGCTTAATACTTGAGTTGCAGTAGGGTGGGTAGCCCCAGGTAAATATCATACCAGTATATACCGGTACCAGGTGTAATCGTAATACTAGTTGTAGTAGGGCGGTCGTGGCGGCGGTATAGCATCGGCTTTGCAGTAGTACTATGCTATACCAGATACGTATTACTCTGTAGTATATACTTCAAGTAAGTTGTTACAGGAAAATCGATTGCCAAGCAGTAGTAATAGTAGTAGTGTGTGTGCTCTTCACATTAAACCGTCCTTTCTACCCGTCGACATCCAGCACAACCAGTGTCCGTGCCGATTCTTCAATCCTAGAAGATATACAAGTTCTGTGGTGACAAAGCTACGCCACAGAGATGCTACGTTGCCACGTATGTAGTAAGCATAGCAGTGGGCAATGCAATGCCATGTCATCATACCAGGTACTGGATACGACAGGCACGACATACACATTCTATAAAATAGAGAAACGAAAGGAAAAAATCAAGGAGAAATTTTAAAAAAAAAGAAGACTAATCGAAAGAGAAAATGAAAAGAATGAAAGAAAAACTAGAAGAAACAATCTGTCGTGCCCCCCCCCCGCAGGCGAGGTGGCCAACACTTGAAAAAGAACGAGCTGGAAAAAAAGGAAAAAAAACGAAAACACCACTGTTTGTAAGCAGAGTAAGACAAAGAACCAAGGAAAAGAAAACAGGGAACAAAACAGCCTGACCAAAGCCCAAAGCACCCTCCAGGACCTGGTGGTGGCGGCAGTTTGTGGTGCGAGTAGTATATAGCCAGGTTCTCCCTGCTAATCCGCCTGGTACCTTGCTACCCAGACTGCCGTCTCCGCCCTGCGTTCGTCAACTATGCCCAGCCCCTTGGCGTCAGACAATACGAAAACAAGCAGAGCAGGCGCGTCATCCAACCACGCCACACGACTCCTTCAATACGGGTTATCAATCAAAAAAGGAAGAGAAAAAAGAAAGAAAATGAAATCACGGAGAATCAGCGCAAAGAAAGAAAAAAAAAAAGAAAAAAAAAAAGAGAAGCCAAGGGAAGACCACGTTCGGACCAGCTGCACCAGTTGGTGGCACTACTAGTAGTATGGTCATGTTCTACTTCCTAGTCGGCCTGGTGCCTTGCTCCCCTGTCTGCCATCTCCTTTCTACTTTCGTCTACCGCAGTTTCCCTTCTGCTCCTCCTCCTGCCCCCTCCCCTCTCCGCATTCCCTCGGTCGGGTTTTCTGCCACTTCTCCTGTTGCCCCCCCCCCTCATTCCCTTGGACACCGTCCACGGCGGATGCGCGGCGCTGCCTACTCATCTCAGCCTCAGCCTCGTCGTGCCACCTCGCCATGAACCGTTCGGCTGCTTCAAGGATCCCCCGGTACCACTTACCCGCCTTTTTGGCTGCAGTGGACCACAACGCGGTCTCAACTCCAAACACCAAGGGGGTAACTTCCGTTGACCCTTCGGTGGCTCGGAACTCCCTAAGGTCTTCGACTATGCATCTATGCCAAGTCCTACACTGTCCGCCTGGTCTCGGGTTCTCCCCACCAGCTATCGTCCCGAACATTACCCGACTGGGTAATCGCTCCTTGCTTTGCCGTGCCACGCCCCCCGCAAAGAAGAGCCGCCGTTTACGAATGGTCGTTTCGATGCTCTCGCAACGTGTCACGTTGAGGGCCTTCGCGTACGAGAGGGTGGCATGGTCAGTACGAAGTCGGCGCTGGAAGCCAATGGCTCGCAACAGGGCCTGGTGGTGAGCCGTTCGAAGCTTGGCAAAATGTTCCGTAGGACACCGGGGAGAAGAATAACTCACGCGTCCTACCTCTCGCTTTGCGCATACATCTTGGAACAGCAGCAGAAGATGTAGCAGTATAGTAGCAATAGTTCCGCTACTGAAATGCAGCACACCATCGCAGAAGCAGCAGTGGGGGTCAAAACGAGACGGGGCCAAAGATAGGGGCACGTCAGGCCGCCTGTCTTCTCTTCAACCATAACGGGTAGGACTATACATTTATTTGCAACCTTTAGTATGCCCGTGTCAATTCATGGTGTACTTATATTAGACCAGGTATATAGCCATAGCTCTTAAATCGTGATCACTACTCTTGTATTTTTTTTATTTTTATTTTTTGCTCATCCCATTCATTATCTTCGCACATCTTCTTCTCCTTCCCACTCGTAACTCAGATCCGGGGTCACATAGCAGGCTCTTCTACCCCCTTCCCGCTACGGTACGTGCCTTCATTTTTATCGCGAGAAGGTTTCAGCCTTTTCTTCCCTCGTCGACTCGCATCGAATTATGCCTACCCACGCTGCAAGGCGCTCTCAACAATTGAATCCTTTTTCTTTTTTTTATGCACCGGTTGGTGCGAAGTATAATTTATGGTCGATCGTGGTGTCGTTTGTTGTGGTGTAGACGTTGACGATGGCGGTGTTGTTCGTTGTCTTATTATGTGGCTCTTTCGTTCGTAGACGAGATGTTTATTAATAGTTGAATATGGTTGTGTTTGTGGCTAATGGTATCATATTAATAGTAGTATGATATTATTATTGTTATTACTATTTCTCTCGCCATCCGACAATGTGAAACATGATCTTCAACATTGATCACTCATAACTTTCCCGAAAGAAGAAAACCTCGGAAACGAAAGGAAACCCACGCATAAATTTGCTTGCCATCCGACAATGTGCAGTATGAGCTTCAACGTTGATTACTCAAAACATTTCTGAAAGAAAAAATCCCCGGAAACCAAGAAAAAAACTATGCACAACGTCTATCTACCTTCTATGCTTTATCTACGATACTACTCTATGTGTGGTCTATACTCCCTTCTACATCTCAACACGTACTCGTCACTTTCTATTCTTAAATCCTCAGCCGCATCCAAGCTCCATCCCCACGCCATCGGTGTGGGTCTGTAATCTCCCCCCCCCCCTATAGTATTGATATTGATGTTATTGTTGATGCTATTAATAGCATTAATACGTACCAGTACTGTAGTATTCTAGTGTTCACCATCCGACAACGTGTAGCAGTAGTAACTGCAACGTGGATCACTCAATCACATAAACAAAAACGAAGAAGGAAACCGAGGGAAGCCAGAGAAAACAATGCACAAAGTCCATAACTCGCTTGTGCGTCTACTTCCTGCTGGATAACACCGACGTATCCTTGCTGCTTCCTTCTCATTACAACCCCCCCCTGCCCTCTACTCTGAAATACCAAGCCGCGCCCAGGCTTCATCCCCACACTATCCATGGTTGAATGTTTGTCACCCCCTCCCCCCTCGGCTCCTTCTTGGTTTGTGGCGATCCATAAGCTGGAGCTGTTTTATTGTTGATGGTGTTATTAATAGTGGTGCCCGTCGTTTTTGTTTCGTATAGTCTGTTTTGGCGTTGAAGGGCTCTCTACAACGACATGGCATTATGGATCTAGGACATGGAATGAGGGGGAGAGGGGGAGGGTGAGGGGGGGGAGAGGGGGGGGGCAGTAGGAAGGGGAGGGGGAGGGGGGGAGGGGGGGCAGAGTGGCGGCGGGGGGGGGGGGGGGGGGGGTGTACTCGATAGGAGAGATGTACTCGATCTTATGCATGGCCGTAGTCGTATGACCATAGACCCTCGCATCCCTACAATGCCGGGACGGAGCATGTCGGGTTTTCACCGACCAGGCAGACATTGCTTGTACCGAGCACGAAGCGCCGTGAGGTGTCTGGCGAGTCGCATGAAGGGTGAGCTGCATCCTACTAAGAACCGCTTGTGAGGCGGACTTGCATATGGACGACAGCTTCAATGAGTTGATTTAATTTCCGGTGTAAGCATTTCCAGAGACAGCGATGGGAGTACTATGTAACTGCCTCTTAGGTGCCTTACCTTGAACACTACGTGATACGATCATTCCCACTTGTACGGAGTAAGGGTTGTTTACCTCGCACAAGTGATCTAACTCGACGACCAGCTGTGGGTAACCGCCAAAAAAGAAAAAGAAAAAAAACGGTACCCTGGTTGTCTAGCTCACGTAGATAGTGAGCGGCATGTTTTACAGTGTCGTTGCCAACCGACGCCAACCCCAACCTACATAAAATTGGGGGGGGGGCGAAGGGGGGCATCGGGGACTCGTTGTTCCATCCTTGGTTTAGTATGTTTTTGCGTTGCGGGTCGGACACGGCAATATGGACCTGAGACATTGAAGGAGGGGAAGAGTGGGAAAGAGGGGGGGGGGGGGGGGGGAGAGGGGGGGGGCAGGCAGGAGAGGGAGGAAGGAGGGGCGTGGAGGGGGAGAAGGGGGGGGGGGGAGAGGGCAAGGGGGCGAGGGGGAGAGGGAGGGGGGATGGGGAGGGGCAGGGGGGCTGGGGGGAAGGGGGGAGATGGGAGGAGGGACGTAAATAGAGGTGGATTGGATGAAACTCAAGCGGATCGAAGAGGGACCAGGGGTGGAAAACGAGACGCGGTGCTGATGAGGACAGGCAACGGGCGCCCAGGGTGCGCGTGTGTGGGGGGGGGGTCAGGAGAAGGAGGCGCGGGGGACGAGTCCCTAAGAAATTTGTTCGGGATGCTCAAATAGGAGCATTAAGAGAAACCGGAAAGACCACACGGCGGTCTACTTTTTCTTCTGGATCGGCGGGCGATGGAACGTGCGGGCGAGGGGGCAGCAAAGTGTGACTTAAACCATGTTTGTATGTGAGGAGTGGCACAAGTATGTAGCGGCGCGTAAACAATATACCTGGTCTAGATATCTTCTGGAAGAGAGGGGTTTTTTTTCGCTTTTGCTTTTGCTCTTTGAGAGAGACGCACGCCTTCGGGACAAATACAGGGGATACAATAATAAGATATCACACCACAACGCGAGGCAGCCGCAGAAGAAGGGAGCGGGAGAGGACGAAGGAAGGGAAAAGGCTGGGTGGTCCCTCCACAGGGGGGGGGGCAACTTCGCTCGGGCAACTTCGCTCGTACACCCCGAAAGGCTGCGATGTGGCCCCCAAAAAAGCTGGCGGCGAGCGAGCGATGTATCTACTGATGATGTTGCCCAGAAGGAGAGGGCCGATGGGCCGGTATCGTTCGAACGAACGCGTTCCATGAGATACGCGTACCAGGTACCTGACCTGGTGGTACTGCGACTGTAGTTCACATTTTTATGTAACGCATGGGCGAGCATGTGGAGGGTGGTACTACGACTTAGTATGTGGAGGGGATCCCACAGCGCTGGGGTCTCAGTTACATTCGTTCTACCGACACAGTATAGATAGGCACTCGTACTTTCCGCCTAAATAATATAGAAACCTTTTTAATGAAATATTATTAAGAGTATAAAAACAATCATTTTTTTTTTAGACAAAGTGGCTTCAAATAGTAGATCTTTCTCAGATTGGGGCGATGATGCACGTACCTGCCAACATCTACATACAATACATACCTCGTACATATGTTCATCAGCACCAAGCAGCGGTAGCACATCATCATTATTAGCAGCAGTGCAAGGCGGTGCGTAATAAACTGTTATTTTGTTTCGTAACCGACCGGCATTATTGCCGCACAGCACAAGAAATACCCTTGTTTTGTGCTGCTCAATCAATCACTCGTTCCTCTATTATACTGCTCATATTGTTGTACCTGGCGCTCTCCTTTTCGTCCGTACGCATTATCTCACTTGACACGATAAGAGGTTAACTATAAAGGTACGTTTTCAGCAGCTGCGCAGCTGCTTTCATATATATGTACGGCACGAAAGATATAAAAAGCGTACCAGGTACCTGGTATCGATCTACAACAACACAACAACAACAACACATACGTAACAACCAACAGAGTAGTACCGAACGCCCCCACCCGCGGTTATATATAGGTTAGAGACTGACAAGGATGTAACAGTGCTTTAGACACTACTACTACTACTCCTATGACTACTACTACTACTACTACTGCTACTACTCCTATGACTACTACAGTTGTATGGTAACTACTACTACTACTACTACTACTACTACTACTACTACTACTACTACTACTACTACTACTACTACTACTACTACTACTACTACTACTACGGTACTACTTACTGCTGTTGTTGTCGTTGTAGTGCAACATGCTACTGCGTACAGCCTACTGCGTTATACTACACACAGCATACCGGTACGTATGACATAGTAGTACTGCACATAAAGACATCATAATCAACCGATGGCAGCTGGCGGCAGCCAGCATGGATGCTGGATGGATCTCAGCACGTGTTCACCACATACCAGGTACATACGATTTACAACACCTCTAAAACGGAGATGGTTGAATCACACACTCTCTTTCTGTTTATTATTACGAGCTACTACTACTACTGGCTGTAGCACGACATATTGGATAAATATATAGATCGTGGAGATGCAAGTGGGGTGTGGATGGATGGATGGATGGGTGAGTAGATGGATCGTGTGGATGATGCATGCAACATGGATGGAGCATGCAAACAAACCTATATGAATAGTATGTTGTCGTGTCCTGTTGTGGGTGGATACATATGAAAAGATGGATGCATGCATGGATGAACTGCAGCAGTTGGAAACGAGTAAAGAGGGAAGAAGAGAGGAAGGACTTTTGTTTCAGCCTGTTTCTTCTGCAGTTAAGTTATTTTACGTACGTACACCAAAAACATGAAAGAACACTCTCCGTAAACATGTTGTGCGGTGGCCGCAAAACCATGCCGACGAGCCCAGAGCCCGAGGCGTATCCTCCCCTCTCCCACACCACGCAGCAGCTTTACGGAGCTTTGTTGCTGCGTGCCTCAATATTATGATCTTTTTTATGATATCATCACGCCCATTATTTATTCTTTGTTTTTGGTGAACGAAATGAAACGCGTGTGTGGTTTGTGTGTGGGCTGCGGACTATTCCGTAGGGTATTGATTTTGTTGCATATAAATAAAAGAGTGTGTGTTTTCTTTGCCGTCTTCGTTGGTACGGCGGTACGGTATTTTTTTTGCTCTTTTTTCTTTTTTATCAACCATACCGTACTTTCACGGTATAAGCGCGCGGTATAGTCTGACGGTATGACACCAAATTGCCACACACACAAATAATAAGAGCAGAGATCCACTACACGAACACCGACTTCAAGGTATACTGCCTCTGCGCGCCGTCCTCTCTCGTGCTCTCGCCCCTGCCGCTGGGATAGCATGTCTGGCTTCGCGGAAGCACCCGCAATGGAAGGTGGGGATGGATTGGGTCTTCGGGGAGAGAGAATGAATGCAGGGCAACACATGAAACATGTTGGATTCGAGGTGAAGGATTTTTTAAAGGCCCCCCCCCGAGCCGAGCTGCTACCCGGTGTTGCTCGCTGGTTGCACAACTCTGCCTCCGAATTGCACTGCCCGGGAGTAGGCTGCGCTGCGAGGCGCTTCGTTTGTCGCGCGGGGGGGGGGTCTGTCTCGGGTTGCGTGGCTCAGGGACGGGCAAGAGAGTTTCAGAGCGTGCGAAGCGTGTGTGTGTCTAGCAGTAGAGTCCTGGTGTGTTGTGTGTGTTATGTGTGTCCCGTGGTTGCTGCAACGCACGCACTCGCGAGAGGGCACCTGGCTCACGTGCGCACGCTCATTCAAGGCGACGAAGCTTCCCAGGGGCACCTTCACCCTCTCCTGGGGTCGAGGGCTGTGTGCTCGGTCCCAGCGGGCGGGTGTACGGGCGGTATTGGAAGTTTGCTCATATCATGGGGCAACATACGTTTCCAAAAGTCGCAGGAGCGTGCTCCAAAAGCCCATCCCCCCCCCGGCCCCGGCCCTCTGCTCCTTCGAGGGGTTTCGAAGTTAAGCGTGCTTGGTGCGTTGCTTCGTATGCTGGGACCGCCGTGACTGCAGTTCGCTTGTGCACGTCTCCACCACTGCGCTTTGCGCGGGGTTCCTCGATACGGGGGTGTACGTATCGCATGTGTGTGCGTGTGCTTTTTTTTTTTTTTCGGTGGGACGCCGTCCTCAACAGTCGCCGAACCTCAACCACGAACCTCATTGTGCGACCCAGCAGCAGCAGCAGCCGCAGCAGCAGCAGCAGTAACAGCAGCAGCACCAGCAGGGCCGAAAGCACAGGCACACCGCTTGCTCCTGCCTCTCTCGGATTACGGGGCAATGCAACCCCCCCGGGTGCTCCGCTCCCTGACACCTCGTGCGCCCTGCTGCTGCTGCTGCTGCTGCGCTCGCATCTCCCCGAGAACTGCTGTAGAACAAGAGACAAAATAGATGAGAAAAATACAAACTGCAAGAATTATTTTGATAGAATTACTACACGTACACGTACATGCTGGAAAAAAATCGAATCGAAAAACAGCCCAATTTTTTAGTATTTCGAGTCCTCCCAGAAGCCAATCGGACGGCGGAGGGTGGCCTGCATTTATTTTTCGCGTGTAGTTTTTGCCTAGAGAAATATCACGCTCCAGCCAATCACCTTCTCTCCCCTTACCCCTTCTCCCGCACCACGACTCAGGTCGCCGTCCCGAAGAAGCCTTCCTTGCTGCGCAGAACCTCGTGCCCTGTCTCACCCCCCCCCCCCCCCCCTCTACCCGCGACGAGGCTACGTGTAGAGACAGATACCGTGCGTGGCAGCAATGGTCGCCGGGGGAGCGTGCCCCCTCGGTTTCCCTTTCCTGCGGTAGGCGTCATAAATAACATAAATACGTCCATCCATGGTATTGGAAAACATACGTATAGACTTGAGCATCACTCGTGCATTCAGGGTGAAGAGCCCAACCAGATTATTTGTGTCACAACAGCCAGCCCCCCTCTCCCCCCCCCCTGCTGCGTCCCCCCCCTCGCACCTCCCCTCCCTCTCCCCCTCCCTCTCCCCCTCCCCCTCCCCCTCCCCCGCTTCTTCTTCCCGCCTCTGACCTGACCTATCAAATAAACCCCACCACATATTTAACCCCTCTAGAACCGCAGTCCGAATCTTGGGGACAAACCGCTCAAATTCTGAGTAGCTTGTCCCCCAAATGGGACTGCGGCCGTAAAAAAAGGGCTCCGATAACACACTAAGAAAACACCTCAGGCATTTTTGATTCTGATGCTGTAGCCCGCCCTGTCCCCCCCCCCCCCTCCCACTCCCCCGGCCTCGTAACCACCACCGCCATCACCAACATGGCCACAAACATGACGTTAACAGCAGTAGTAGCTGCCGTTGCGCCGGTGAGCAGCACCGTTTTCGTGGGCAACCTGTCTTGGGGAACCACGAGCGACGACCTCCGGGCGTTCATGAGCTCCCTGGGAGAGGTGGTCTCGGCGGAGGTGCAGAGCCACGCCGACTCGGGGCGCTCCAAAGGATGGGGGTGAGAGGACAAAATTAAAAAGCTATTATTGTTAATATTGTAAGAGTAGATTTTGAAGCAGTATATATACGCGTACTCTGATCGAAAACCGCTGTATACTGCTGCGGCTACTCGTACCACTGCTGCTGCTGCTTTATGCCTTAGCAGAGCAGCAGGCTACACGTTCATACCACCATCAGTGTGGTGGCGCAGGGGGGGTCGACGGGGGGGGGGGGGGGGGGGCTGGTGATGCGTGTAGTAAATAAGCGTGTTTTTTTTCTCATTCAGGAGTGGTGAGAGCTTATTTTTGTAACTTTTGTAACGTACGAAGCCTCGGCTGGAGGGGGGGGGGGGTGGGGGGGGGGGGGGCTGACACGGTCTGGTCAGCTACTGCTGTGCTATGTGCATGCGTGGGTAAGGATTATTCTGCTGTGCTCTGCTGCTGCTGTACGTGTGTTTTTGCGATACGACGTACGTACCAGGTACCAAGGTATGAAAGCCTTATTGTCGAGTCGTTCTGCAACTTCCAGAAACGAAAATGGATGACACTGCCTGCGACCTAACTTGACTCGACCTGACTACGTACGTAGACCCGACTTGACACAAAAAATAGCTGACTGTCGACGTGACTTTTGACTTGACCTTGTTGTTGTGGACTGCTGTTTGTTGTTTGGCGTCCTGTTGCCGGATACTGCCGCCTGCTGCTGCTGCTGCTGCTGCCTTCTGCTTTGTCTCGTTTATCGCATCCTGTTATACGTATCACGATGGCGTTTACCGGCACAATACACCAGGATGCACGGTTGAGAGTCTTGCGGCGGCCTCCCCAGATCGGCTTGTAGTTTCCCGCTCATCCCGACGTATGTAGTTGCCGTATACCGTATTTTCACATATATATGTTCGTTTGTCGACCGATTATGGTATTTATGTACCAGGTACATGTTTTGGTCGGCTTTCTTTCGTCTGTTGTATTCGATTCGTGGACGGGTATCTAGGATGAACAGACAGGCACACATACCCTCCTGCTCTTCGTGTTCGAAATATTGATGTTTGTGGTGCTTTTCCTTCCGTCTTATTTGGGTCCTTTCTTTTGGTGGCATTTTTTGCGCCCTGGTGTGTCCCCGGGCAACTCCCAGTCATCCATCCACCCCACACCCCACCCATCCGATCCACACATCAATCACAAGTTACTCGTACGGTCGTATCATATCCCACTGACTGTGAACTTAAGTATAAAGACCGCTTGGTATTCATTACTGTATAAAAACGGTCCTTTTTTTCCTGCCCAGATTGGCACGAACAAGGAAAATGGGTCGAGAAACACGGCTCAACAGCAGTTGAACCAACTCTTGAAATTCTATCGTACGAAATAATTTTTGATCAAGGTCGGAAAAAAAATAAGACGTTCGAGCCTGGACACCAAATGTACGTTTCTTGAGACCGGATACTGCTGCTGTACATCTCATGAACCCCTTTCCGGGACACAAGGACAAAACATCGAAATTGACGATTACCAGGTACTGCCTGGTATTCAGTACCTGATACCAGGGTACTACAATAATATCTGGTACGTGCCATACAGTACCAGGTTCCTGGTATACCGGTATGTTGACGGCATCGGCCACACGCATACAGCAGTCATTAATAGCAGCCCGGCGTGCCCGAAGAGGCAGGGGATGGTGGTGTACCCGACCTCAAAGATGTCAGGGGACGGCACCCTCTGGACAGACGGCAACTTTTCCTGACATGCCTCGACTGACACCGAAATAGTAGGTTTTAGTGTTTAAACACTCGAGCCTGCACCCTTGACAGCGCACATTTAGCGTGGCTTGACATGTCTCCTGGCATCTTTGCCCGACCTACGGTAGAACGCACGTGGAAACCCCGACGCTTTGGTAATATAGCGCACCTCCCCCGGCGGGGCATATTTGTGTTTCGCCGTCCCTGAATAGTACCACTCGGTTTCTAAATATAAGGGTCATGCATACTTATTATTAGTGTACAAACGGTGCTTCTGTTTTGGGGCAGAGTGGTACTGAATATTCGTACTTTTTTTCACTATTAATAGTCTAGAGCCCGCTGTACGTACGGCGTATGGTATTAATAGCACTGGCGCCTGGTGTCCCATTTATTCTTCTCGTGTTCCCGGTCTCGGAGATTTCTACCGATTCTAAACTCCATTATTCTATTTTTTTCTTTTTGCGTCCATGCAGGAGTATCACATCATGGCACATGATACGATACGTGTACGAACCGTGATGTGATACCTGTGGTACTTGTTCATACGTACGTATGGTCCATGTTCTAGGGACTAGGGACTATGGTGCTTATCTATACGTACGTATGGTCCAGGGACTGGGGTACGGCCAGGCTGGGCGTGGGCGGCGAGCGGCCAGCGGCCAGGGGCGGTTGGCCAAGTCTGTGCAAAAGTTTTGATGTGTCCGGACGCGGCGTTGGGCCGGAACGGCCCATCCGTCTGTCCGCCCGTTTCGCGTTCCGGTTTCTTCTTTCTCTCTCTCACACCCTTCCACTATTATTAATATTTCGGGGGGCCATTGTGAATAGGACCAAATGTTGTTTCTAAAAATAGCGAAATATATACCCTGGTACCTGGTATTTTTGTTGTCTGCACCGTACATACCAGGTAGGTCCTACTTGACCCTTTTAGAGCCGCAGTCCCGTTTTGGGGACAATCTACTTGAAATTTGAGGGGTTGGACTGCGGTTCTAAAGGGATTAATATGGTCCCCCGTAGCAGCAGTACACCTCATGCCTCCTCTCGTCTTTCTTGCGTGCAAATCTGGCCGGAAATTTATATCCCGAAAGGGTCCTTGCATTTGCGCCAAGAGTGGTCTGTCTTTCTCTGTCAACATACACACTATTGACAGGTCCCGATTTGCCTTGCTTGGCATGTCTCCTGACATCTTTGCCTGTGTGTGTTGTCTTGACGTGAACGCTCTTGGGAACACAGTGACGAAAATTGATGATTCAAAGCGACGGAACTCGGCAACGCCCACTGCATGATTTATGTGTAGGGGATATGATGACAACTTTGTGTCCGAATTGCGAAGCAAGGACGTCGTGAGGCAAGGGCGCAGGCAGTGAGTGCAGTGCAAAGATGCCAGGAGACAGCACTTTCACCCGCTTTTTGACAGACAGCAACGAACGGCCTTTTGATGGCCTTGATCGGCATGTCTTGACTGACACCACACTGCTAGATGTCAGCGTGGGACACTCGGCCCTAGTGTAGGCCCTTGACAGCGCTCGTTTTGCGTTTGCTTGACATGTCTCCCGACATCTTTTCGTGCAGTGCGGCATGGTTCTCCTCTGCTCGTACCGCTGTTGAGCGCTCCGGCTGGTCGTAGAGAAATGATGATACCAAAGTTGTCATTGTTTTGGTGGGTATCTCCGTACGCGAAAGGAGTTGAACCGTTCTTTTCGCCCAACTACACAAGTCGGTACTCAATCAGTGTCCGTTCCTGCTCCCTTATCCTAGAGAGAGAAATAATCGCAAATAAATGTGCTAAAAAAACAAGTGAAAATGCAAACGCACCGGGCGCAGGAGAACACAACGACAACAACAAGCCGCAGCGGCGAGAGACCAGAAAATAAGAACAAAAAAGGCGATACAAAAGAAACAAAAATAATTCTGAAATGAAACGGAGAACAGGTGAATCATGATGCGAAGAGATGATAAATAGTAAGTAGGTGCTGATGAATGGAAAGCATACGTGCTCAAGGGGAGCAGATTACCGTTGCGCCAGATAACCGAAGCGCACGAAGCGACGCGATGGAAGAGGAAGATACTTGCATAAGGACGGCGGGGGGACGACGGAACAAAGATAGAATCGAGGCGAAGAAAAAAAAAAAAAAAACGAGAAAAGAGAATGGAGAGATCCAAAGGGAATCGTACGTGAGGGGGCGGTGATCTATACCTGGTATATAGTAACATGGGTTCCTGTCTAGGCTACAAAACAGATTCGGGGATCTTGCCGCACCCTCTGCCGCCTCCTTACCGTCGTAAGAAGTGGCTGTGTCAAGTAGTCGGCACTGCCGCTGTCGCGCCCCCCTCGCCGACGAACAAAACAACTACTATTAATAGAGCTCAAGGGCTAGTCGGATCGATACTCTGCCGATACCCTTGCCACCCGATCACGAGTATGATCCATTTTTTGCAGTCGTCGACAGCTGTATGAGTACGGCTGCCCCCCCCCTCGCCCCCCCTCCCCTCGTCGCCGCTCCCGACATCCATCCTGAGCTGCGTGGCGTAGCCAACTCTTCTCCGCCTCGCCTCTGTGCCACCTCGCCATGAAACAGTCCGCCGCTTTGACGAGCCCCCGATACCATGTACCAGGTAAATATGAACACGTACATCTATCACATCCACACGGTGTCCGCCGTCGCCGCTGCTCGCTGCCGCCGGTTTGGTCCGGTCCGGTCCGGTCCTGTCCGGTTCGTTTACGGACCGAGGTCGGGCGAGGAATTCCCCTTGAAATAAAATCGACGCCCTGTTGAATGAAACCTGGCTGTGCTGCAATACGCGCGTCTAACAGGGGAACATTTTGCTTGTAAAAATACTGGAATACGTAGGTTTGAGTGCATATGATGGGGTCCTGGTTACTACGAGCATGCCCCCCCGTTGGTTTTTGTTCGTTCGGAGTAGAGTGTGTATCCTTGACGAGGAATGTAGAACAGGCGCGGCTGACGTATCACGCTGATTGCGGCTATCAGGCGGTATCCGGCAGAGCGGCAGATATAACCAGGTTTCGGGCAGGCAAGTTATATTTCTCGATGCACAGCTGACGTACGCCGGTGCTTTGTTCATAATAGGAGGATCGTATATACGAAGTTCCTATTAATAGTACCATTTTTTGTTGTGGATGTTTTTACAGTAGGCGAAAACAGGTGTGTGCCTGGTCCATTTTGGGCCAAAGAAGGTACCCGGTCCATTTTGGGCCAAACACACACACACCCCAGGAGGCCTGCGATTGGCGAGCCTCACGTCGTGTATAGTAACCTGTTTATTCGGGTTGAAACGGGCCAGATAAGTACACGCCTGGGTTTGTGTGCTTTGCCTAGCTTTCAGCTGTTTTCGCCCACAGCACCACGTATCTCCAGGCCAACCAGGCCATTCTCTGTACCCGCTGTACGATAGCCCCTACACGAACGTCCTCTCCTTCCTCTTGTGCGTTTTAGTCGTTGGCGCCCCTGCTACACCACCACACCACGACCCGCCACTTCGCGAGTTCCATATCCCTCTTAGGACCCCAGTCCCGTTTTGGGGGCAAACTACTTATAATTTGAGTGTGTTGTCCGCACTTCTGGGAGTGCGGTGCTAAAGGGGTTAAATCGCAATTTTAGAGGTAGCTTGAGCGAGGACACTATTATTATTGAATGACCCGACAATATGCTCGTACGTACGTACCAGGTCTCTTATCGCCATTTATTCGATCTGGTGCTGCGCTTCTTTCTGGAATGGCATGGCTTGCTAGTGCAGGGACACCAGTGATTGTGATCACGAAATCAATCACAGCATTCATTCGCATACCATTGCAGACATGATTCGGGTTTGGAGACCGCGCTCACTGCTGTCGAGGCGCAAGCAAGAACATGGGTTTTTTGTGATTTCTCACGAGCCAGTGAAGCACATCACGCGGTGGTGTGTGTTTTTTCTTGGTTTCAGTAGGTACCTCGCACCTATCTGTCTGTTTTTTCTTTTATTATTCCACTCTAGACGCACACACAAGGTACGTTTAGGCATTTATTATACTACCACTACTGCCTGGTCGGTGAAAACCCGACATGCTCCGTCCCGGCAGTGTAGGGATGCGAGGGTCTATGGTCAGAAACGACTACGGCCATGCATGAGATCGAGCACATCTCTCCTATCGAGTACACCCCCCCCCCCCGCCCGCCCGCGCGTCTCCCACTCCCCCACCACCCCCCGCGCACCCTTTCCTACCACTGGCTGCGGCTTCGACTTCGATTCCGGCTACAGCCAGTACACCTCCTCAATTTTTTACCAGCAAAAAAAGCTACGTACTCTTGTTCGATGTCATTTGTTCCAGAAAGCGCAGTCCTGGAGGGGGCAAGCGAGTGAGTGAGTGAGTTGAGTGGCTTGCTCGCATGTTGAGATAACATTGACGCGAGAGGGAGAAAGAGAGAGAGAGAGAGAGAGAGAGAGAGAGAGAGAGATATGAGGAAGTGTTGGCGGTAGGGTTGGCGAAGCATGCCGTGACGCAGCGAGGTATTGTAACAACCCTCAACTCTATCCGGAAGTGCATGGGCCGTTCTTGTGCTTCGCGTTTGCACCCAAGAGGTTCTTACATGTCCGAACAAAGTTGTACCTGGTACTCGCACAGGTTCGAACAGACCTGTACCTGGCAGAAGGCGTGGGATTCGGTGGGGCGCTTCATTCCATAGAGCTTTTAACCCTTTTAGAACTGCAGTCCCGCTCTGGGGGCAAACTACTTGTAATTTGACTGGTTTGTTCCCCAAACGGGACTGCAGTTCTAAAAGGGTTGAAAGAGTACACTCCAATACCTGGTACCGGTACGTATTATAAGTGAGAGGCAATGGTAAAAAATAAGAGACGATAGAAACGAAAATGGTTCCACCGCACGCTTTGTGCTTCTGCTTGCTGCTCTCCGCGTGACATTTGCATTCTGGTGACCATGTAATATAATATGCACCTGGTACATACTATATTATTTACCTGGTACCTTGGTATAATATGGTATCCCGATATGTATCATAGGAATACGTGTGTGCATACATGTCGTACGGTCATATAAAATACCTGGTACATCGTATGTGTATTACCTGGTATATACCGGTGCTGGTGCTTGTTACCATCATATTTCGATATTTCTATATATATATCCCGTTGTGTATTCTAGGAATACGTGTATATATGTCGTACCGCCCGTGCCACCAACAATGGTGGCTTATTTTGGTCCAAAACGCCTCCTGGGGTTTGTTCCCTTGTACCAGGTACCGTGGTACCCTGGTATATATTATACCTTGTACCTGGTACGCGTATTGCTGGAGATTACGATACGTCGAGAGAGCGTACACAGCAGTAAATACTTTTCTTGTTGGCTCTTCTTGTCTGTTTCTTACCCTTTTTTTTCGTGCTGATTCCGAATACCTGGTCTGCGCCAGCAGTGACCAGTTCGACCAGTACCAGGTGTCGATTGTTATTAATAATACAAACTGTACGTTGCACCAGGTATCGACCCTTACCCTTCTAGGACTGCAGTCCCGTTTTGGGGGCAAACTACTTAGAATTTCAGTGGTTTAATCCCCAAAACGGGACTGCGGTTCTAAAAGGGTTAACCTGTACCAGCAGACAGCAGCTGCTACGTATATATGATATGACGATGCGATATGATATGTATGCCTGGTATCCAGCAGTACTCGCAGTGCTATATGCACCTCCTCTCTCTTGTTCGCTTTTGATGAGTGGCACATCCATCTACAGTACCTTCAATTCATACGACGTACATAATGCTCTTTTTGTGATCATGCAGGCGATGAGGCTGAGAGTTTTTTTCGTGAGAGGAAAACCTCAAACGTTAAGAATACCTGCTCTTGACCCTTTTTGAGAAAATGACGTCCCGTTTTGGAGACGAACCAGTTAGATTCTACCAGGTATGTAGTTTGTCCCCGGAACGGGGCTGACTGCAGTCCTAAAAAGGTTGGTTGATTCATGAGGCGAGTAGTTTGTCCCCGAAACCAAAACAATTGGGGGACAAACCAATAAGATTTCAAGTATTAATATCGTACGTAGATCGTCCCCAAAACGGGACTGCAGGCCTAAAAGGGTTGATTGAAACATGAGGCTCGCCGTGCCCATTACCTGGTTGTACCCGTTAGATGTTTATTATGGTTGTCGACCGGTGCCACTGCTGTGCAGCCGCCGCCGTTTGCAGAGTTTACGTTTAAACCCCCCTTTTCCCGGCGAAAAAACGCCTGCTACTCTAGTTCCAGGTATTAATATAATAGTATGTCTTGATGGACGTGGGTGCAGTTATTTTCTGCTCAGGAAGGGGTTACGCTGAGAGTCAACCCTTTCAAACCTCAATCCCGTTATGGGGGCAAACCAGTCAAATTCTAAGTAAATTGTCCCCAAAACGGGACTGCGGTCCTTAAAGGGTCAAGTCAGCTCAATCGATCCTTTTTCAGCGACCCGTATGTTCCTTGAGTTGAGTAAAAAACTCGATCGAGCCATGTTTATCGTCCCGAACCTGCTCTTGTCTAGGGGCATAGAAAACGTGCGCGCGCGCGAGGCGATCGTTGCTATTGTTCCGACCGGTCCTGTTTGAAAGGTTTGAAATTGGCGCCCTGCAACTGGCGTGTCTCAAACGTTTTGTCTTGGGTCATATTCTTGTAAACATATTCTGCCTGAAACGTGGGTCTTTGGTGTGTATGTGTTGTCTGCCCCATGTCCTATGCCCGATACGTGCGTACTATATATGTACGGTCGTAAATATAATACATCTTTTGCGGAGTGCCGCTTTTGGCGGAAGTTTTGGGACCGTTTGGCAGTCGTATGTGCATCCCATCGGTCCTTACTTATCCCGTCGTGTGGGGACAAGATGTATGTACGTATCAGAATCATAGCTCGGGTTTTGTTTTCTTCCGCCGCTGTGATAGAGGAAAGAAGGGGTGTAGAGAGTAGAATCAGGCGGCAGCAGCAGCAGCAGCAGCTATAGTAAAACCTGCCGCAAAGGCTAAACTTGCCGCAAAAGCTAGGCTTTGCCGCCGCCGCCCTCCCCCCCCCCCCCCCCAGCCGCTGCTCTTATGGCTGCCTTCGTTCGGGTTTCAATCAGAAACAGGCGGTGCTTGATTGACCCCGCGTCTGCCTGTCTGTATGTCTTGTCTACTCTTGTCTATATATGGCTATGTCTATCTGGCTGTCTGTCTGGGTATCTGCTGGCTGCCTGGCTCTCTGTCATATCTGTCCGTCTAGTCTGTCTTGCCTCTCTGCCTGCCTGTCTGTCTGTCTGTCTGTCTGTCTGTCTGTCTGTCTGTCTGTCTGTCTGTCTGTCTGTCTGTCTGTCTGTCTGTCTTGTTTTCTGTCTTTGTGTGCGTGTCTGTCTGTTCCGCCTGTTGATGCTGCTGCTGCTGCTTTAGATGAAAAGACGTTTGGTTGCTGTGTGTGTTTTTGTTCCTGTTGGTTCACATTTTTTCGCACTTTTCTTGAGCGCGGCGGGGTCGTTTCCGGAACCATCTCCGACATGCGGACACACACACCGCTGCGTTTTTTTTTACCTCGCCGGAAAAGCCGTAGAGCGCTAAAATACGTCCGAGAAGAGCAAGCACTATATTATATACCGCTTTGACCACGCCGGAAGCTGTAAAGCACAAGGAATAGTAAACGCGCATACAAGAAGGAACGACAGCAGCAGCAGCAGCAGCAGCAGTAGCAGCAGCAGCAGCAGAAACCTAGACGAAGCGAAACGGGCACCTCTTAACCCTTTCACTCGTACTGCAGTACCGGTTTGGGGACTAAGTCAAGTAGATTTCGAGTGGTTTATCCACCAAATGCGACTGCAGTTTGCCGTAAAAGGGTTTACGAACGGAACGCACGCAAGCAAGCCACGGCCCATGAGGGGGCGGGGCGGGGAGGGGAGCGGGGAGACAGGCTGTTTTCTAGGGCGTTATCCCGCTCGAGGTGTGCGGGGATGGGAAGAGGACCCAGCACCCAACGGTTTTGGTGTGCTGCTTCGCTCTGTAAGATTTTGCAGCGAGCGGATAGATTCGATTGACGCTTGCTATTGGTTTCGGGCGGTCGGCGGCTCTTGTTACAACCCGCCCAAAACTCCGGAGGGGGAAAATCGACGGTGAAAAGTGACGATTGTTACGGCGCCGGATTTTGAGAACTGCGAGGTTGGGGTATGATCGAAATTATGAGATCAGTGCCCGAGTTCTAATTATAACGCAAGGAGTCGTACGGCACCGGCACGGCCGCATCATTGATCTACCACGGTTAGGCACTGCTGGGCGCCTGCCTGCCTGCCTAGCGCTCGCAGACGATCGTTGGCACCCAAAATGGTCAATTGTCTCGGTCGTTCATTTCGGTGCTTTTTAAGAAGGGTTGAAAAACTCGCACTGATTCTTGGATTTCCCACTTTCGGATGATCTGTGGATGCTTATGGGCAGGCGGATCTGTTCCTGGTATGTATTATCTACAGGCAGTACGTAGCTCCTGCTGTTGCTGGTTGGGAGCCGTGCATGCTGCGTGATCTGCAGGACCTGTTTCTGTGCTACAGGTGTTCCGTGTGTCCCAAACCCGCATAACGACTTACCACGGCAGGTTACCATTGCGGGGGGGCATGGTAAATAGGACCAAATATTGTTCGTAAAAATAGCGAAATGTATAGGTTTTAGTGTGTACCGTAGGTCCCATTTACTGTGGTCCCCCGTAGATAGGGTCTAGATGATCTACAGACGCGAAATCTGAACATGAAATGTGGTGAGGAGCTTAAGCTTGCTTTTTTTTTTTACCAGTCCGCCGGAGGCTAAAAATAAAAATAAAGTAGATTCTACTGATACGTCGTCGTCTATCCGCCCGCGTTTGTGTGGTGCTATTAGCCTTGTGCCCCAACCTTGATGGACCCTTTTAGGACCGCAGTCCCGTTATGGGGACAAACTACGTATACACTCGAGTGTTTCTTGTCCCCGTGAAGGGAACTGCGGTCCAGAAAGGGTTGTAATGAACGAGTGCGCAATGGGACGCGTGCTGTTACACGATATATACGATAGGGGTGTGCGTACTACTACTACTACTACTACTACTACTACTACTACTACTACTACTACTACTACTACTACTACTACTACTACTACTACTACTACTACTACTACTACTACTACTACTACTACTACTACTACTATTACTACTACTACTACTACTACTACTGCTGCAGTATTACGGGTGACCATAGTTAATAGGACCTATGGTATACATAAAAACCTACCAGGTATATATTTAACCATTTTCACCAGCACTATTTGGTCCTATTAACTATGGTCCCTCGTTATAGTAGTCAATCAAACTACTGCTGCAGTATTACGGGGGGCCATAGTTAATAGGACCTATGGTATACGTAAAAACCTACCAGGGTATATATTTAACCATTTTTACCAGCAATATTTGGTCCTATTAACTATGGTCCCTCGTAATAGTGGTGTAGTACTCTTTCGCCTAGATATTTCTTTTACCCCACCTGAAAGAATTAAGCTAAAAATAAATCGCTGAAAAATAGGGGTCACGCGCATGTTCCGAAACGTGCACGAGGCATACCAATGAGATCGTAAGGATCTCTGCTTCATTCCGTCTTTCCTGCCTGTGTATATAGAGACTTTTGATTGATTGATTTTGTGTACGAATTATACCGCTATTGAATGGGTGAGATATGATTACACACCCGGAACGAAGTTTCCGAGCCGGTATTTTCGGAAACAGGGGGGGGGGGGGGCACACATGGCCAGAAGTGTGGTGGCATTGGAAACGTCCTATTACGGGGGACCATAGTTAATAGGGCCTATGGTATACATATATATTTAACCATTTTTACTGACAATATTTGGTCCTATTAACTATGGCCCCCCGTAATAGCCGAGGCATTTTGCTCCGAGATGTTTCCGTTGTCGAGAGAGATGACGGTCTCAAAATTCGTCTGAAGAGGTGTGTGATGTTCATTTCACGTGTGGTCGAAAGGTATGCCGATGTGTATGCCGATGTGAAGCACGCGAACCAGCACGCTCATGCACGAGTACAACATCGCCATGGTCGGCGGTGCCCAGTTCCGTCGGCGCGACTGTTGTACGAGTACAGAGCGCTTACTGGCAGGTTATCGTTACCCCCGATCACAGCTATGCTATTAATACCACATTTTTTTTTTTTTGGACTGAATACTTGTTTTGGGGACATACCACTCAAACTTCAAGTAGTTTGCCCCCCAAAACGGGACTGCGGTTCCAAAGGGATCGAGGACTGCATTCCTGCTTTGGGGGCAAACTGCTTGCCGTAAATTTTGAGAGGTTTGTCCCCAAGACAGGCCCCTTTTGATTAGCTTTCGCCCGCGCATAAATAAGCCCTTCGGAAACAAATTGATTGCTTCGAAAAAATTGAGGTGGGGGGGGCGTCCGTGTTCGCAGCCGCGAGTTGCATTTTTTTGTGGGTGGGTGGGTGGGTGTAACTGGATTCCCTCCATGCCCGCCCCGTGAGCGGTTCTTGCGTATTCATATTACGGGGGACGGTGGTTAATAGGACCAAATATTGTGTATAAAAATGGTTAAATATATAGGTTTTTATGAATACCATAGGTCCTATTAACTGTGGTTCCCCGTAATAGTAGGAAAGCAGCTCACCCTTCATGCGACTCGCCGGACACCTCACGTGCAAGCAGGGTGTGTCTGGTCGGTGAAACCCCGACTTGCTCCGTCCCGGCATTTGTAGGGATGCGAGGATCTATGGTCGTACGACTACGGCCATGCATGGCATGAGTAAGTAAGTGCCACCCCCCCCCTCCCTCCCTGACGAAGAATTAGAGGCAACTCACTGAAGTACGGGCTAAATGTGCCGCTATTCGAAGCTTGTAATAATACCAGTGCTCTTACTCTTTCTCTCTTTTTCCCTCTCTCTGTCTCTCCCTCTCTCTCTTCCCCTCCCTCTCCTTTGTTTGGCGCGTGCCCGTGACGATAACGATGATCGATGGTGTGCTAATTTTGGTGATGGGGATCATGATGATGATGATGGTGATGATGATGATGATGATGATGGTGGTGGTGGTGGTGGTGGTGGTTGTCTAGATTGGTGACGTACGCCGACCCCGCCATCGCGGAAGCAGCGATTGAGCAGCTCAACAACGCTGACTTGGGGGGGCGACCCATCCACATCCGACTGGACAGGAAAGAGGTCGAAGCCAGCGGCGGATTCCCTGGTGAGTTTTCTTGCTGTTTTTTTTTTTTTTGTAGATTTTTTTTTGTCGTCCGTGATTTGTTTTTTCAGTTTTCGTTTTAACATCTTATTAACCTTTCGTTTTGGGTACACTGGTATACCTGGTATTATTGTAGTAGTGTTGTTGACTTTTTTTCTTTTTTTTTTTCAAGTTGGCGTGATCCGCTTATGCTTTCGCCCCTGTAACTGTTCGAAGAGAGTAAAACTAAAAAAAAAGCAAGCAGCACGACATACATTTACCATTATTAAATCGCATACCTGGTACTTGGTAATTCGAAGTACACCTCTTTTGGCAGAATGACAACGAAGTACCATTCTGACCCGATATGTAGGGACAGTTAGCATACAAATAATCACTCTGAAGGTTGCTCATATTTTTTGGGTCAGAGTGGTATATACATTTATATACCCAAAAACGTGATTCTAAAGCACGAAAGAAACTATTAACCCCTTTAGAACCGCAGTCCCGTTTTGGGGGCAAAGCACTCAAATTTCAAGTAGTTTGTCCCCAGAACGGGACTGCGGTTCTAAAAGGGTTAAACAGGATGATAAAATATACCTAAAACACGGAAAACGAAACTACAGCAGTAACTCTTGGGTTTATGTATGTATGTAATGTATGTATGTAATGTATGTATGTATGCGTAGGTGTGTGTAGGTACTGTAGGTACGACCTGGCCAAAACTAGGTAGAGCTCTCTCACCCGTTCTCTGTCTTATCCCGGGAGCAAGGGTGGGTTCTCGTTTTTTTCCCCCCTTTTTAACGTTTCGCACGTCGTAGAGACCAGATCACCATGTCACCATCTACAGCAGTAGTACATCTTTCAGGAAAGGTAAATCCTTCAGTCATGTGATTGTGAAGGTCAAGGTCGGGACATATTGTATCCCTGGACAGGTTTGCCTATTAATAGTAGGTCGGTACTCGTTGGTACTCACGTGTCTTGGTTGTTAGATAGAAGAAGAGCAGTTTTATTCCTTTCGTGCACGATGGAGACTGAGACCAAGCCCGTGCCTCTCTGGAAAACCCCTGGTTTTCCGCCTAAGATACGCCTTCCAAGTACTACAAATACGATCCCAGTGCCTGAACCCAGGTAATTACCGGGCTTGATCAACCTCATTCAAGGCAGTATCATAACATGATGCACGGTCTGGATCCTGATTGGCTGGGAGGGATTTGTGGACACCGAAACACCGCTTTTGCTTGCGAACGCACGCACGCTTTTGTCGGGTGGAGTCTGCTTGATACGGCTCTTGTATATACGACATGCCATGAGCGTAGCTGTAGGAACTGTAGATGATGTACATCGTGACCTCTCCCGTATGTGTAAAGTTTCGTCAGCGCCAAGATCGAGGGGGGGAAAGGGGGCGGGGGAGTCGGGGTGGAATAAGCAACAGTATGTATGAAGAATGAGTGAATTTTCGAACATAAAAGTAAGTCGCAACAATTACGTATCATATGAAGGACAATAATGAGCCGACATCGAACCCGAGCGAGAGGTTGTTGAACATGAGCAAGTTCGAAGCCTAGAACAGATGGTCGATTCCCGCTTGATGATGTCCTAGATCGTTCGGGGCGGATGTATCCGTGATCTGATCTGTTCGACCTCGCTCATGATAGCCGGGTGGGAGGCACACTAGAGTACTGTAGTGTGTACTACGCACCAGGTACGCACCAGCGTCTATTTGTTATTGTGGTATCTATGTACGGGTAGGTGTGAGGGAAGAGGGGGGCGAGAGCGGCAAGGCACAGACAGCAGCAGCAGCAGCACTATCATGAGGGAAAGTGTTCACTGAATATTGTATCAGAAGAGGACCGCACGCTATGATGTACAATATCATGAGAAGTACCTGGGGAATGCAAAAGTTTCTTGATGCAAATGGAAGCGTCCTGGTATGATGTTATACAACAAGCGGTATTAGTATTAAAAGTAGTAGTAATGACAGTAGAACCGTTCAGGCCGCCCCATTTTTACTTGTAGTTGCAGTTCTGCTTCAGGGTGGGAAAGCATCCACAAAAAAGTATCACCACGATGCAACATTCCTACTAATATGTCGTAGTCATACCGTTTTTTTTGCTCGTCTCCTTCCCTTCTGATGAGTGTGGCGAACCCCCCCCCCCCCCCCCCCCCCCCCCTCCCCCGGAAACTGTCGCATGTATCTTATATCCCAACTGTCGCATGTATCTTATATCCAAAAAGAGGCCCCTGGTGCAACATAAGTAGTAGACCAGATAGTCTTGTCGTTCCGTTGTTCTGCCTCTTGTCTTTCTTCTCTTCTGCCGATCATCGCGACCCCCCCCCCCCTCCCCCTCAGTATACCCCCTCACGCCTACGTCATAGCTCTTAGTTCGATATATATCTTCGGGTCGAAGTATCTTTTTCGTATTGCTGATTACTGAAACACTAGAACTAAGAAGAAGAAACAAACACGAGAAGGAGCGGAAAAGAAGAAAACAAGAACAAAAAAAAAAACAACTATATCGTAACGAACAAAAAAAGGGAGGAAACACCTCACACCCGCCGTCCGCTGTTTTTTTTTTGTCATGTACCAGGTATAAGTGCATTTTTTCTTTGGAATAACTTTTTTTCTTTTTTCTTTTCCTTCTTATTTTACTCCCCTCGATCATGGCCGTTCTACGTACTGGTTGTGCGTGGTGTGTACGTTTTTCGCTTGAGAATTCGTCCCCTTTCGTGTTGTACATGAGGAACGGAGAGATTTCCCAGATATTTGGACTACATTACACACCTGGTACAGTCCGGGTAACCTTTTTTACCCTCCAGGGTAAAAACTGCTCGCCCGTTTTGGGGGACAACCGACCCGAACTGTCAGTAAGTCTGTCCCCTAAGCGGGCAGGCAGGAAGTACTTAAGAGGTTTGTAGCTGCTGGAAATTAAAAGCCCACTGCTAGTTCCAAGTAGTACGAGTACGTCTCAAAAAAATGGGCTGTGCTTCTCAGGGGGATGAAAGCTTTTCGTTGACGCTTTTCCAGCTCTCAAAAGGATGCTACTCTTTCTCACAGACCAAAAGTGGTTTTGTGGCGAAAACGGACCAGGCGGGGCACGGTCAGTGTTAACGCTTTTAGTCGTACTGCGGTCCCGTTTTGGGGACAAACCAGTCAATTTTTATGTATTTTGTCCCCCAAACTGCAGAGTCCCGTTTTTGGGGACAGACCAGTCGAATTATATATACCTGGTTGGTAATTTGTCCCCCAAACTGCAGAGTCCCGTTTTTGGGGACAGACCAGTCAAATTATATAAGTAAGTTGTCCCCCAAACGGGACTGCAGTACGACTGAAAGGGTTTTGCAGTGGCGATAACGCGTGACTATTCTTAACGTACGTACGGCACCAGCCGCACGAGTCAGCGAAGCAGCCTGGGCTGTGCTCTTGGGGTCCAAAGGGTGGGTTGGTGGGTGGGTGGGTGGGTGGGTGAGTGCCGCGATCACACGATTACAAGCAGTGCCGCCCCCTCTATGGGGCCGATCTCTCTATAGTGCCACTTGCCCGCTATAGTGCCCCTTGGCACAGATGGGATTGATCAACCAGTGTGGCAGTGTGCGGAGTAATTAATGCCGGTTGGTTGCCGCTATTATAGTGCCGGTATTGTCGGCTGGCTGGCGCATATATACCGGCACCATAGGGGGACCACGGCTTTACGGTACAGCGCTGGGGGGGGGGGGGGGGGGGGGGTGGGGGAGGTTGTCACCCTTTTTCCTGTGCCGAAGTGATCCGAGGCGAGTTATATAGGGGCAGCAATTTTGTCCCGAAAGAGTGAATGCAGTCGAGAAAGGGGTTCTGATTCATTCACCCTCTTCTAGGTGCATGGACGCAGGCACGCACATCGGCGTGTTTTCTTTTTGAGGGGAAAATTATTGCCCAGTAGTACTTGAAAATCTAGGAACTGTGGTATAGTGAAAGAGTTTGCTTTATTGTGCAAGGGGGGGAAATTTTACGTAACAATTGCAAACACTTTTTTTTTTTTTCGGATCAAACTGCGAGATTTAAAACGAAGAAAACAAAACAAATGGCCAGGATGCGTGTTTGCAGCGATAGGCACGAAGTTTGCAGAGGCAAGGGCTCTGCGTTCCTTCGTTTTGGGCACTGAATATATTCTGTACTCGAAAAACGTTGTGAGAATAAATGAGAATAAAGTACGCGGGGTTCGAGGAGGGATAAGTAGCTGTTGCAGTTAAGGCCGTTTCCTATGCGGTTCGATTTTTGAGGTTCATATCTTGACCCCATCGCATTTTCAGATGTGAACTTGGCAAATCTAAACAGTCTTCTTCCTATGCGGAAGAATCAGAGTTATTGTGTGTGTAGAGATTCGAGCAAACGCCGAGACCAACTGCTGTTTTTGTGGTTTGGCGCCGCGAAGAGACGCGCTGGGTGCGCTGCCCTGCGCGTAGGACCAAAGCGTGCGAGCCAAGGCTGACTGCCTCTGGTCTGGCGGCTAAGAGACGTGGCGAGTGCGCTATTGAGCCAACCTGTCTTGGTATTTTGTGTTCAGTTTTGTGACTGACTGCTGCTGCTGCTGCTGCTGCTGTACAGCAGTGTAAGTCTACGAGTACTCGTACGTATCCACCGAGAGGTGCGTCCCGAGTGCGCTTCTCTTGGTCTCTAGGCCGGAGCCCGCGCCAGGCGACTGTGGTTTGGCCACGGAGGGACGGGCCGCCCGCCGCCCGAGCGTCGGGCGCGAAGCAACGTCGCTATATAGCTGTGTCACCGTCCAACTCATCGATCATTCTGCTGCTGCTGTTTGCTGTCACGAATAGCATCTTGAATTTAGAGAGCATGCCATTTTTCGATTTGAAAATCTGATGACCCAGGTCGTCGGATTTTGGGCCTAAATCCGACGACTTGGGTCATCGGATTCTCAAATCGATTTTTTTCCGGTCGGATTTTGCATATTTGGACTGCATAAGCAGGGTCATTCGTTTTTGAGATCGAAAAACATAAATCTGAAGCTCGAAATCGAACCGCATAGAAAACAGCCTAAGTGAATGCTCAGTTGGACAGATCATCTACAGATCGATCAGATAGATCGTAACCTAGATGATCTTGTCCTCGCCTGCCCTTGTAGGAGGTTGTGCGGGATCTGCATAGTAGCAGATCCTACCCGGGAAACCTGTGCTACTGTTGATGTAGATCATGCAGACTATGCGGTCCCCACGCGGCAAGGGTGAGCTAGATCATACAGATGGAGGATATATGTCTTTTGCCCTGGCGTCCAGATGGTCAGGTTGGAATAGATGTTCTGTCAGAGGTGCGCAAGCTTGGAGTCCGGCAGGAGCACGATTCGAAGTGTCGTGGTCGTACCTGGCTCACGAGCACCTGGTGTGTTATATGCGAGCCTTTTTACGACCTCTTTTTTTTTCTTTTCTTTTTTTTCTTTTTCAAGGGAAGAAGTACGGCGTTTAGGGACCGTGCGCAGTATCCGCGGGTGAGGTGGAGACTTTCTCCCAACACGAGGCAGCTTCTTTGAAGTGCAGTCGCGCGGTGGCTTGTGTCGTGAGCACGCGGTTTTGAGTCGGATGATATTCGCGGTGGCTCTACGCGGCGTGCGATTGACTGATTGGTTCCCTTGTTCCTTGCTTTGGTTCGTGCTCATTTGTTTGTTTGTTTGTTGGTTTGTTTTACTTTATAAGTAAGTCTAGTAGTTGTTCTCGCTTTGCTTTCTACTGCTTTGTGTTTTGTTTGTTCGTTCGTTTTGCGTTATCGATGGCGTTGCTTTGCTTTGCTTCGCTGTTTTTTGTTTTGTTTGTCCTTTATGTTATTCTGGTTTGGTTTGTGTGCTGTTAGTTCGTCTTGCGCACTTGCGGCTCTCGGTGTTCCTCCGGCGATTCCTCGGACTGTTTGTTTGTTTTTTTTTGTTTGTCCTCTCGCCCCTCTCTCCCTTCGTTTTTATTTTCGCCTGTTGATCGAATGTTGTGATCATCTCCATGTACATCTCTTTCTCTCTTCTTCTCTCTAGAGGAATAACCAAAGAACCAGAACAAACGAAAACAAATGAACGAGTTAAAGGGGGCAATACCTTTTTTGCTGCTACGACCCCCCCCCCTCTCTCTTCCTCCCATTATCCCCCCACCCTCCTATCCCCGTTAATCTCGGTTGTGTCGCTTGTGTTTTGGTTGTGTAGAGCCCTTGCACTGCGGCACGTTACAGAAGCCTGAATCCTACTGTAATTTCAAGTGTTTTGTATTATTCAACCTTATTGCAAGTGTGTTGGTATTAATAACGGGAGTGCAGAGGAGTTGAACCGGAGTTTTAATGCCCGTTTTGCCTCCCCACACTTCTCATTCAAACAAACACAACAACAACAACAACAACAACAAAAAACAGACGCACACACACCAACAGCGCTGTGTGCTCTTGGTTGTTTTTTCTTGCGTTGTTTTCCCGTCCCGTTGGCGCTCGAAAGATGCGAGATCCCTGGGGCTCTGTTGGGCTGTGGTGGCTGAAATCGCAAACTTATCGTTTGGTTGGTAGTATTAAAGGTGAATACGAAATATAGAAAAGATGGTCCTCGCATGGGTCTCGTCGTTTTTGTTCATCCGTGTTGCCGACCAACGAAACGGATGGTCTTGGCTGCTCGTTCGTCCTCTCTCTCTCTCTCTCTCTCTCTCTCTCTCTCTCTCTCTCTCTCTCTCTCTCTCTCTCTCTCTTTCTATGTCGCTATTTTTGTCCTTGTTCGTGTTGGCTGGTTGTATGCATGCGCTTCGCTCTCTTACTGTTTTTTGTTTCCTTTGGTCCTTTCCCTCTCTCTCCTCTCGGCCTGTTTTGGTACCCCTCCCCCTGCTGTTTTGACGCGACGAATCGAACCGAAACCGAATCGGCAACCGAACCGAAACCGAAACACGGCAACCGAAATCGAACCGAATCCGAAACCGAAACCGATTCGCTGCCGGAAATGAAACTCGAAACCGAATCCGAAACGAAAACGTAAAAACAGTTTTCGTGGGCAACCTCCCGTGGTCCACGACCGACGAAGACCTGCAGCAGATTTTCGCGCCGTACGAGCCGTATGACTGCCACGTCAAGACCAACATGGCCGGCCGCAGCCGAGGCTTCGGGATCCTCAGGTCTGTTGTCTTTTTGTGCGTGGGTGGCTGGAGGGGTGGGATTGGGTTGGAGTGCGGGAGGGAGGGAGGGAGGGAGGGGCATCTTGTCAGCGCGTTGGGGTAGGAAGAGACTGAGGGGTGTTTACCGCAGTAGTCGAAGGTACGACCACGGGAGGGGTTTCATGTCAAGGGGGGTACTCAGTTTTTGATTGCCTTAGTCGTTTGACCATTGGCCACGCATCTCTTTCGAGACGCGACGGGCCGGGGGGGGGGAGGGGGTGTACTCATTATCATGCATGGCCGTAGTCGTATGACCATACCCCGACAATGCCGGTACGGAGTAGGTCGGGGGGTGAGGGGGGGGGGGGGGGGGGCTTATGCTCTTACCATATACCTGGTATATATGTGGTTCGTGTTTTGTGCTTTTTTCCCGCCCCCTGTTCGTTTTGTTTCTTCCGTTTTTTTGTCTTTCATGCTGCTTCCTTTGGCTTGAGTAATGTCTTTCGAAATCGGTGTTGCAGTCCCGATTTTTCGTTTCCTGCAGTGTCGTAACACAAGTTGCTGCGCTGAACCGTTTTCTGTTTTCACGCGCACGTTCACCTTTCCGTTAGAGAGAAGGAAGATGATGAAAACCGAAGCATATACAGCAGACAGACTTGACCGTTTCTTAAGTTGATAATAGATGTCGAGAACAAAACAAGAAAATAAGGGTCCACTCGGGTTTTTTTTTCTACGGTGTGACAGAAGCCCTAAACTGAACTTATAAACCGTCGAATTGTTAACAGCATACTATCGGGAACGTTTGTTGTATTTAATAGCAGGTCGAGAGAACGAAAACACGTGGAAGGAAAACGAAGAAAACGTCTTTTATTTTTCCGGTATGACAGGGAAAAGTTGAACATTCGTAGCAAAATAGAACGTCGTTTAGTTCTACAACTGGTACATGTTTGTAAAGTGGTAGTGCTGTTGTGTGTGCGCTTGTTGACGATTTGTTTCATCATATATTTTTTTTCCGTTGGAGGGAACGAAACAACGATTGGAAAAAAAAGTACGGCAAGCGGAGGTGATGGATATACCTGGTGGTGGATATACCTGGTATCGGTTTAGCGATACATACATACATCGGGTTAATTTGCGATGATACCTGGTGGTACCGTTTTTCCGTTTCGAAGCTGGGCACAAGTTGCTGCGTTACAAAAACCGGTGCGAAAGACAACAGAACAAAATCCCTTCTTTTTGGGTAGAGGATACACCCGTCTGATTGGAAATAGAAAGACCGCTGGGTGTTCAACTTTTTGCCCCCGACGTTCCTTGCATTTATTTATACCTAGAGGGTGGTCATGGTAGAGAATACTTTTTGTGAAGACGCTCCCCGCTTCGCGTTTTTTTTTTGTGTATCCTTCGTCTGTTGAAACAGAAGAAAGTGGCGAAATAACACAAGACTCTAGTCTTGAACCACTTGAAAGTTGATGCATCGGTCTCCCGCTCTGTAGCGAGGCTGTACATAAACCTAGTTGTGACGACACCGATTCATTAGTTGGTGGGGTTTGGGCACGACAGCTGTAGTTTCTGCGCTGTAAGTAGCATGTGCACCTGTGCTTCAGGCTTCCTCTTTTCGCGCCTGGAAACCTCTCTGCCTGGTGCTGCAGAGTACGGAGTGCTGTTTTTTTACTTTCACCTTTTCCGTGTGTCCTTCCTTCATCCGTTCGAGGGAAGAAACAACACGACATTCGAAGCGAAATCAGTTGTGTACGAAACATGAGCAGAAAATGTGATACATACTGGTACCGAGCTATTAATAGTAATAGCGATGCACTGGGGTCTTGGCGGTATAGTCTTGTTGAATGGCCGGGGCACTACAGCAGTATGCAGCTTGTTTCTGTACGATGTTTCTCCATGCTCGGGGTTTCTTTTTTCGTTCCAGGAAACGCCTACCCGGTACCTGGTACGGAGTACCTTTAGAAGAGAGAACTCTCGCTCCTCGGGTAGACAGATGACCGATTACCACTGACTGCATCGTTTAGATGTGTACCAGGGGAGATGTGTTCCTTCTACTTATGATCTATCTATACCAGGTACAATACCTTAATGCGCATCGACGGGTGGGGGTTATATCAATGTTCTCCGCCATCTTGATATATGCACAGTATATAATACAATACCTGGTATATATATATATTCCCTGTGTTGGATCTGTTGTGGGCTACACAGACCCTGCACATCATCTCATTACGACAGGTTAGGATATGTAGATGTTCTGCAGTAAATAGAGAGATCGCGATCTGTCAAGTTATGAGCTGTGAGCGCGCGCCCAATTTCGCGATTTTCGTCTTTGTGTATCCTTTGTCCGTTCGAGAGAAGAGACAAGCCACCTACGCGAAAGAGATATAATGTACGTTTTAGAGAAGAGTGTACGAGTCAGTATCCAGTCCAGGGGTGCATCGAGTTCTGGTGTTGTGATGATATCTTACCGATTGATTTTGGCACAAGGTGCTCCCCTCTTGTGTACTTTGTCGAGTAAGGTCGATATATTCCCCTTTGCTTCGTTTGTCGATTGTGCCGTGCCGTGGATACGCCCTTCCTTTGTGCTCGGTTGACATTCCAGAAAACAGATGCGAGGGATGGCGCTGTGAATAGCTCTCGATTTGTGTGCTTCCCTTTCCGTTACAGAGCACAGCGCAAGAGACAATTCGAGAAGCTATCGGCAAGCGATACATACAACAGATGGCATCGAATTTCGTTGATTTGACTCAAGTTGCTGCGCGATGATATGTATGAACGCAACTCAAATAGTATTACCTACTGCGCTGTTGGTTTCTTGTCCAGAAAATAGCACCAGGAAAATGGTCACTTTTGATAAGTCGACACCTCCATCGTTCGCGATAGATGTACTGTACTTGACGCCTGGCGTATTTTGATTGGTCAACAACGCCGTCTGCAAAACGCGTGATTGGCCAACCGAGACCCCGCCGATTTTTCTTGTTTTTCTTTTTTGTTTTGTTTTCGCAAATACGTCAGCTGTGAGTTCGAACGATGGAGTGTGTGTGTGTGTGCTTTTTTTTTTTTTTACACTCGAATTTACGAGCCGCGTGACTTGTTCTGCGGGCAATAACTGTGAGAGAGATGTCTCGGGTTTTTTTTGTAACGCCGTGGTCTAGTCTCGCCGCGCTACTAACCTTTGGTATTGTTTTTCCCGAGCAGGTTTGCCGCGCCTGACCTGGGGCAGCGAGCGATCACCGAGATGCAGAACTATCAGATCGACAGCCGTCCTATTCAGGTGGGTCCCTTTGTTCTGTTCATTTTCGGACGTTTTGTGGAGACCGTACTCGAGGCTGAGGATGGAGAGGGGGGGGAGAGGGTTGTCCTGTTTTTTTCTATTATCCCTTTATAGGGCTGCAGTCCCGTTTTGGGGCACAAACTTCTCAGAACTTGAGTCAAATTCTACGGTAGGTAGTTTGTCCCCCCCCCCCCCTAAAAGGGGACTTCGCGGCGCTAAAAAGGTTCTCGAGGTAGGTTTGTTCGGTTTAGCTTCAGACGTGTATGGAGGAGGCCGTGTTAGGGTTGACTTGCTTTTTTTCGGAGGGGGGGGGGGGTATGTTTTATGGGTTCGTGGCGACGGAACGAACGCCTTCCATTAGTTCGAATTTGTCTCCTGTACGCACGTGGAGGCCATAATATGGCTGGGAATTGGGGTTTAGGGGAGGGGAGGGGGTCCGTGTTTTGGTGGAGGCGAGGGGAGGGGAGAGGAGGGGGTCCGTGTTTTGGTGGAGGTCAGGGGAGGGGAGAGGAGGGGGTCCGTGTTTTGGTGGGCTTGTGGGGGCTTAAGAACCCTGAGGGTTGAGGGTGAACTCTCCTTGTCACGCCATTCGGAGCGTTTTTTCCATTGCTGCCTGTGTATAATTAGCCCAACGACGTTCCGTCCCACGCTTCCGGGTGAGAGCTTGTTTCGTCGCAAAAAAAAAATGCGCGAGCTTGCTGTCGCCGAACACGGGAGCAGAGGATGTTGCCGGCGGCGCAGCCGATTTTCATTTTGGTGGCGGCGGGCGATTTCCTTTTTCGGTTGCGGCGGCTGGTGATGAGCCCACCAGCCGCAACCGAAAATGAAATTTGCTGCGCCGGCGGCAACATCCTCTGCTCCTGTGCTCGGCGACAGAAGAAGCCCACGCCGATTCTCGCGGTGAAACAAAGCTCATCCGGAAGCGTTGGGCGATGCGTTTGCTGGGATATTACCGGGCAGCCATGGGAAGGCGCATGCATGCCCCACCCTGCATGATGAGCGGTGGTAACCCTTAGACTCTGCCCCTGAAGGCCCCTTCAATCGCCGCCCACCCCGGAGTGGAGAAATGTAGAGATGCAGGTTGGTTGGTTGTTTGCGGGCGGGTGATGGTGTTGTTGGGTGTTGTTATTTTTGTCGTTTTTGTTGTTTTGTCGGTGTTGGTTGATGTTCGCTGTCGTCGGGTGTGTTGGTGTTGTTGCGCTCGCGTTTAGGTCATTGCCACAGTCTAGGCCATGGCCCACCGAAAAAGCGTTTTGATTGTTTGATCGACTGCGCTCATGACAAGCGCCCTCCGCTTCCCTTTTCCTTTCTTCCTTTATTTCTTTCCGTCCGCCATGTTATTTTTGCCCTAGTGGATAGCCGTAACCTTTTCTTGCCTTGCCTTGCTTGCCTTGCTTGCCTTGCGTGCCTTGCTTGCCTTGCTTGCCTTGCTTGCCTTGCTTGCCTTGCTTGCCTTGCGTGCCTTGCTTGCCTTGCTTGCCTTGCTTGCCTTGCTTGCCTTGCTTGCCTTGCTTGCCTTGCTTGCCTTGCTTGCCTTGCTTGCCTCGCTTGCCTTGCTTGCCTCGCTTGCCTTGCTTGCCTTGCTTGCCTTGCTTGCCTTGCTTGCCTTGCTTGCCTTGCTTGCCTTGCTTGCCTTGCTTGCCTTGCTTACCTCGCCTTGCTTACCTCGCCTTGCTTACCTCGCCTTGCTTACCTCGCCTTGCTTACCTCGCCTTGCTTACCTCGCCTTGCCTCGCTTGCCTCGCTTGCCTCCCCTGGATCATGTCCACTTTGCTGTGCCTGCCACCTTGTCTGCCCCCATCCTCGAGTTGACAAGACTATCAGTACCTCTATACTGCCGGTTTAACATTGCCGATGCACGACTTGATGCCGGTGAACTGCTGTGTGGAAAGTTCGCGGAATAAATCCGGTGCCGGCTTTAACCCATTTAGAACCGCAGTCCCGTTTTGGGGACGAACCACTCGAATTTCAACTAGTTTGCCCCCAAAACGGGACTGCGGTTCTAAATGGGTTTAACGCCGGTGTACTGGCTGACCTGGCTCATACCGGCATTTTAGAGAAACCACTACTACGCGGGACCATAGTAAACAGGACCTACGGTACACACAAAAAACCTACATATTTCCCTATTTTCACCAACAATATTTGGTCCTCCTAACTATGGCCGCACGTAATAGTGTTTTCGGCAGTGTACTGTTCTGAGGCTCATCCTCACTCGAAGAGCTTTTGCCGAAAACACTCATTTTGAGACACTGAAAATGGTTTTCGCCTCGAGGAGCACTGCCATTTAATCTCGTGGCCTGCTTAGGTTTTACCACGAAACGTGTCGTAAAGCACTACTCCATGTACGTCGACAATGCCTCGATGGAGGAAAAACGCTGATTCCGAGATATGCTGGACTTGAAAACTCACCAAGAAGATTGATTTTGAGAAACTCGAAAATGGAAACTCACGAAATGAAAACTTGACCCGATGAGCAAACAATCCTGATTCAACAAGGCATGCCTTGTCGGAAAAGGGCCATGCCTTATTGGTATATGGATATCGTTCTGTTGAGGAGCCCCCCTCGATCGTAAATGCTTTGGCCGAAACGTGCTCTACCTCTCTCGATATGTATCCCCTATCGTAGTACAATAGCAAAAACGCCTTATCCAAAATAGTTCCGATGAAATGTATCCCGTGCCGTAGCAGCAAAAACTCCTCATCCGAAATGAATTGGGCGAAGTGTATCCCCTGTATATCGTAGCAAAAAAAATGTAGTGTTTCCCGTATCGTAGCAGCAAAAACGCCTCATGATTTGGGCGAAGTGTATCCCCTGTATATCGTAGCAAAAAACGCCTCATCCGATTTACATTTTGGCCGAAAATGTGTTCTACCCCCTGAATCGCCCACCACTCTGCCCCTTAATATCAGGGCCGTTTTGTATGTTAATATCTAATGAAAACGCTAGTCATATTTTAGGGACAAGTGTGGTCTATCTTCTTCCAGGTGTATAGCGAAACGCCTGATCCGATCGATCTCGCTTTTTCTAAAAAAAATGCATGTAAGACGCCAGCTGTCGACGTGGTAAAATAAAGTTCGCTATTTTTTATTTTTTTATTTTTTTATTTTTTCGAGTCGATCGCCCGGGGGTGCGTGCGTGCGCACGTGGAGAAACAAACCCCGACACCCTACTTAATACGTATCTTAACCATTTTGGAAACCCCAAGAGAGGAAGAGTAGGTATACTTCGTATATATATACTTGGAAGAACCCAGAGAACAAAAAACTGAAGAATTACAAAAAAAATGGTGCAAAAAATCGCTTTTAGAGCTTGTTACATGTACGTGTGCTGAGCTGTGCATCATTCCTGTGTCGTAGTTGTCGTTCTTATCTTCTTGTTTTTCCCCTCCATTGTACCGAATGATGGAACCTTTTGCCCGTTTTGCTCAACTCAGGTCCGCGAAGACCGTGAGGTTGGTGGCGGCGGCGGCGGCGGGGGCGGCGGAGGTGGCGGGGGGGGAGGGGGTGGCCGCGGTGGCGGTGGTGGCGGCGGTGGCGGCGGTGGCGGTGGCGGCGGCGGCGGCGGTCACGGGGGCGACGGCGGAGGTGGTGGAGGCGGTGGCGGCGGCGGCGGCGGCGGCGGCGGCGGCGGCGACGCGTGCACGGTGTTCGTGGGCAACCTCGCGTGGGGGACAACGGACGAGGACCTTCTTGCTACCTTCCAGGTGCGTACGTAAGAGATTGATTGCCCCGAGGCCGGAAGGGGGGGGGGGGGGGGGTAAAGGAGTGGCCCGGGGGGGGGAGGGGGGGGGGGGGAGGGGCGTACTCATTTGTTGCTTGCCTTGGTCATTTTTTTAGCATTGACCACCCGTCTCTTTTCGAGACGGAGCACCGTTCCTACTCCTCAGGTGGCCAGGGGTGTGTGCTGGGTTCCTTAGGTGACCAGTGTGAGTGCTGGATTCCTAAGGTGTCCAGGGTGTGTGCGCTGGATGTCATGCATGGCCGTAGTCGTATGACCATATGATAGACCCTCGCATCCCTACAATGCCGGGAGACGGAGCACGTCAGGTGGGGGTAGGGTGAGGAGGAGAAAGTTTTTTCGGGGGCGGCGTGGGAAGGATAGAGGTTTTTGGATGTGGTGGCCACGGTGGGGGGTGGGGGGGGGTTCGTACGGTAGATATTGACCGGCACGGGTCAGGGGCGTTTTTGGCAGCAGGGGAGGTGACACTGGTGTGAACTATTAGTAACTGCTATGTATGCATAGCACAAAATTTGACATGACGGGCCCAGGGCTTTTTCTTGGTAGCAGGGGACGTGACACTGCTGTGAACCATGTGCGTACGCGTGCGAAGCACAGCGGTCTTTTTGACGGCAGCACTGCTGATGTAAAGTTGTTTTTGTGTGGGGTGTGGGGGGCAGAGATTTTTGGGGGCAGGGTGAGAAGGAGGGAGTTTATTTTTTTTTTTTGGGGGGGGGGGAGTGGGTGGGAGGTTTTCTGGTTGACCTGGCCAGGGAGAGGCTTGGTTCGACCGTGTGGAAGGTGCGCTGATGACGTTCTCGGCGTGTGTGTGTTTTTGTGTTGAGTGTTCGCATCTGATCGCAGGCGTCGTTTTGAAGGACGCTTCGCGACTGCTACATTTGTACCGCGCACGGAGTGTGACTGTCCTTTTTTTCGTTTTTCCTCTTTTTTTTTATCCTCATTTCGGGAGAAATGTCTCCCCCCCCCTCCCCTCCCTCTTTTTTTTTTCTGTCTTCTTCGAAGTATGTGCAGAAAATGCGTTCTCGACTTTTTTTTTGGCGGCATTTATCGTGTTTTGAGCCCGGCGTTTCTGTCGATGGGACCAAGGGGGTGGTTTGATGGTTTCGGACACGAGCGTTGGGACTTGGCACCTTGAAGGTTGATTGTGGTTGGAAACCCGGTACACAGCTATTTTTCGTTCAGAGCAGTGGTTACCCGAGGTATGACAGCCCCTTGAAACTGCAACCATTTTGTTCGGACATACTACGAGTACTTGGAACTCGTGTTGGACACTTTTTTTGCAGCACGAGCGTAAAGAGTTTATAGCGCCTCGTGACTAATACCCTGGTACAGTACATAGCCCGAAGCCTGAAGAAGCGCTTCCTAAGTACAGGTTGCTCGTATATCTGTAGTGGGCGGTGATTTTTTTTTCGGTGGGTACCCACCCCGCCATAAGAGCACCCCTCTATATTACGGGGGACCGTAGTAAATAGGACCAAGTATTGTTGGGAAAAAAAAGAAATATATAGGTTTTTGTGTGTACCGTAGGTCCTATTTACTATGGTCCCCCGTAATAGCCTAAAGAAACGCTCTTGGCTACAGACGTACATGTTGCTCTTCTCTACGTACAGGAGGCTAAAACATTTTATTTTATTTTCGGGGTCCCCCGGTTTTAGAGCGCCCCTAAAAGGCTTTTTTTGAAGAAGCGCTCTGAACTACTTACTGGTTGCTCTCTCATCGTTCAGGGCGTACCCAGGTTTCAAGAGCGTCCCTTTCGAGCCTCAAATATTCGCTCGTGACTGCAGGATGCTGCCCTTTTCTTATCTGTTGCGGGCAATATACCCGGTTCATGAGCGCCCCCCTCCATACAAGCATATGAAAACAACGTAATGAGCGCCCAATTGTTGGAGGTGTCTCTTATTAGGAGTAGGAACGGTGCTCCGTCTCGAAAGGGATGCGTGGTCAATGGCCAAATGACTAAGGCAAGCAACAAACGAGCACGCTCCCCCCCCCTCCCCCGCGTACAAGCTTACCTAAGCGCTCTTCTTGACTACTGATCTCTCCGTATCTGCTGTGGGCAAACACTACAGCAGTACGAGCACGTACGCAGGGTATCTGTTTTTCAGTGCACGACGGGACGTATATAAATATGCCAATTTTTGCCGCTCGCACGCGTCCGAAATGATCTTATCTCACCATCGCTCTGTCCCGCAGCATAGATAGGCACCATTTCTTTAGCAGTTACTATTAATAGTACAAGGTTTCCCTTACATTTCAGAGAAAAAAAAGTGGTCCGACGCTTCTCGACGTTTGTGGGGCTGCTGCGGTCTCGTTCTATGGACGAAATACTTACCAGGTACATTCAGACAGCAGTAGTACGAAAATTCGAGTGGTTTGTGCCCCAGGCGGGACTACTGCAGTTTTCGCCCTGATAGGCCCGTACGACTAACTATAAATATCCCCCTTTTTTTTTGGGGGGGGGGGGGGGGGGGGGAGGGGGGGGGGGGGGGGGGTTACGGAAGGGGGGAAAAAATGACCCCAAAAAGTGGCTGCTATTATTACTCCAACAACAGCTCCTGCTTTTTGCTGTTGCGTGTGACTGGGGGGGTTACACGAATTGTTGCGCCTCTGGTGTTGCGAAGCAAGGAGTAGTACGGCATCCACGAGGGGGTGGGGGGGCGGGGCGGGGGGGGGGTGGGGGGGGGGGGGGAGGGGGGGGGGGGCATTCAACGTGGTGCCCTATGTACCCGCGCTGCTGGTGGATTCGTGAATGCTACCTGGTACGTACGTACCCGTACCCGGTTGATGAAACACCACGAACTTTTTTTGTTGCTTGTTTTATCGTTTTGGTCGCTACTACGTCTTACGTCTTGGCGTCCCAAGGGGTTTGTATTTTTAAAGGCGTTTTTAAACAAGCCCTCTGTTCGACTCGAGACGGGGAAACGTTTGGTGGGATGGAAGGAACCAAGCTGGCCATTTTTAGACGTCATATTTCTATTGCAAATCACGAAATAAATACAAAAAACTAAAATCAAGTTTCTTCATGTTTTTTTTTTTTGTACGTACGTACGTACGTGTGCACGAGCGCACCCATCTACTATTGTATGTTCAATGCCATATACGATACAAGTAGGCAGAAGGAAAGGGCTCACGGCGGCGGACGGACGTATTTTTCTTGTTTGTGTCCCCCCTCTGTCTTTGTACGCGCACGCCCAGGTACCTGGTATGAATTATGCTTCCGCTGCTCCTGCTGCTGCTGCTGCTGTTGTGTATAGCCGAGCCTCTCTCATTCGCGTCCTTTCGCGTCGCGTCGCGTGTCTTTCTTCATCTTCATACAGCAGCATCATACGATACGATATGCCAGGCATATATGAGAGATTATTCACGTACGAGTATACAGCAGCACTTTCAATAACAGCAGTAAGTACCGTATCCCAAGGATACCTGTGTGTTCAGCGTGAAAGAGTAAATACGGCTCCTGAGTTCGAAGTTCAATACGCTCGTAGACTGCTTGCTGTGTCTGTTTCTTACCTGGTATAAAAAAATGCGCAGCGAAACAACAACATCCGTCGACATCTAAAAGTCAATCTACAATTAAAGCAACCCTTTTAGGACCGCAGTCCCGTTTTGGAAACAAACTACTTGGAATTCGACTGGTTTGTTCCCAAAAACGGGACTGCGGTTCTAAAAGGGTTAATTATAGCTGGGAGGTGTTTCGTACGTGTTATGTCCGGATCACCCCTTTTAGAACCGCAGTCCCGTTTTGGGGGCAAACTACTTGAAATTTGAGTGGTTTGTCCCCACAACGGGACTGCGGTTCTGAAAAGGGTTAAAACAAGGACACCACCACACTCCTGGTGCAACTCTCCGGGATGTAATTGGAAGTCCAGGTTCAACAGGCAAATATATACCAGGTAGAAGAATATCCAATTAATCGTGTGCCGAAACATTCCATTTCATGTAGATTAGAACATACCGGCAAGTATCCATCCATACTTCCCGGTACTCGTTTTCACTTTACATAAGGTATAATCAGGTGAATGTCTGTACTCTCGTGAAGTGTAAAGTGACTATTAATATTACAGGGGGCCATAGTAAATAGGACCAAATATTGATGGTCAAAATAGCGAAATATGTTGGTTTTTGTGTGAACCGTAGGTCCTATTTAATATGGTCCCCCTTAATACCAATAAAATAGATGTGTCTACATTTAGTTATGACGGGCATTTTCGTACGATGTTGGGTAGTTCTGTTGCGTGTGCGCCTGGCATGTAAATTTCGGTTGCTTACTTCTCCTGCTTTGTATGTATGATATTTTCGCTGTACGATAATACTCGTACCCAGATGCACGTACAAACACCCACATTCCTGTTGAAAAATATTAATATTCCGCGTTTTTTTTGTACTTGCGGCTGGCATTCAGATTCATGTGTAGAGCCGTCTTGGGTTCCCTCACCGTGGTATGCGCATGCCGGTGTCCACGTATGTATGTGTCGGTCATACAGATCGATTTTTTTGTGGATCGCGGCAGGCGCATACAACGGGGGAACTCTATGTATGTGGTAGTTGAGAGGATACACCCGTGGCCATGTTATTTAATAAGTTTGCACATTTTGGTTTTATCTTGTGTGCGCTTTTTCTCCGTCTCGTGTATTTTTAGGCAGCTGAATCTCGATTTTTTTTTTAATGGTTTTTCGGATCTTCCTATTAATAGGGTTCCAGCAGGATTGTGTGACCACGGACTCCTTCGTTAGTGTGAGAAAAACAACAAACAACACCAGCGGTAGTCACATGGACGATAGCTCCTGGAATATGCTGTGTGTGGTACCTACCTGGTGTTCTTCCTTGTTTGTCGTTTTTTTACTGTGACTCTCCGTACTAAATGTGTATGTGTGTGTTTTTTGTGTTGATGACCACGTTAGTTATTAATAGTTGTGTGTGCTGGTATGTATCGTACGTTACTTGTTGTTAAAATGCCGCCCGTGTACGATGTATGTATGCGTGAGCTATACCACCTCTGTCCCGGGGCATGAGAGCCATTATTGGGGTAATAATGTTTTATGTCAAAACGATTTTTATATGTTTGTCTGGTCATACTCTACCTGGTACAGCAGTACGTAGGCAACTCCATCTTCTCGTTTTTTTTTTGTTCGTTTTCACTTTTTTTTGGTACCTGGTACCTGGTAAACATTATTAACATTTCACCCAAAAGTGGGGCTCACCGAATTGACCGAAGTCCCCATTGTCAGCTCGATTCGCCTCCGCGCGTCGTGTTTTTGGCAATCTACTCAAGCCGGCGGGGAGAGGGGGGGGGGGGGGGGGGGGGTACTCGTGCCATGTAAGGCCTTTGTCGTATGGCCATAAAAACCCTTGCAATCCTACAGCAGTGCCAGGTCCGAGCATGTCGGGTTTTCACCGACCAGTCAGACGTTGCTTGCGCCAAGCGCCTTGAGGTGCTTGGCGAGTCGCATGAAGGAGGGACAGAGCTGCGTCTATCCCACTAGGAACTGCTGGGGGAGGGCAGGGAGGAGACTCATGGCTCATCGAAGTCGCTTTACTGCTGTGCCTCGTTTTGTGACGGGAAGGGGAGGGGGGGGGGGGGGGGGGGAGGGGACAGGGTCATTTTTTGTCCTGCGGCAAGGGCCCTTGCCATCCTGTGTATAAACACGGCTGTAACGTGTTGGATGGGATCTCGAGAGGAGCCCGAGCTTGTGCATAGAAAGTGACCGCGCTATCGTTGAACCGGTGTGAATACCAGGCCCTGTCTCAAGACTACACTGTTTGCTGCAATCCTTCGAGGCCTTCCAGTCCTCCTCTCCTCGGCGTTGTCGCTCCGAGATTGCGTTCGTTGCTGCCCCTGCGAAGAGTGTGGTGTATACGGTAGTCCAACTCTGGCCGGAAATATACGGTGCGCTTAAAAGGCATCAAATGTGAACCCCAAGCGGTCCTCGTGTATTGGTCCAGAGCGGTGTATGTACAGCAGTAGTGCCACTCGACCTGTCTCGGTGTCTTCTCCTTCCACCCAAACCGGACCAAACAGATCTACTATTAATGCTACTGCTGAACGTACACCTGTACATAGCTATCACGAGACTGCCGTCCCACGGCCCGGGTGTTTTCCGATTCCTTCAGCGAGGTTTTTGCCGGTGCAATGCAGACAGCGGGCGCCTCTTGTCATGACCAGCGCAGCAGAGCTAATGATGGCTCTACTTCTTCTGTCCTCCTCGTAACTCGACACTCGAGCTAGTTGTTTTTTTTCTTTCTCCTTCTCCTCTATTTATCCAACTATATATCCTCACGCGACTCGCTCGCCCTGTATGTATGTGCAGGAGGACTGGCCGGCACAAAATTTGTGCAGGATGCGGGTCTTATCGGTCGAGGCTCGAGCCTGTCGGCCCGCCCGGATGTTTTTTGGAAAAACGCCACCTCTCAATAAAAGGGGTTGTAAAGGGTTTTTGGGTTATTAGGGTTATAACCCTCGTGGAACCGCAGTCCCGCTTTGGGGACGAGCCACTGAAATTCCAAGTAAATTGTCCCCCAAAACGGGACTGCGGTCCTAAAGGGCTTTATAAGGGCGAGGCGTTGGTTCGGGGGATCGTCTTGGCCGACGTGCGAGGTTGAAATTGACGACACACTTCCCGCTAAAAGTTTTGTGCCGACCAGTCCTCCTGCACATAGCGGGAGCCAACCCTCACGCCACTATTGACTTACGTTCGAACCGCTAAAACGCCTCCACAAACCCCACATTCCTTACGCCCTTTCAGAACCGCAGTCCCGGTTTAAATTTTCAAGTATTAATAGTTGTCGCCGAAACGGGACTGCGGCCCCAAAAAAGCGTTCCAGAAGAAAAGTACTCAAAAGTTTACATTCTGGAGTCCAACTCCTCAAAAGCGTTTTTTGCTCTTTGTATCTCTCGCGTCTTGTTCTTTTGTTTGGCACTACATGAAGGTCGTGTCGTTAACGTCTTTTTTTTTTTGTTCCTCGGTTTCGTCCACTTTTTTCGCCTGTTGCCTGGTGTGCACACGTTTTTTATTTTTGCAGGCTTCGGGCACCGTCAGCTCCGCGCACGTCCAGATCGCGCCGTCCGGACGCTCAAAGGGGTGGGGGTGAGTCATAGATAGGCCGGTCTTGCTTCATCCACGCTTGTTCCGCGCGCATAATTTTGCGGTTTCCTTTTCTTTTTTTTTTCGGGTTGAAGTTTTTTTTAGAGTTGATACATGTGAGAGTTCGACCGATTGAGTGGTTGATGCTGGTTGTAATTTTGCTTTCGTTTTTTTTTTTTTTTTTCCCTGTTTTTCAATAGTAATAGATAACTTTGTGCGCTGGTGCACCCTTTTTGTTTGTGCTTGGTTGTGACGGGGTGTGTACGTACGTAAAACGTACCTGGTACCTCGTATATAGTTGAATCACGGAGGTATACTTGGTAGGCAGTACAGTTATCGCCCCCTTAACCCTTTTAGAACCGCAGTCCCGTTTTGAGGACAAACCAGTCTAATTTCAAGTAGTTAGTCCCCAATACGGGACTGCGGTTCTAAAGGGTTAACCTTTAACCCTTTAGAACCGCAGTCCCGTCTTGCGCTTGCGGACAAACCAGTCAAAGTCTTGGTAGTTGTTTGCCCCCAAAACGGGGCGGCTGTCCTAAAAAGGGTCAACACACGCTATTCTTGATCCCACGTCTCCATGTGGTCCTTCCCTGTAAAATAGCGCCCGGTACCAATCGGGCCGGCTACATAACCCCCTCATGGACTCTCTGGTGGTGTCTCCGCTCAACGCCTACTATATTATCGGCCAAAGAGGGTACCAAAATAAAAAATACGAGTACATAGCGCACTATAAGAATAGCGTGTTGACCCCGTGGGAGCGTGAAGTGTTTCTCTCGTGTTCATATCGTATCGATACCTGGTACAGGGCAGGGGGAACATGGGAAAATATTAGTAGTTTAGAAGGAACGGAATACTGCTATGATGTGTATGCACCCTTGTGTGTATATACCCGTAGATAAGAAGGATGGTCGTACTATTAATACTCTGTAGAAGATGGGAGGGAAACACGCAGCAGTACCATTGCGGGGGCGCGCAGTAAATAGGACCAAATATTGTTGATAAAAATAGCGAAATATATAGGTTTTTGTTTATACCGTAGGTCCTATTCAATGTGGTCCCCCGTAATATCAACTCTAGGCTCTTTCAGGGCTGCAGTCTCGTTTTGGGGACAACTTACTTGGAATTTGACCGGCTTGTCCCCAAAACGGGACTGTAGTTCTAAAAGGGTTAAGTGTGTGTGTGTTTTCACATTAAACCGTTCTTTCTACCGGAGTACGTCGCGATCAAAGGATCAGATTGATTGTATCATATCCACCATCCACCCCACCTGATGTTTTTTCTGAAGCTTAAAAGCACGGAGTGTTTCGGCTCCCCCCCCCTCTAGCTGTGATGTGTATACTACATACTACGTGGACGTTTATTGTTACCTGGTGGTTATTTTTCTCGTATTAATAGTTATTTTTCTCATCCCATTTATTATACGTATTCGCCCGTCTTTCTACTGCTCGCTGTCCTTCCTTGTGGTGGCTCAGTGTCTCAGATCCGGTGTGTATGTATCATAGTGTTATCAAGTACGCACTGCCTTTGTTGCTGCTGTTGTGCTGTGCTGATGTCAAATGCCTTCCACAATCAAATCAACCGTTTTCGTTTTTATTTCACTATTAACACTACTATTAATATCAATACTACTACTACTGACTGTACGAGTACGTGTGTGTGTGTGTGTGTGTGTGTGTTCTTCACATTAAACCGTTCTTTCTACCCGTCGACATCCAGCACAACCAGTGTCCGTGCCGATTCTTCCATCCTAGAAGAGATACAAGTTCTGTGGTCACAAAGCTACGCCACAGAGATACTACGTTGCCACGTGTGCAGTGTGAACTGCAGTGGGCAATGCAAAGCCATGTCATCATACTAGATACGACAGGCACGACATACGCAATCTATGAAATAGTGAAACGAAAAGAAACAATCAAAGAGAAAACAAAAACAAGGTAGACAAGTCGAAAAAGAAAAAGAAGAAAAATGAAAGCAAAATCTAAGAGAAACAATCTGTCGTGCCCCCCCCCCCGCAGGCGAGGTGGCCTACACTTGAAAAAGAACGAGCTGGAAAAAAGAAGAAATAACAAAAGACACCACTGCTTGTGAACAGAGTAAGACAAAGAACCAAGGAGAAAGTAACAAGGAAAAATAACAAAGGGGAAATAACAGGCAGACCAAAGCCCAAAGCACCTTCTAGGTGGCGGCAGCAGCTTGTGGTACGAGTAGTATAGCCAGGTTCTCCCTGCTAATCCGCCTGGTACCTTGCTACCCAGACTGCCGTCTCCGCCCTGCGTTCGTCAACTATGCCCAGCCCCTTGGCGTCAGACAATACGAGCCGAGCAGAGCAGGTTCGTCTTCCAACCACGCCACACGGCTCCTTGAGTACGGCTTATCAATCAGAAAAGGAAGAGGAAGAGAAAAAATGAAATGAAAATCACGGAGAGTCAGCGCAAGAAAGAAAAAAAAAAAAAAAAAAAAAAAAACAAAAAAAAAAAAAACGAAACTAAAAGAGAAGACAAGGGAAGACCACGTTCGAGCCAGCTGCACCAGTTGGTAGCACTAGTAGTATGGTCATATTCTACTTCCTAGTCGACTTGGTGCCTTGCTACCCTGTCTGCCATCTCCTTCCTACTTTCGTCTACCGCCGTTTCCCTTCTACCCCTCCTGTTCCCCCCCCTCTCCGCATTCACTCGGTCGGGCTTTATGCCACTTCTCCTGTTGCCCCCTCCCCCCCCGTTCCTTTGGGCACCATCCACGGCGGATGCGCGGCGCTGTCTACTCATCTCAGCCTCAGCCTCGTGCCACCTCACCATGAACCGTTCGGCTGCTTCAAGGATCCCCCGGTACCACTTCCCCACCTTTTTGGCTGCAGTGGACCACAACGCGGTCTCAACTCCAAACACCAAGGGGGCAACTTCCGTTGACCCTTCGGTGGCTCGGAACTCCCTAAGGTCTTCGACTATGCATCTATGCCAAGTCTTACACTGTCCGCCTGGTCTCGGGTTCTCCCCACCAGCTATCGTCCCGAGCATTACCCGATTGGGTAATCGCTCCTTGCTTTGCCGTGCCACGCCCCCCGCAAAGAAGAGCCGCCGTTTGCGAATGGTCGTTTCGATGCTCTCGCAGCGTGTCATCTTGAGGGCCTTCGCGTACGAGAGGGTGGCATGGTCAGTACGAAGTCGGCGCTGGAAGCCAATGACTCGCAACAGGACTTGGTGGTGCACATATATGAAGTACCACAGGCACACACCCATCGCCATATTTATTTATATACCGTGAAAATGCGAGTAGAAAGTAGTAAAAAGCGGCCTCCCCCCCGCCCGGACCGACTTTTCGAGCTACACAATATCTCCTCAAAAGAAGAATTTCAGCTCCGAAAAAGGATATCGTTGAACAGATCTCGTCGACGGGGGGGGGGGGTTACTCGCAATATTACGGTAGTTTACGTCTGCTGCTGTATATCCGCAGTGGTGGAGTGCCGTATGCTTGTTTTTTGTTTTTTGCCTCTGTTTTACTCTACCGAGGCATTTCTTCCACTCCAGAGTTATTGGAGCCTGTCCTTCGACCACGGACTGCATTGTATTGTGAGTTAACCCTTTTAGAACCGCAGTCCCGTTTTGGGTACAAACCACTCCAATTTCAAGTAGTTTGCCCCCAAAACGGGACTGCGGTTCTAAATGGGTTAATGTGAGAACAACAACGTATATACCTGGGGGGAAAATCAGTACAGCGAGCTAGCACATGGCCACACTGGGTGTGCTCGAGAGCTGGAGAACCGGCCGGCACCACCAGCTCGCGCTCTGTGGCTCCGTTCTGATTTTTCCTCATGGAGGGGTAGACACTAGTTCGACTTTTTTGTTCTTCTCTCGGTTTCCCAGCTCTTCTTGGTCTTCTTTTGACCCTTTTAGCACTCCAGTCCCGTTTTTCGGGACAAACCAGTCAAATTCCTATTTCGGGGGGCCATAGTTGATAGGACCTGTCGTATCCATAAAAACCTACCAGGTATATATTTAACCATTTTTACCAACAATATTTTGTCCTATTAACTGTGGCCCCCCGTAATAGTAAGTTGTCCGCAATTGTCCCCAAAACGAGACTGCAGTCCTGAAAGGTTCAACTCCTGCTGTATTACTATCACTACAAAATATTGCTTGTACATGCGGTACGTAGTAGTTTGTTCCCATTTTTTTTTTGGGGGGGGGGAGGGCGGGCTTGTGTGGTACCGTCGAATGCTGCTATTTTTATCAATATGAGTTGATGCTGGAGTTCGAGGCTCACGTTGTGAGTCGATTGTTGTAATTTGCTAACATAAACGAAGACACGGAATCAACTGCCGAGAGCTGAGAGTGCCTGCTGTTACTAATACAATAGTAGCAGCGTGGGTATATAGGCGCAATTCGATGCGGCTGTACCAACGCCCACACAATTTTTGCGCTTCTTGGAGGTAGCGCTTCATCTACACGTTCAGCAGAAATACTCGTGCGGAGCTTTGAATTGATGTGTAGAATATCCACGAACTTGAAGCCCTGTCTAAAATGTCTACGGCGGTGCTTGACGTGGTCCAATCTATTAATAGGATGACTATGTACAAAAGCCGCTGCTTGCGAAGATAGTTCCCGACGAAATCCTCCATCTCGCAGCTGCTTAAAAATAAATATGTACCACCTGGTATGAATCGACCACTCTTGTCTCTAAATTCAAGAATCTTGTGTACTTGAATTTAACCCTTTTAGGACCGCAGTCCCGTTTTGGGGACAAACTACTTAGAATTTGACTGGTTTGTCCCCAAAACGGGACTGCGGTTCTAAAAGGGTTGATGATGGGTCTCGGAGCGTTGCGTATGTATATCCGTAGCGGGAAGGGGGTAGAAGAGCCTGCTATGTGACCCCGGATCTGAGTGACGAGTTGGAAGGAGAGAGAAGAAGATGTGCGAAGATAATGAATGGGATGAGCAAAAAATTAAAAATTAAAAAATTAAAAAAATATGATGTGGATGGAGCGCAGCAGTGCTGTGAAGGGGTAAAGGATGGGTTGTCATGGTGACTCTGTTGGTTTGCTCCACATGCAAACTTGATGAGACGTTCATCTGGTACAGCAAATGTACCAGATACGTATTACGTACATACCAGGTGCATCTATCTGTAAATATAGATCATTATAATACATGATACTTCTCGTACGTACGTGCTCATAGCATGTACCAGGTACGTGCGTATGTATCATATTCTATCATGTATTTAGACACCAGATATTGTATTACAATGCAGTTTGTAGCGCTCGTATATATTAATACGCACATTGCATTTCTGCAGGAATAGCCATCATTGTTGTTGTTGTTGTTCTCACATTAACTCACAATTCAATGCAGTCCGTGGTCGCAGGACAGGCTCCAATAACTCTGGAGTGGAAGAAATACCTCAAGTAAAAAACAGAGGCAAAAAACAAAAAACAAGCATACGCACTCCACCACTGCGGACACCAGGGAAGCAAAAAGGAGACTATTAATAGCAGACAAAAACCTAAAAAAAAAGAAGATGAAGCTAAGCAAAAGAAAAACAAAAACAAAACTAAAACAGAAGCAGATAGCAAAACGCAAAAAAAAGGCAAAACGGACCATACTAACAAAGACACAAAGAGTATTAATAGCTGGGGTCGTACGGTAGATAAAGGTTTCATATCGTGTGAATCATGCCTTTGGGGAGGCACAGCGTGTGGAATGTGTGATACGTGTAAATACGTTTTTTTACGTATCACCTGGCACACGTTTGCGCATTTTTTTTTTTTGTGGTCTACAGATTCGAACCACCGAGTGGAAATTTCGGTTTATCGCACCCTCCCCGTGTTTTTTTTTTTTTTTGTCACGATTGACTCGGTTTGTCTCTCGCCTTATATCCGTCGTCCTTCAGCCCTCTCCCTTCCCCTACCCTCACCCCCCCCTCCCCCCCCCCCCCCCCCTCCCTCCCCCCCCCCCCCCCCTCCCTCATGATAGGTTGGTGCGGTACTCCGACCCTATCGAATCAGAGAACGCCGTTGCCGAGCTGAACAACACCATGCTGCACGAGCGTCGTCTCACTGTCCGTTTGGACCGGAAATAGGTTATTATTACAGCGACAGTCAATCGATCCGATGGCAAGAGTTTGGCGGGGGGGGGGTGGGGATGGGGAGGGGGGGGGGGGGGGGGGGGGGGGCATCCTTGTATAGCAAGGCAGGACGGGAAAATTTGGACGGTGGGGAAGGAGGAGGGTTGAGCCGGGCTGGGCTGGGTTGGTTGGGCGGGGCTGCAGTTGGCAGCGGTTTAGCGCGGACATGAGGAGGAGGACGACGGTTAGGAGGGAGGGAGAGAGGGAAGGAGGGGGGAGTTGAGAGAAAGCACGCCATGGGTCATGACACCGGATAGTTTGACGGGGGGCGGGGGTGGGGGAGGCTTTAAAGAGGAAAGCACGCCGCGGGTCATTAAACCGACTTTTTGTCGGCGTTGGATTCGTGGTAAAAAGGCTATATCTAGGGGGGTCGGAAGGAGGGAGGGAGGCTGTCAGGAGTCTGTGGGGGGGGAGGGAAGGGTCTGGGATTATCGGGAGGGTGAATCTAAGGCAGGCCCGAACCGACCAAAGTTCACTTGTTCCCGTATTAGTACCGGGGGCAGGTGCGGGTGAGTCTCGCAGAGCTATCGCCACTTCTTGCTGGTACACACCTCCCGTCTAGCCCCTTGGTTTTTGGGCGCGCGCACTACGGTACGACAGCAGTACTTTCTGCTTGTTGTAGTTTTTTTTTCCTGTTTTCTTGCTTCTTTTCCCCTCTTGGTGTTTGTGTGTGTGTCTTACGAGTTGTTTTTTTTTTTTGCTACTTTTTATGTCTTTTTGTTTTTGTTTTTTGCCCTTTTTTGTCGTTTTTTATGCCTTTTTTGCCTTTTTTTACCCATTTTTTTATTGTTTTTATTTTGCGGTCCCGAAAAATAATAATGGAAAAATGGAAGAATTGGGCGGGGGGTTGGGGGAAGCACTGCCCCGCGAAACGCCGACCAGGTGGAAGGAAATGGAGACGGGAGAGATGGAGAGCCACGCTAAAAGTTGTTTGGACATAGAACTGGAGCGCATCACATGTAACAAGTTTGCGTTCATTTCGCTAGCATGTTGGGGTTAATGAATGAGACGGGGGAGGGGGGGATGGGACGGGTGCTAAAACTAGATTTTCTGCTCACGTCAGCGTAGTACTTGTTTACCGTATCACGCGGGTGATGGATAACACCCCCCCCCCCCCCCCCCCCCTTATATCACACGAGTGAGCAGTTATCACACCCCCCTGAGATGAATTTCGGAGCCGATTTACTTGAAAACAAGAGGGACAGAACACACTTGCATCGCAAAATGATGGAACGATGTTCGGAAAGGTTTGTCGTTGAGATATCTTTCCATAGACAACATGTCTCGGTGTTTTGTGCTCTGTTCTTGCCGAAGTCGAGAAAAACCAGCTTGGAGATTCGGGTGGGGTGCGTGGGCGGGGAGGGGGGGGGGGGGGGGGGGGGGAGCGAGGGGATTATCTTGAGTGGTATACGGTGGTAATGGTCGCGTGCGTTGTTACCGGCTCGCTGTCAGCGTAATGCTGGTTTGAGGGATGTTATGTCCCTTGAATTAAGTGGCTCGGATGGATTATGATGGCAAGAGACGCGATGTGCTGGGGCACGGATTGTGTCGTACCCACCCCCATGCCCCTGCGCAACCCCCCCCCCCAAAAAACTTTTAGCCTCCGGCGCTGCTTTGCGAACATGTGGTCCGGTCAGCGGGGAGGAAGAGAAGGAGAGAGAGAAAAGAGAGAGAGAAAAGGAGAGAGAGAACGAGACAGACAGAGAAAGAGAGAGAGAGAGAAAGAGAGGGGGGGAAGGAGAGAGAGAAAAGCGGCAAAAAAGGAAGCTGTTTAGGTTTTGGTCGGCCGGAGTTAGTACTGTAGCGGGATTATAATTGGGAGGGAAGGGGGGGGGATGGGGGGGGGGGGGTTTGGAGGCCGACAAGAAGGATTAAAAAACAAAGGCTTTTTGCTTGCTGTACGGAGGAACGTTGAGAGAAAAGAAGAGAAGAGAGACAGACGTATCAGACGTCACCAGATCGGTGTTTCTTTTTGTTGCATTCCGTCGCCGGTACCCATTTTTTTCGTTTGTCTTTTTTCCGCCGCCAATTTACCGTTACTACTACTACGCCATAATATGCCCACTCTACTAATACCACCACAACATAAAACTTGTGCTGCTTGAGTTTGTGTCTGTTTGTTCTCTGTTCACTCTTCTTCTTATGGTCGTGCTGTGCTGCATCGATTGCGCATGATATTCACGGTTCGTCATCGCTTTACAGCCCCCCCCTCACCCCCCCCCCCCCGCCGCATCAACGGAGGGAGGGTGCGAGAGGGTGCAGCTTCCGTCGATTCGTACGCGTACCGAGCTGTTGGTAAGCAAGCCCCTCTTGTTTCTCGCAAGACGAGAAAGAAGAAGAGCGAGGGCGGTAGCACCTGCTACTATTAATCCGTAGGAGCAGCTTATTGCGAACTGCGAAGTTAGTAATAATGTAGGTGTACGCGCTCGGGGCTCATCACTCACTTGATCCACCGCTGGAAGGGACGGGGAGTTTGTACCCCGCCCCCCCCCCCTCCCCCCCCCCCCGTTTACCCCCGTGTTCGTTTTTTTTTTGGACGACTTTTGATTCGGTCTGGAAAAAAAATTGTTCCTTGATCTACTACTGCTGCTGCTGCTGCTACTACCGGTACCCTGATGAGGATACCACCCTGTCACCGAAGCGTTTGTCCGCCGCCTGGAACACGTTTATTTCTGTCTAGCCCTGTAGGTGTGATCGTTGATGGATGAATGATTGATTGCTTGATGAATTTTCACGATGAACCTAAAAGTCGAAAAGAGCTCCGCTCGCTTGCTCGCTCGCTCGCTCGCTCGCTCTCTGTTCTTCAGTTTTTTTTTTCTTGTTGCTTTTCACTGTTTGTTATTGTTCTCCACAGAGCGCGCGATTCTTCGCGCTGCCAGTAGCTGATCATTTTTTTTCTTCTTGCTGTGCAAAAAAGCATTCAGCATTATTAATGGAGGGAGTGAGGTGCAATGGATGGATGGTTGGTTACTCGGCTGATCGATTGCTTGGGTTGATTGGCTGCAGTAAATAGACACGATGGTGTACGATATAGCGACCATGGCTACTCGTAGGTGATTAAGGAAGGTGATTACGGAGAGGGGAGTTTTACAGCTGGTCGTAGTGGGGTTTCTTAGAGGAAGATGAGGAAAACGGAACTAGAATTTGCCGTTTTTTATTGGTCGGTTGGGGGCTCCTCTGCTGCTCGGTATAATATCTGTTCCTGCTGGTTGTGTCACTTTTTGCGTGCCTACTTGGGCTTTTTTGCTATTAATAGTGCTTGCTTGCTAGTGCTTGCTTTCTAGTGCTTGCTTTCTAGTGCTTGCTTTCTAGTGCTCGCTTGCTAGTGCTCGCTTGCTAGTGCTTGCTAGCTTTGCTTTCTAGTGCTTGCTTGCTAGCTTTGCTTGCTAGTGCTTGCTTGCTAGTGCTTTTGCTTGCTATTGCTTGCTTGCTAGTGCTCGCTTGTTGATGCTCGCTTGTTGATGCTCGCTTGCTGTTGCTTGCTTGCTTGCTTGCTTGCTGATGCTTGCTTGCTGTTGCTTGCTGTTGCTTGCTGTTGCTTGCTGGTGCTTGCTGGTGCTTGCTGGTGCTTGCTGGTGCTTACCGGGGCTTGCCGGGGCTTTGCTGCTGCTTGCTGCTACTTGCTGCTGCTGCTGCTTGCTGATGATGCTTGGCTTTGCTTGCTATGCTCGCTTGCTTGCTCATTGTGCTTGCGGGTGCTTGCTTACGCTATTAATAGTGCCTGCTGCGCTCGCCAAAGCTCGCGAAGGCCTGCTAATAATGCTTGCCAACAATGGTGCTGCTTGTCGATGATGCGTTTGTTGTTGCACTCGAACGAGAAGAAGACCTATGGATGGCGGTAGTGGTGGTGTGCCCCCCCCTTCGCGCTTACCAGGTATGCTGCGGGTTGTTGCGATTTGCTTTTTTTACCCCCCCATACACCCGCGAGCGACTGCTTGGTTGACCATCCACCACCACTGCACAACGAAAGCCGAGAGGCAGCCCGAAATAAAACTCTTCACTCCTACCGCTAGTAGTTCAGGTAATATTCATAGGTTGAGACACGAAATAATAGCAAAATTATTTTATCGTTGTAATACAAGAAATAAATAGCGATATAAAAATATGTCGTTTTTTATTTGTCTTGACTCATATTTTCTGGGACTTTTTGTTTTGTTTTTTTGGAGACGGGGGAGCGGGGGAGGGGTGGGGGGGGGTATATGTGTGATTTGTCGTGGGAAATGACGAACTGTAGTATCGGTGTTACGTGGAATGATACCCCTGTACCACGGGAGGAAGGAGGGCGCGCACCCGGCAGAGTAAGGTATGGGGGAATCTAGCCGTTGATCTCAGCCCTTGGATGGAGAGAGCGAGAGCGGCGTGGGGGCGGGGTAGAGAGGAAGGCCGGCCACGATATATATACAAACGAACGACTCTTGTGATATATTTTCTGTACGTGGCGTGGGCAGCAGTAGTATATTCTCTTTTAAGTAGGGTGGGGAAGTGCCGAGGGGTGGAGGGGGGCAAGGCGGGCACGCCAGCCGTCGTGTGCGGTACGCACTCTTTATTACAGTTAATTGTGTTTCGATTGTTTTTATATTGTTGCCACCACTATTCTACCACTACTGCTGCTGCTGCTGCTGCTGCTTACCGCATTCACCGCCATACACCCTCATACGTCGTGGCTGGCTGTCGAAGGTGGGTGGTGGCATTAGTGGTGTCGTGAGGGATGACGGTATACCGTAGTTTTACAAGTATTCCAATTATTATACACGATGATGGTGGTGGTGGCTGTAGTGGCGGTGTCGTAGGTCATCGTTATATCTCCCCGCTCATATTCGGTTGCCCTTGGATAATGGTAGACAATAAGACTGGCTGATTGGTAATATGCTGAGTACACTCTTGTCCGCCTTTTCGTTTTTCGTCAGGTGATTTTTGATCGATTTCTGAGTTTTGTTTTACAAGAGGGGGAGGGAGCATGTGGGGAGGGAAGGAGAGGGGAGGCATGCGGAGGGGGGGGCAGGGGGAGGGGGCAACGGACATAGTAGCAATTGAAGAATGGATGTGTTCACACACTCCAAGTAATATTATGATGATGGTGGTGGAGAAGAACGACTGGCCATAAAAAACTTGTCGCGTTTTGGTTTTAGTCTTATTATGATTATCACCATCGTTATGATAGAGCTTTCCACGGCGTGCAAGAGGAATGGATGTTCGATTCTTGCTTTAACAACCACGAAACAGTGGGAGTATAGTATACTTATAGACACTTAGCGAAGGAGTAGCAAAGTAGCAGCACAGTGGTGACTGGGCGGGGGAGAACTGGAATAAGCACATTGTAAGAATGCCCTTGTTTCTTTACGTATACACCCACACCAATAATTATGGGTCGAATCGTCAAAACATGATAAAAATGAAGCAAGGTCCAGACATCGTCAGGGACTCACACTATTAATACTACTACAGCACTGCTTGCTGCTACTCGGATTATTGTTGATAGCATAGACACAGGTGGCGTTGTACGTAAAGATATAATCAGTCATTGTGGAAGTAAGCGCGTCTTATAAAGCAGCGGAAACGAAATCGGTGCTACTAGTGTTTGTTGCCGCAAGCGGGGGGGGGGGGGAGGGGCATCTATATGACAATAACGACGAGTGCGAGGGGTGGTGGGTACACGGCATTTTTATACAAAGTTTTGAACGCGGTTGATATATTTTTTTTCTTCAGTGGCTACCGCGAGTTAGCCGACCTACTGTAGTAACTTGGACCCCTGACCATAACCCCAACCGCGGTCGATCGAGACCGCGACTCGCATCATGCGTGTACAAAGCGATTTACTGCCGGGACCGGAACAAACCGTCGCCGTTTTTGTTGGCTCAAAATTTGGGCAAAACAAACACGCTGCTTTTGAGTTGCTACTGGCAAGATCGGCAGGTTTTGTAGGAGCGCAGTTAGTCTTGTGATACGGCAGAGGACGGGCGAACGGTGATGATGATGAAGCATGGCAAGAGGGGGATCCCTTTTTGCCTTCAAAAGATGATGGAAGCCTCCAGTCGTTACATACATGTGCTCGGGACAACATAGTATGGAGCTGGCGACAACAGCAAGTAATTAGTCTTCGAATACGAACGACCACGGCTGGCTGTTGTTTTACAGCATTTTTAGATTTAGCTATTTAATACTGTAGCTATCTATGACCTCGACGGGCGATGAAACCGACCCGAGACATATCCATGTATGTGACGGTTGGGTCGAGAACCTGGCACCCACATAGGGACCGTATGATACGATGTATTTCACGAACATCGCAGCCCTATGAACATGATACGATGAACACAAGTAATAAGTAGTCTTCGAATATATTCACCGGCTATGTTACAGCAGTATGATGTGGGTGTCAAAACGTGAATTACATTCCCGGCCAGAGATTCTAGAAGTATGTGTATATATATACGTACCTGGCACGAGGTGCGAGTACGTGTATCATACATATAATACGGAAGCATACCAGACAGGGTACTCTTTGTTATCGATCGAGAGATGCTGCCGTGAAGCTGGTGGGTCGTGGCACAAGGCACCGGGTAAACCGTTGCCGGCAGCCCGACTCTAGTGAATGGAGCTAACAGTCTCAAACGCTATGCGTCGATCCGATGTCTAGACGACGCGAAGCATCACAACCTGCCGGCGGAAGCCTCTCCGGCCGCAGCTGTGTGTGATGGAGTAGCACATCCACTGTATAGGAACGTACATACCCGTTTGCGAATCTTATACGGCTACACGTCGTAAGTGTTTTGGGAATACTGTATTCTCGTATGCGAGTCTTATATGACTACACATACGTAGCGCTTGGGAATCTTCTTCATGGGAATATTCGTATCTGCATAAAGACCAGGTTAGTTTTGATCGACGTCTGTTCCCGAGACGAAGCCCACCCCGTTAACTCGAGTTATCTCTCTCTCAGCTCGCTTGTTGTGGAGCAATAATAAGAAGATCGTGACCTACAAGTATCTCGCGTTTCTTTGCGCCCTTGGGGTCTTATCTGGTTCCTTGTGTTTAGTTTTTTCTCCTTCCGGATAGTCGCTTATATTTCTTGAGTGAAGCGTCGAAGCCTCACTCAAGAGGTGTGGCGTAGATCTATTACCTTATTTCTTTGTTGAACAGCCGCATCTTCGATTTCCTTTCCCGGTTGTGGGATGATATGGTCATCATCCTATCGTCGTGTGATCTGCATCTTCGACTATTCAGGGTGGGCTAATGTGATGGAGTATAGCACATCCACCGTATAGGAACGTACACACCCGTTTGCGAATCGGTTACGGCTACACGTATGTATAGCGTTTTGGGAATATACCCGTATGCGAATCTGATATGAGTACACGTAGTACGTACGTAGCGCTTGGGAATCTTCTCTATGGGAATAAGCGTACGTGCATACCAGGTTAGTGGTGTGGTCGACGTCTCTGTGCTAAGTTGTGTTCCCGACGAAGCCCAACCCGCTCACTTGAGTTCTCCCTCTCAACTCACTTGTGGAGCAATAATAAGAAGATCGTGAACTACAAGCAGCGTACCCTACCCAGCATCGACATCCCTGTGTCTCTTACCAGCTTACCAGGTACATCTCTGCAACGTCTTCCCACACAGGTCCTTGATATTCATACTGCTGTTTCTGTAGGCGACACGAGATATTTGTTATATACCAGGCGGGGCATTCCTTTGATAAAAACACCGTCTCAGCGAAACCGTGGCGTTCAGCAAACGGTACGCAGGGAGGTGGGGCTTGGCGCGAACGACTTGTCTACGTCTCAGCTATAACCCTGCTCGTGGCCGCACCGTCGAAGTCAACGTCCTGCCGGTTCTTGCACCTTTTCCATTGGTCATGCTAGCTAGTGGTTGGTGTTGTGTGTTGAAATGGGATCAAGCATTTATTTGCTTCAAAAAAGGGTACCGGTATTTTTTTTTTGGTGCGTTGGTATTCAGTGCAAACGAAAAAGCTAGCCGTGAACTCTTAGGAATAGACGGTGAAAAGTCAGTCACGGTAACTCGTGCGTACGGGATACCCTACCTGGTACGCGAGCAGAAAATGCCGGTTGCTGTTACGCTCAAGACGGCCCGGTTTGACGTTCGGTGCTGCTACTACAGTAATACTGTTAATACTACTGCAGCTTGTTGTTGCCAACAGCTAGCTGTCGTTATGTCCCATATTATTATTCGAGTATTACGATACGGTACGAAATACGTGACCGATCGATTGAGTGGTTGATACTCAGCTTTGCAAGCTGCGTGATATGTCGGTCATTTCTGGCTGTCATGCAATTCCAGCTTCAATGCTTGTGGTGCTTTCAATTTCAACATTCCAACACGATCCCTCAATTATGTGCAGCGAGTCAGTCGTGCGCTTTAAATACTATCTGACTGACCCCAGTTGGGGGCGAGATTACAACCAACAAATACACAACCACCCAATCCATGACGGCATCATCCACGCCCGAGATGGGCAGCACAAGTCATCCGTACCCGAGACAAAATCTACTCGTCACGAGACCAAATCACATTGATTGACAGTTAGTTGGATGCAACGTTTCGGCGTTGTAGACTGTTTGTTGTACTATTGTAAATGCAGCTCCCCCCCTTCCCGCCCTCCTCCCCCCTCTATCTACGTTGCGTGCAGAGCGGCACCGGTGTGCCCTGCGAGGCGTTTCTCCCCCAGGGACTCACTCAATGTCAGCTATGTTCAGAGCGTAGAGCGGAGAACGTCGGGCAGTTGGGCTACTGCTGTTGATTATTATATGGTGCTAGGCCATCGTATCGGGGACCGCCGACCCCTCTGTGACCAGGAGAGGCACAGACACTACGCGGATCGAGGCCGCATAACTGCAACACCTTGTGGGAGTATACCGTCACTACTGCCTGTACGGCAGTGACCTTTTATGACACACCCCGTACAGCATAAAGATAGCGAGTACCTTCTCTATGTGGTGGTATCAGTCTTCCCTTCAGATTCGCAAGGCAATGACACTCTACCGTGCATGGGCGCACGACCTGTCCTCCCCCCGGCGTGATTCTCGCGCCATGAACCCCTGTGGGAGACTGCACTCCTGTTTCGAACATAACTTACTATTCCGGGGGGGCTATAGCAAATAGCACCAAATATTGTCAGCAAAAATTGCGAAATATACAGATTTTTGTGTGTACCGTAGGTCCTACATAATATGGTCCCCCGTCATAGAAGTTAGAGTTGCTTAGGCAGCACGAAAAGGGTTGAGACGCCTGCCCTCCCGAGGCGTTCTACGATAGAGGTTCACCCTATATTTTCTGAGGGCCCTCACTTGAGGAGCTCCATACCTCACCCGAAAACTGACTTCAGCGAAAATCAAGTTGGATCCCGATGATTAATCCCATGGCCCAAGTCTACAGTTACGTCATTTTTCGAAACAAAATTGGCATTCCGACGATTTTGGGTTGAGAAGCCCCGTCATTCAGAAAATATTTTGGCGGAAATGTGTGCTACCCCTATCGTAGAACGCGTCTCCCGAGAGAGAGCAAGTGCACCAAAAGGGTGACGCACTTCGGATAGATCCTCGATTCCTACTTCACATAGTCTAGATCTCTCAGGGAATAGATATTGTAGATCCCCGATCTGTATGATTTGTATGATCTAGCTCATATTTGTTGCTGGGTGAGGGCGTGTACCTATAGACGCAAGACACAACAATGCTTTACTTTGTGCTGCGTCTCCTACGTCGCGATCTAAAGGCCTCGCACGAACCCAAGTTGCGAATGGCGATGCGGCAACAACTCGGCAAGGTATGAACAGACAGATGAATGGGACCCCTGGGGGCAAGGAAGGAAAAAACTTCTTCAGCCTTGTAACCAAATGTTATGACCACTGCCTTGAATGAGGTTGAAAGCCCGGTAGGCACTGGGATCGTATTTGTAGACTTGGAAGGCGTATCTTAGGTGAAAAACCAAGGGTTTCCCAGAGACGCACGAGCTTGGTCTCAGTCTCTCCGTGCACGAAAGGAATAAAGCTGTTCTTCTACTATATCTAAGCAAACAACACACGTGAGTACCAACGAGTACCGGCTTAATAGGCGAACCTGTTCAGGGATACAAAACTGTCCCGTCTGCTGATTACAACATGATTCCTACATTTACGTTTGTTATCCAGGGGGGGAAAAAAACAAGTAATAGGCGTATCAGTTATAAATCAGGGGACGTCGATGCTGGTGCGTACAAAATTAGCTCAGTTGCTGCAGGGCATGCGGATACGGGCGCAGCTAGCGGAGTCGTCGCCCGAATGCGTCGTAAATACACTAGCTGTACAGGAAGACGCGCTTCTAAAGGAGAGTCAGCAAAATCAGCCGAGCTTGTGCTATTGCTCTACGAATGGCAAGGGAGTCTCTTACAGCAGTACTTCCAGCGCTATAGGAGGCCAGAAAGGGAGAAGAAATACGACATCGGCGCAGCCGCAGCAAAAGGAAGAAAGGGGGTCGCGCGCAAGAAGCGGGCGTGCTACGTAGCAGGGGTCATTCTCAGTCAGCGAAAGCGCTCGATGTCTAATTAAAACGCGCACGAAAGCATATCCTCGATGCCGGACTATTACCCCCCACCGTGTTCTATCCTTGAAGGCAATGCCCCATCCGCGAACGTTTTCCCCAAGACGTCTGAACGTGATTGCGTGGAATCAACCAGCTCCGCACATTAAGTGGGTGTTGCACGCAGCAAGCGACGATCAGCGGCGGAAAGAGACGGCACCGCCACGCCGGAGGAGGCAGAGGAATAGCGAGGCTTGGAGCCCGGCAGCGACACGGCGCTCCCGGCACGGACGGACGGCACGACAAAACAACGACTGCTGTGCGCAGTTTCCCCGATCTGAAACAAAATAAAAAGACGGGTCAATCTAAGTGTATTTCCAGAGGGGACAACAGAAAATGCTCGCCCCCTCCTCTAGCGCACCCCTTTGCTGAGCGTACCGACTCTACAGGATGATAGCAAAATAGAGAAAAACCATGTTCTCCACGGCCTTAAAGGAAAATGGAAATGCACACGTGACGTCGAAAATGGAAATGCACACGTGACGGCGACGGTTCTTTCAGATCCTGTGCACTTCTCGCCCCCCCCCCCCCTGTAGGATGCGAGGGTCTATGGTCATACGACTACGGCCAGGCATATTATCGAGTACATCTCTCCTATCGAGTGCACCCCCCCTCCTCCTCCTCCCACCATTACTGTACTGAACGCCGCTGTTGGATTTCTCCCAACAGGAGGTTACACTATTCCTGTGAAAATCGTATCATACATGCTTACCTTACCTCCTACCAACAACAGACGTGGGCCCACAACATCGCCGAAACGAGGTCAACCCGAACGCAAAAGAAGCGAAGCGCAACCTAGTCGGCCCTTCTGGTCGATTTCTTCCCCGCCCCCACCCCCGCCCTCGCCGTTGCTGCCGCCGCTACCGGCGCCACCTCCGAACCCTCCTGCGCTTCCCTCCAGACAAAGCCTTCAGGCCGATTGCGATCAGAGTTACTGTCATCACCACGACCCCCACCCCGACCGTCGACGTCAGCACCACAACCACCACCACCGCCACCACCGGCATCAGCACCAGCACCAGCACCACAAGGGTTGAGTTTGCCACTTCCGCCGCCTCCGCGCGGCAAACTTCGCTCGTCCATCCCCCCCCCACCGTCCCCGGCCTGTTTATTTCGCACCGTGGAAGTATAACAAGTGAACGCTGAGTTATTCACGTCGGCTGTACCGGGGACAACGAGGCGCCACCCGTGCCGGGGCTGCCGCTGCGGCGCTCTTTGCTCCCCCTCTCCCTGCCCACCGCCCAGTTGCTGTCGCCCCCCCTGTTCCCGCTGCTGTGCTATAGAGTTTGGCGGCGGGGGTGGAGGTGATGATCTCGGTGAATTGTCGTGCTCATGCCACCTTTGTCGCGGCTGCCGCTGTTGTCGCTGCTGCCGCTGCCGCTGTCGTTGCTCCTGAGAGCGCGGATGCTGCCCCTGCCCGCTTTCCTGCGAACGGCGCCCCCATATGTGCTGGTGGGGATGGTTTTGTCCATGCCACCGCTGCTGCTGCTGTTGCTGCTGCTGTTGTTGCTGCTGCTGCTGCAACTCCTGCTGCTGCAACTCTTGTCGCTGCTTCTTGCGCTCGGCGAGCTTCTGCAACGCCATGCTTTTGTTACGGGCGATGCGCTCCTACAATAACGCACAACATGCAGCAGGAACACACCAGCAAACGAACAACAGCGTCCCACGAGCGGGAAACGAGGCGGAAGGGGGGGGGGGGAGGGGGTTATACTCTTCTCATGTATGGCCGTAGTCGTATGACCATAGACCCTCGCATCCCCACAATGCTGGAACGGAGCACATCGGGTTTTCACCCACCAGACAGACATTGCTTGCACCAAGCGCGAAGCGCCGTGAGGTGGTTGGCGAGTCGCATGAAAGGTGAGCTGCATCCGAACAAGGACCGCTTGTGAGGCGGACGTGCTCATGGATGACAGCTTCAATGAATCACATTATTTTCTCGGTGTGGCCACTTCCAGTGGTGTGACAGGGGGCGGGGGGTTGCAGGAACCCCTCATTGGCCTCGCGACAAAGTTTCCAACATTTTTTCGGTGAAGATTAACGCCGGCTCTTCTCACGATAATACGAGCGTATACGTAGCCATATGTGGTTGCATAGGCGGGCAATCGCATAGAGCGAAAACGCAACAAACCGAGGGCTTTGCGGTATCCGCAACAAGGAGGGCGCTATCGCTTGTGCCGCAACCGCCCGGGTGACGGCAGGAAAACGCTGGTACCGCAAACCGGTCTCACAGCCTTCATCGGACATAAAACAAGCCAGACCACGAACCTTATTATTTCGCGTGTCTTCGAAACAAAGACCGCTCAAGGTAGTGCACGCTAACGAAGACCGCTCAAAAGCAGTGCACGCTTACAAATACAGCTCAAAAGTAGTACACGCTACGCTACGTACGTAGGTACATACGAACGTACGTGCGGACGGACGGGCGGACGGACGCAACCACACCGAGTCGCCCCTACCTGCACCTCCGCGGAAAAAACCTTCGCCTGCTTTGCCTCTCCCTCTCCACTTCCAGCCGCCGCCCTCGTTTCCGCCCCTGCCCCTGCTCCTGCCCCCTCCCCGAACTTGAGCCCTGCCAATGGTTGAGAATCCCCCGGGACGAGGACGCTCTCGCCACCGGCTTGCCTTTCCGCGAATGAAGCGTGGGCAGGTGGTGACGTGTTTGCATTCAGGGTGTCGGGAAAAGCTGCGGCGGCAGCAGGAGCGGTAGCAGGCAGATCGTCAAGACCTTGATACCAAGTCCCGGGGGGGGAAGGAAGAAGAGGCTGGCTAAAATACGCGGCACGACCCGCGCTCGGAATAAGGCTCCGGCCGAGGGGCGACAGCGAACCATCCCTCGCCCTACCCAATGTCATGGGGTCTTTGCCTGAAGCTGGTGATGTTGATGTTTTTGTCGCCGCTGCTCCCGCCGCTGCCATCGCTGCCGCTGCTGCTGCTGCTTCTGCCGCCGCTGTCGGTGGGGTAAGTGTTGCGCCTGAGTCCACCACCACCCCACCATCCCCAGCCATGACCGCTGCTGCTGCTGTTGCTGTTGCTGTTGCTGTTGCTGTTGCTGTTGCTTTAGCTGTTGCTGTCGCCATCGCCGAACCCACTATTTGCTCCGCTTTTGCGCTTGGGGCGGTCGCGCCAGTAACGGCCGCCCCCGCCCCCCCCACCGCCGTCGTCGACCCGGCGTGATTCATGGGCGCCGCGGACATAAACTCCAGCTTGCACTGTGACGGCTTAGAAGCGGCATTTCTATATTGGCTATAGTGGACCTAGGCGGCATTGCCAAGGCCCGGAGAAGGGAAGGGGGAGGGGAGGTGAAGGGGGGGGAGGGCGGGGGAAGGGAGGGAAGGAAAGAGGAAGATGACGGGCCATTGCGCGCGGGGCCGAAAAAGCGGAACAAATCAGATAACGCGAGACGGCTACGAGCGCTTCAGGGGCGTGTGTACGGCGCTCTGGGCAGCATCGGCAGAGGCTTCAAATTGACAGGGGGGTGGATCGGGAACAGCATTCCTTTCACCTGCGCGCCGTAACCACAATAGTGTACTACCGCACGCTGAACAGCAGAAGACCAAACACACCTTCCGTTTCTGGGGGCTGGGAGTGTTCCCAGGGCTCTGGAGGCGGTGCTCCCGACCAGGAACGTTGCTGTACCCCCCCGCGTCTCGATTGAGGCCTTGCAGCAAAGTAGCGAGGAAGATAGAGGAATACGGGAGGTGACGCGCGTGACGTGGGGGGGAGGAGGGGTGTATTCATTATCATGCATGGCCGTAGTCGTATGACCATGGACTCTCGCATCCCTACAATGCCGGGACGGAGCACGTCGGGTTTTCCCCGACCAGGCAGACATTTCTTGCACCAAGCGCGAAGCGCCGTGAGGTGTTGGGCGGGTCGCATAAAGGGTGAGCTACATCCTAGAACCGCGTTTGAGGCGGATTTCCTTGCATGTGGATGACAGCGTCAATGAAATGATTTTTTCTGGTGTGGCCACATCGAGAGACAGCAAGGAGTTTACTATGCAACTGCCTCGTGGGTGCCTTACCATACACACACTACGTGATACGATCATCCCCCTTGTGCGGAGTTAAGGTTTTCCCAGCACAAAAATGATCTAACCTGACCGCCAGCCGTGATGACCGCAACAACAAAAAAGTACACTGGTTGTCTATTACGGAGGCCCATAGTATTCAGGCCCACGTATGGGCTTTTTAAATTCAGAATTATCGTTTTCGAGGGCAATTTTTTCCATAATATTCTTCAGGAAAATATTTGCATGTGAATATGTCAGCAGCCGCACAGACCCACAGAGACACACGATATACTCGCAGTTGAAACCGGCGGAAAGCCGAGGATTTCAGCTTTCCTACGATAGTACTTGTAGCCGTAGGTATATGGTTGAAGACGAGAGGGGAGATGATAAAAATAGGCAGTGAAAACATTCCTATTTTCAACGGGGGGAAATAGGTAGACCGGAGATCACCTCGGAATTTTGCGTATTAAGCATCTTTGGAAAGCTTGGAGTACGGGCCGCATAATTGTGCTGTACGTTTTGCGCGAATCCTGATCGTTCATGAGATACGTGCGTCTAAAGATCGGCACCCTTACCCTCTTTTCCTACCTCTGGCGCATCCGCAACATCATATTTTCGGCTATAAGTAGCCTCGTTGGAAAGCTGCAGTCCTCAGCTTTCCGTCGATACTAACTGCTGCTTTGTAGCTCTCCTGTGTGTCGCGGTATACACGAAACTTAGTCCAGACGCCGATAGCTTCGTCGAAAAAATGAGGTAAAAAAATGTCCTAAAAAAAAAAACAATTCCGGAAATATCCCAAAAAATGTAAATCCGCTGGGCTTAAAAATACTATGGGCCTCCGTAATAGCTCACGCAGCGAGAGGCGTGTTATACAGCGGCGTCGCCAACAGACGCCAACCCAACCTATACATCTGTATATAAAAATGTAAATACCATGTATACAATACAGGGGGAGAGGGGGGGTGTGTACTCGATAGGAGAGATGTACTCGATCTCATTCATGGCCGTAGTCGTATGACCATAGACCCTTGCATCCCTACAATGCCGGGACGGAGCATGTCGGGTTTTCACCGACCAGGCAGACATTGCTTGCACCGAGCGCGGAGCGCCGTGAGGTGTCTGGCGAGTGGCGTGAATGGTGAGCTGCGTCTTCTAAGAAGGGAAACGGGGCGGGGGGGGGGGGGGGGGGCAGGCGTACTCATTTGTTGTTCGCCTTAGTCATTTGACCATTGGTCACGCATCCCTTTCGACACGAAGGGGGGGGGGGGGCGCAAGGAAGGAAAGAGGAGGAGAAAGAGGGAGAGGGAAGACGAGGGGGGGTGTTTTCGGGCGTTGCTGAGGGATAACGCATCGATCGCCGGACGGCACACCACCGTATCACGCGTGTGGTAAGACAACACCCGCTCCCTTGGGACGAACAATCAAGCTCATTTTCGCTCGACAACGACGGGAGTGCGAACGCCGAGGGGTGGCGCGTCTACGGAAAAGTTCTCTTCGGAAAATTCTCTCTCGACGAGATATCTCCCAAGCCACCACTGTTCTGGTTTTTTCGTGTGCCCCCCCCCCCCCCCCCCCCCCCCCTCCCTGTTTATTAATAGTAGGAAATCGGTTCGGAAAAATCGTCCCGGAGTGTGTGTTATTTGATCACCCGTGTGTTACACGGTGACGGTTTGGAGCAGACCGCGCGATCATCTTATGCCAATGCAAAATCATAAACGGAACGCGTTTCTGCTTTTTCGTTTTTTCTAAACTGGAGAGCAAGGGCAAACAAAAGGGCTGAGTGATATTCTTTTCAACCGGATCAGGTGTTGATCCCGCGTTTTTTTTTTCTGGCCCGGTGGCTTTTTCGTCCGGCTTCGCGTCCCCTTACTTCTTCCGGCGACCCCCCCCCCCCCCCCCCCCCCCCCTCGCGTTTGCCTCTCGATCGCTACCGGTTCGGCGGCTTCCGCTGCGTGCAGCACCTCCTCGACACGGCAGCGGATGAATCTGCTTGTCAAAAAAATCCCAGTCAACTGCACCGTCCTCAAAGTGTGGGTTTCACGTAATTTCCTCAAATAAAAGCACTGCATCCAATATGCCCCCCCCCCCCCCCCCACTGTTCATTATGTACCGGACGGACTTCCCTCTTTGTGGTATTCGAGCTAGGAATACCGTTACGCTCTGCTTTTGCTGGCGACCGGGGTATCGGAAACAAAGCGCGCGCGAGGCGGGGGGGGGGCGGGGGGGGGGGGGGGGGTCGGGAGTCGAAAGGCCCGGACAACGCTCTGTCTGTCGTCCACGTTCGATCGATTTCTCGGTCGCTCGATCGCCGGCTCACCCACGGTGGACTTGAGCGTGGTTTGCTTGCGATGTATCCCGGAGATAATCCCGTCGTCCATGGTGCCCCTTCCAACCAGGTACTGGATCAGCACCCGTTTCGCCTTCTGCCCAATCCTGGACGAACGGCGGCCCATGACACGAGAACCGCGGCCACGTTGCTAGCTCGCGTCATTTGGTTTGAGACCGCTTCGGCTGTGTTGAGAAAAGTGCATATTCGCCACATTGTCAACTCGCGTCATTCGAAACCGCTTCGGCTGCGTCAAGAAAGGTGTATTGTCGAAGCATCGAAACAATTTTGTTTTTACGGTTGGCAGCGTGCGAAAATCGATGTTCAGCGCCACCTTGCCGCTGTGTGTCGCTCGCTACTTGCTGTGCTTGAAGGGCAGGCCGGAGGTTTGACGCCTATACTATTCAGGGGGGACCATAGTAAATAGGACCTAGGTTACACACAAAAAATCTATTCATCCCCCTATTTTTATTGACAATATTTGGTCATATTTACTATGGTTCCCTGTAGTAGTGATATGTAGGATCTTCGCTTGAGGAACTCTCACTATTTCACCCCCAAAAAAACTGACTTTTTGATTATAAAACAAAAACAAAGGGAAAGCTGCCCTTAAGGGAAAAGCTTCTAACAAATGCTGTCGTGATACTGTAAAATGCACATACACTGGGCCCAAGGGAAGTGGTAGAGGGTACATATATAAACTCCTCAGTTACAATGGTTGAGGAGCCGCACGCCGTCGGTGAGGAATGCTCGGCCTCCAAAAAGTGCAAAACCCTTCTATTTACCGTAGCCGCGGCGGCTCGACAACGACAGCGATATCGCCATGGTAGGGAAGGGTACTACTGTGCACGGCGAACTCTAAGCTGCAGCGCTACGGCTGTGGTGTATATACTTGTTTCATACGTATGGGCGAGCTTTCTCTGTACGTAAGCGTGAACAAACTGAAAAAATAACCAAATACGAGTCCGTACGTACTGCTTGCTACAGTAGGATGGTTTTATGTAATATGCGTAAGGGGAGGGGGGGGGGGGGGGGTGTAACTACTGTAATACCTTTGGTGCAAGAGGGACGCAATAATTATCAACAGTGGCAGCGCGTGCAACGACACCCGCAGTACCTGTGGATTCGGTCTTCGGCCTGCGCCATGGCGCCCGGCGTCCAGTACAGCTCGGCAAACACCGCGTAGGAGGCGGCCGTCAGCGTGATCCCCACTCCGGCCGCCGTGATCGCGAGGAGGATCACCGACAGCGACCTGTCCTCCTGGAAGCGGTCCACTATCGGCTGTCGATTGGCCTGTTGGCCGCGCGACGAAAAAATACATACCCGGCGACGGACAGATCCGAGGGAGAGCGAGCGGCGCATACGCATTCAGAGGACGCGATGACACGCAGGGGATATGATCCAGTCCTTACTTTACAAATGAGCAACTGCAGGCGCAGAATACTGCTGCGACATTTTTATGTAGTATCCTTCTGCGCGCGCACGCCGACCGTTTAAGTGAGCATTGGATCAGATGAGGCCTCCTGCCCCGTGCGGGTGGTCCTACCCGTACTTGTACTGTCCAATTGAGGCCACTGGACTGGGGTCGGTTCGTCTCGCCCAAACTTTCTTAGCGCCTAGCATATCGCGTCGTGCGTCCGAAAATTCTCCCATTCGTCATTGCTGTCTCAGCCCAACTTACAGTGACTTAACCCTAGCGCGGAGTGCACTCGACACAGGGTCGGAGAGGGAGCGAGCGGCGCATGCGCATTCAAGGAACGCGATGAAATGGAGGGGATAGGAGAGCACCAAGACATAGGGTACGTATATAGCTCTGGCTGTAGCTAGGAACTCGTGCCGGTGGATATTTGCGCCCCTTTGGGCAGATCATCTACAGATCATGATCTAGATCTTTCAGGGAAGATGATCTGTATGATTTGTATGATCCAGCTGCTGTTGCCGGGTGGGAGCCGTGCAATCTGCATGATCTACGTGTAGGGCATGATTTCCTGGCCTGGGTCAGTACTATACAGATCCTGCACAAAATAGTCACATCGGCAGGTTAGGATCGAGATGACCTATCTGTAGATGATCTGTCCGTCCCCATGTGTGTCAATTTGTAAGCTGTCGTCAACTGTGTGCGTTGGTGAAAGGAAGCACATCAACGTTTCTTTTTTTTCTCCCCGAAAACTAATAGCCGTCAGTCAGACGGCGCAGAACCCCGCGGCCTCACCCACATCCAGAAGTAAGGCATGCCCTGTTAACCTTTCTGGGACTTCGGAGTGGGGAAAATTGGCGGCAAAAACTGTGACGATTGCGCGCAAAAACAGCCACCGCTTGAATTGGGTGACACAAATTGGTATCTTCAGTTACAACGCAAAAGGAGTCGCACGGCACGAGCTCAACATAACCCCCTCAGTACCGCTGGGTGCTCGCTCACTCACTCACTCACCCACTCGTAGGCGGTTGGGAGCATTAAAAGTCACCAAGCACTGTTTCCGTGGCTATCTCGGGGTCCCAAATGGGCTGAAGCATGTCCTGTTAAGGCATATCCTAAAAAGGAATGCCCTGGTAAGGCATGCCGTGCTGTATACTTCAGGCGAAAAAGGAATGCCCTGGTAAGGCATGCCGTACTGAATACTTCAGGTGGGCGTGTAGATTGAGCAAGCCGCTTCGCTCGATAGAAAAGCTACTGCTGTAGCTTCGGCCTGGGGAGTAGCGAAGGAGGGCAGGCCTGAGCGGAACGCGTGGGAGGTCGGCCGCCAAGCTTGACCCGGCCGCGGAAGAAGCGTGATATATAGAGAGAGCCGACTGGAAGGTCAAGGTTGGTTTGCCAGGCGATCGACCCGCCACATCCGTTCGCAATTTTCTCGAGTGGCACCCGGCGCTCCCACGAAACGTATCTAGTTGCATGATATGTGCACAGAAGTTATTTACGTTTCGAGGGGAAACATATCTTTCGATGGATTAAAAAAGAAAAGAAAAGGAGGAAGAGACCGACAACAGCAAACACACAACGACGAGCGACTACAGCAACAAAGACAACAACACAACTTCATAGCAGCAACAACAACCATCCTTACCAACAGCAGCAGCAACAACAGCGAGATAACCGCACGCAATGCGAATAGGGTGCCGTCGTCTCGCCAATGTTTTTTTCTAACCTGAGGGGTCGCGCCGTCAATCCGCGCTGAACATATCCCAAGTTTCTTGAGGCCCGCCTCAAGCGTGTCCAAAACCTCCTGGAACCCCCCCGAGAGGCGGCACACGCGACGTGGGGGGAGACAGGAAGGCCTGTGATTCGTCACTGACCAACAACGTGTTAGATCTGAATCAATTTTTCGAGGCGTTCATGAGTTGGACAAACCGACCACGTACGAAAGTTGGCGGTCAACAAGGGGAGGGGAGAGGGGTGGGTGAAGATGATATCAGGTGCATCTATTAATAAAACAGAAACATACATTTCGGCCCACTGCGATGCGCCACGAGTTCTCTGGGGAAAATCCTCCCGCAAAACCCTGGCCCTCGCCAAAAATATGTTGAATCATGAACGAAAAATTACCATGAGAAAAAAAAACATTCAAAACCATTTTTTCGACTGGTGAATAGTGGAGGGGCTTACCCTGCTGGCGTTTTTCAGACGGAACACGGAAACTATTTTGTGTCCCCCCCTGGAAGAAAGTCCGAGGAAAATTCTTTCGCCGGACCTCGAACTCGATTGGAGGAGTACATCCACCTAGACATGTTGTGTTCAACGTGACCGAACCACGCAGTCAGCACACTGCCTATCGTATAGTGCATGCACTGTAGTACTGTCTCGATTCCCCAAAAGGTAGCAGCAGCAGCAGCAGCAGCAGCGCCAGCAGCAACCCCAAAGGCTCTGAGCAAAGTGATCACCCGTTGGCCTTGCCACAGCAGCGCGATAGGGGCAAGCAAGCCGCCGTTGCCCAACCTGCCTGCACGCCCGAACTCTGCGACCAAACGAGTCTCTGCATCAAGCAACGACTCTACGCACGAGTGAGTGCGATACGGCTGCATTGTTGATATAAACACATGCGATTGCGTTGTTGTTGCTGCAACACACCCATATCATACTCGGGGTTGGAGGGTTGCTTGAGCCCATCCAAAAAATGCAAGGGCGAAAACGCCTTCTAGTAAAAGTGTCGGCAACCGAGACGGGCGCCTTGTGGCGGCACCCCGAGCAGGAAGCATGGCGTCGCGAGCCTCCATTTTCCATATGTATACCAGGTATACATTTATTTATTTTTCCCCACCTCGGGCATGTCATCGCTTTCCCGCTTTTTGGTCTACAGTAGATAGTTCAGGGCAAATATCTTCCTGATGTGTACAATCTGTATGATCTGCATGATCTAGCTCATGTCGCCGGGTGGGACCCGTATAACCGGTATGATCTGGGGGCAAGTTTCCTGGGTCGGATCCGTACTGATCTGTACTGCTACAGATCCTCATGGCGGCAGGTTAGGACACAGATTATCTACAATCTAGATAATTACCTACCTCTCAGAGGTGTGGCAGCTTTCATCCGATTTTTTGGAGGGTGTTCCTTGAGACCTCTTGCTTCTGTTTCGACGATTTTCATTCTCCCGCGCCTATATCCCCGAAAAAAAAACTCTGACGAATGCGTGCGACCGACGTGCAGTAGAGTGCTGTAAAGGTGAGACTGTTTCTTACGCGGCTCAGATTTTGAGCTCCAGATGTTGACCCGATCGCGTTTTCAGCTGCGAAGTTCGCAAATCGAAACAGACTTCCCACCAGTATGCGGAAAAATCGGGCTTCTTGTGCGTGCAGAGATTCGAGCAAAACGCCGAGACCAACTGCGCCGAGACCAACTACGCCGAGACCAACTGCGCCGAGACCAACTACGCCGAGACCAACTGCTGTTGTTGTGGTCTGGCGCCGCCAAGAGACGCGCCGAGTGCGCTGCACTGCGCGTAGGACCCAAGCGTCCGAGCCTGCGCTACGTAAAGTCAACCTGTCTTGGTATGTTGTATTTCACAATGTGACTGACTGCTGCTGCTGTATCTACGAGTACGTATCCACGGAGAGGCGCGCGCCGAGTGCGCTTCCCTTGGTCTCTAGGCCCGAGCCCGCGCCCGCCGACGATAGTCTGGCCACGGAAAGACGCGCCATCCGCGAACTGCGCGTCGAGCGCGGAGCAACGTCGCTATGCAGCTGTGACGCCATCCAACTCATCGCTCGTTCTGCTGCTGCTGGCCGTTGTGGATAACATCTTGAATTTAGAGACCGTGCCATTCTTGATTTGATAATCTGATGGGCCAAGTCGTCGGATTTAGGGCCAAAATCTGGCGACTTGGGCCGTCGGATTATCACATCGGGGCAAATCTTACGACTTGGGCCATCACATTCTCAAATCGAAAAAACTTCCCGTCGGATTTTGCATATTCGGACTGCATAAGCAGACGCTTTCATTTTTGGGGTGGAATAATACAATTTCTGAAGCTCGAAATCGAACCGCAGGAAGCAGCCTGAGTATCGACACAAGCGGCCATGTTTTTCCAGCTGACAATTGTGCTCCGCACAAAAGAAGAGTACCAAACAACAAACGCACAATATGTATAAGGTTCCTGCATTACGACCGGTTCGGGCTATTCGCCATCTGGAGCGCGGCCATATTCGGAAGCATAATTCGGAGCTAATCCGAATAAGTTCCGAATTGTCTCGAAAATCAGGTTGGCAAAGCATTACCGTCCACTCAGCACTTGCTTGAGTTATACGTACGAGTACCAAGACAGAAGCACACACTACTACTATAGACAAAAGTAGCGTCCCCTTTTTCGCTTGGAACATCAATGTAACACGAGCTTTGTTGTTGCTGAAGCGAAAAAGTGGACGGGCCTTAGACGAGGGTAGGGCGCAGACTACCGGGGTGACAAAAAACAAATCGTGCACCTATGTACAAAAATAATTGAAAAAAAAACAAAAGGTGCAGTTATACCAGTTACGTATCCACTCAAGTACCTCAGTAGTACAAAAAACAATGCTCGATTGACACGTTCACAGGACTACGACACAACGGCGAACATAATTCGAGAGACGAAATATTTACCACAGCCGAGGGTGACGATATACGACACACTCAGGAGACGTGAGCGTGGCACAATTCGTATACCAGTATAGTTTTCGTGCATGCTCTACATGGCCGGCGTCGCAAGGAAGGCGTTTTCCCCCTCATCCCCCCTGGCCCACCCAGACTTAGGCCTTGATTTGTTTGGTGGCGCATTGGGCTCGGCACGCCCCCCCGACTCGCCGAAGAGCGCACCGATTGGTGCCTGATCGCGGTAATATTAGGATAGTATTAGAGCGCCGATATGTATGTAGATAATCTGTTTGAACGAAATGTCTGACATCGTGCCCCGCACCAACCGGTGTTACTCGTATTGAAAATCAAATGCTGCTCCCCTCGGCGTGAGATGGCAATACAGGTTGCGTAGGTGGCAAACCCGACCGAAACCACTGTTTTCGTTCTCGTATTTTTTGTGAGTTTGAACCACTCAACCGGCGTGCCTGAAACGTTTTAAAAACGTGAAAACCGCGTATTAATAGCACATCCGCTACGATACACGCCGGATTTCTTACTCCCCCGGATGTGCCATGGTTGAGTTTCTTGCCGGGCACTTTTTGACGAGAGGGGTCGTGGTACCCCCGTTTCCCCTCTGTTTTTGTGAAGGCGTTACTGCTTGCTATTCCTCTTCGAAAAGGAATGCTTGCCGAGCATCTGGAGGGGCAAGGAAAAGCTGTACACTGCTTGTAGCATTGTATCAACACGTGGGAGACGTACATCTCCCAACAGAGGACACGTAGCGAGGTGCAAAAAAACAGTCAGGCCTAGTAGGGGGTAAGGGCGATCATCGGAGAGAGTGCATGCAATGAGCGCCACCTAAACGCAGGCTTACACACATTTTGCCGGCATATATATATAGCATTCAGCATAATTGTGTGCGCGTTTCTTTAAAGAGCATACCAGGTACAGCAGTAGCATAAATGGGCTTATTCGGCATTCAAGTGGCATCCTTGGGGCTTTGGGGGCATTGAAATAGCATCCACCTTGGACTTTTTGGGCATTGAAGTAGCATAACTGGGCTTTCGTACGGTAGCAAAATTGGGCTTCATGATTACCGCAACAGGCACAACTCTGGGCGAAAGTTAAGAAAGCACAGAGCAATGCCTGGTATATTATACCTGGTATATTAAAAAAACACATTTGGAAAGGAAGAGCAAAATAGATATTCATACAACGCCTACAGCCCCGGGACCGAGGATTTTCCCACAAGCACTTGAACTAGAGGACTGGCTGCATCAAGCACTGGACTGGGCTGGCTGAGATGGGGTTGTGCGCGAACGGAGGGAAGGGGGAAAAAAAAGACGAAAAAAAGACAAAAAAGATGAACCCAGGGAGATTCGAACTCCCAATCTTCAGGACTGGAATCTGACGCGTTGCCATTGCGCCATGGGTCCAACGCGTGGTGGTTGGTTGACGCACGATCCTACTTGACAGACTACGCATTCACAACGAGAGTCACTGAACCGAAACACTCGAAGACTTCAAGAGAACGAGCAACAATTGTGGGACAGATAGTGCCGGGGGGGGGGACAGGGGACAGGGGACAAGGGACTGGGGCGGGGGGTAGCCAAACCCATGAACCCCGGGTGGGGATGGAATCTGCGGAGGAGGGAGAGGGGGTCGAAAATTGACGGGAATCTGACGAGGGGATCGGAATTTGATGGGTTCAGATGTCGCGCCATGGGTCTCCCTCCGCATGAAACCGTTATCACACAGGCGAATAACATACCGTATCACACGAGTGAGTAACACACCGTATCACACGGGTGATAAAATAACACACCGTATCAAACGGGTGATAACCTTAACACACCGTATCACACGGGTGATAAGAAAACATACCATATCACACCGGTGGTAAGATAACACACACCCTTGGGACGAATTTTCCGAGCCGAGCTTTTCATAAGCAGGGGGACGGGGGGACGAACAACGAAAAGGGGGGCTTATTTGGAAAGATCTCGGCGATATGCATGAACAATCGTGGTATGTCCAAAGTCCAAAGACACATCATCGCTCGGCGTTTGTTTGCACCTTCCCCATACATAGTCGAGAAGAAATCAGCATCGAAAAATGTCCGAGGGGCCGCGTGTGTTATCATGAATGAGCCTTGGAGCCGTCGTCAACGAACGACTTTTGTCCTAAACTCCTATATTTTCCGTACTAAATATTTTTTTCGAGCTTTTTTCTTCATTTCCAGATTTTCCATTTATTTTTTCCCACAGACTGGAATGCTTTATACGTACCGTTGCTTTGGATTTTTTCCCCCCTGTTTTTCCTGTTCTTGGAAAGAAAAAGATTAAAATCCGGCGAAAAAAAAAAGTTCGGCAAGAAAGCAGAAAGCTTCGTACGTATACGGTATGCTTTGTCGAGGGATGGCCATCGGCAGACCGCAGAACGCATAATCTGGAACGTCAAAATCTCGAAACCGAGGACTTCGAGTCCTGGAACGGATTAAAAGCGAGATGACAAAAAAGCAGTCAACAAGATAAAAAGATGAACCCAGGGAGATACGAACTCCCAATCTTTAGGACTGGAATCTGACGCGTTGCCATTGCGCCATGGGTCCACCGCATGACATGCTTGAACCGAGCGATCGAACGCTTGGGACAGACAATGCCGGGAAGGGGGCGGGGCGGCGGGGCTGCACTCGTCGGGCAACCAAGACGATGAACCAGTAGGAGGGCTGGAATATGACGAGGGAATATGTCAAGGGGATCGAAACCTGATGAGTTACCATTGCGCCATGGGTCTCCGTATGATATTCTTTCATCGAGGGATCAATACCGGCAGACCGCAGAACGCACAGTCTACAGCGCTACGAGTCACGAAACCGAGGACGTGAGGAGAATTTGAACGAGCCAGCTTGGAAGGAATGAAAAACGCGATGACCAACAAACAGCCCAAAAGATAAAAGGTGAACCCAGGGAGATTCGAACTCCCAATCTTCAGGACTGGAATCTGACGCGTTGCCATTGCGCCATGGGTCCCCGCATGACATGCTCTGTAGAAGGAGCCGTGATGCTATCTAACTACCAAAAGACGAGGAAACGAGAAGCAAGACCAGAGCAGGTCGACTCCGACTGTCTGGGTGTCCCCGCTGCTGTTCCACGGTCCACGCCGCGTAATACACAAAAGCTGCTATTGCCGTCACAGCTCTAAGACGGGCCGGGCCGTGCAAGCAAACAAAGCCTACTGCATTGGAAAACTCGTTTCTGCACGCGCAGGCGAAGGACTAACTGTTCCCTCAGCTCCTTGAAAATACATCGAAGGGAAAAAGCTAAAAATAGGTTCGAGTATACCTATTTTGATCCATTTATCGGTACACAAATACTGCAAGGGGATGTTCAGTCGGGTATACCGTTACCCGAGGTATTCTTGTTGGCGCACTTACCGAAGTGTCGGGGTACCGGTATCGAGAATATACCGAGCATACCCGAGTGTCGGGTACCGGTATCGAAAAAGTACCAAACTCACAAAAATATCGGGTACCGGCTTCGAAAAAGTGCAGAACTGACCGGAGTGTCGGGTATCGGTAGCGAGGCCGTACCGAACGAATATTGGTACCCGAGGTTTATTTGGGTGGGCGTACCCAACTTACCGAATTGTCCGGGACCGGTATTGAAAAAGCGTCGACCATCCTGAAGTGTTGGGTACCGGTATTGAAAAAGTACCAAACTTACCGTAGTGTCGGGTACCGGTATCGAGAAAATACCGAACTCATCGAAGTGTCGGGTACCGGTATCAACACAATACCGAACTTACCGAAGTCTCGGGTACCGGTATGGAGGCCGTACCGAACAAATATCGGTAACCCCGGTATTTTTGTCCAGGGTATACCTGAACCCGGGGTATTTTAGGGTGGGCATACCGAACTTACCAATGCCTCGGGTACAGGTATAAGTTGGTACCGAACCTTACCGAGATCTCGGGTACAGGTATTATGAGGCCGTACCGAAGATATCTTGATACTACAGTACATTCCTACAAAATACATAAACACGTAGCATCATGAACTTCAGGAATGAATATGTAGCACCAGCAAAGAGAGGGCAGCGGTGACGGCAGGGAAAACAGCACGGTTATCAGCAACGACAAATAGCTGTTACGGGGGACCAAATTAAATAGGACCTACGGTACACACAAAAACCTATATAAGAGCCGGTCGCCCCGGTGGTTCAAGTGGTTAACCTCGAATTCTACTTGTTTGAGTCCTGGGTTCGAGCCCTAGGAGGGTCGGACTTTGACTTTATTTGCAAAAATAAAAAAAGGGATTCAATTGTTGAGAGCGCCTTGCAGCGTGGGTAGGCACAATTCGATGCGAGTCGACGAGGGAAGAAAAGGCTGAAATCCTCTCGCGATAAAAAATGAAGGCACGTACCGTAGCGGGAAGGGGGGAGAAGAGCCTGCTATGTGACCCCGGATCTGAGTTACGAGTTGGAAGGAGAGAGAGAAGAAAATGTGCGAAGATAATGAATGGGATGGAAAAAAAAAAAAAAAAAAAAAAAAAAAAAAAAAAATCGCTATTTTTACTGACAATATTTGGTCCTATTTACTACGGCCCCCCGCAATACCAGCGAGCGCAACAACATAGCACAACAGCAGTAGAGAGAGACAGAAGCAGCAGCTCAAACTTGGGCACTGCGCTGCTGCTGTGGGCTCTACTGGACACTCCACGCGTGCCACTGCCGCCGAGTGCTACGCTTGAAGCCCGTTCTACATCCCAACTTCGAAGCTCGGTACACAGCAGTTTACACCATCCACGACCTCGAGTTGTTGTTGCTGCTCCTGCTGCTGCTGGTGGTGGTATAGCAATGTTGCGATCTAAAAGGTGCAGCGATGAACGCGCGATGTCGCGCTCAACTTTGAAAGTGCTGCTGTGCGGGGGAGGTGCCCGCGCCGTCACAAATATCTGCTATGTTTATATGTGATGATGTTACAATGTGTGTCCGTATTGCACCACGACTAACCCCCGTCGGCCAAATTTCAAAGATGTTTTTATTTCGATGACGGGGAGGAGAGGGAAAAAAATCGCCGAGCGACGCGTTCGTGGAAGATATCGCGACGATATTTTCCCCGAAGCCGCCATTTTCGTGGGGTGCGCGCGCCACCCCGGTTTTGAAGAAAATCGACTCCGAAATTCGTCCCGGGGGTGTGTGTGTTACCTCATCACCCGTGTGATAAACCATATGGTATGCGGCAGGATAATCTTGACCTCCAAGCTTCAACCGTGAGGGGTGGCGGGATGCCCTCCTCTTGCTCTGGGGACACGCAGCGATTTTTCATGGGTGTTCACTGGTCGGGTCAAACCTCACGGATCAGGTCGGGTCGGGTCGGGCCGACAGTCGACACCCTTACCCGACCCGTGAGAGCTTAGAAAACCACCCGACCCGACCCGACCAGATCCGACCCGACCCGTGAGATTCAACACTTTCTGACCCGACCCGCACGTGGGTTCATGACCCCGTGAAGAGCCTTGCAACTTTTCCCTCGACGCAAACGTTCCCAAAACAAAGAGCACCGGTGAACCTCCTTGGCTTCATTTCCTTTTCTCGCGCGCAGCTCCACGTTTGAACGCGTTGACGATACAATCGCTAAAAAAGAAGCTACGTACGTACGCATGTACCACGCACCTACTTCGTCAACAGTTTTGTTGATCTCAATCCATGTAATCCTCCCCGAAGCTCCGCAAAAGTTGCACCAGGTATAAAAGTATGATGAAACAAAATACATGACAGCTGACGGCATGTACCACTTATGGCACTCGTCTTTCGTTCACAGCAGTACACCGTGGTCTTCTAATTCACCCAGAGCCCCAAGATTAATCGTGGAAGCATCGGAAGGCTACAAAATCTACAGGTATTATACGAAGTATGTGTATATATGCACACATGTGGGACGGTAGCTCGTACTCAAACATATTGCTTCATGTTTCGTGTCATAGAAGGCGATGATCAAAACAAGGCTATTCACGGGTCGGGTCAAACCTCGTGGGTCGGGTCGGGTCGGGTCGGGTCGGGTCGGGTCGGGTCGGGTCGGGTCGGGTCGGGTCGGGTCGGGTCGGGTCGGGTCGGGTCGGGTCGGGTCGGGTCGGGTCGGGTCGGGTCGGGTTGGGTCGGGTCAGGTCGGGTCGGATCGGATCGGGCCGGGTCGGGAAAGGTGACCCCACCCGAACCGAACCGTGAAAGTTTGAAAACCTCCTGACCAGACCCGGTCAGTGAGATACCAAAAAAAAATCCTGACCCGACCCGCGAGGTCATGACTGACCCGTGAAGAGCTAAAAAAAAACAGTCATCGGCGAAGGTATCACGAATTTTTGGTGCCCCCACTGAGTCACAAAATCTCGCACTGGGTGCCCAAGAGCAGACAACCAGTGCGTGTGTAGCTTCTAGGGCATTCGGTACCGGGCGCAGGGGACAAAATCTTGCCCACCTGTGGGTGGGCACGTACATCTTATGCGCAGCGTAAAAAACGCAGCCGAGAGTTCACACCGCGGGAAGTGGCACAGGGTGCCGATCCGGAAGATCACAGCGTAAAAACAAGCAACAACTATTTTTAGCTGGGTGTGCTCTATAGTAGACACATTCTCAACCACTTCGCTGCACTCCCGTTTTTGGGGACAGTTGAGGACAAAGTACTTGAGGATAGAGTTTTGGGGACAGCTGAGGGCAAGTTACTTGGATTGAGAGTCAGACACATGTTTCCGGACAGTGCAGTCCTAAAAGGGTGAACTCGTTTACTTTATGCTGCAAACCAAATATAACTCCAACTTCAAGTAGTTTTTGCTCAATACGGGGGAAGGGGGTGCACTTAAAAAGGTGCCAACTCCAGTGCCGTACCTTGTGATGAGCAAACACCACCAGCTTCCGCGACTCCCGTGCGCTCGAGGCGGCCGCGATGTCTCCGCGCCGTGCGAAGATGCTCCCACCACCACCACCACCTCCACCACCAGGAGGCCTCTGCTTCCCTTTACCCTTCCCTTTATTCTGAGATGCCTTTACCCCGTTCCGCGCCGGTAGTAGTGTCACGATCTCGCAATCCCCACCATCATCATCGTCGTCACCACAGTCTTCGTCCCCTGTCCCCTTCCCGCTGTCAACGCCGTATTTGTCGTCGGCGGACTCGACCCCGTCCGTACTTCCGCTGCCCGCGCCACCACCTCGATTGACCCCGCCGCTATCCATACCACGCAGCGCTGGCCTGCTGCGGCTCCTTGTACTCCTCCCGCCTGTTCCGGTGGCGGCAGCGGTAGCGGTGTCAGGAGTAGACCCCGAGCGTTGCGACGTTTTGGTCAGGCGCGCGGAAGAACTGGCGGACGACTTTCCTCGGCGGCCGCGGCTGGGGGGTGGCGCAACGTACACCACGTCGCTGCCGCCCTCATCCGAAGAGTTGCTCGGAGCGGCGTAGGAGGGTCGGGGGTCGAGCCCTATTGAGCTCCTTGCCTTCCCCGCTGCCTTCCGTCCTGTTCGCCCTCGTCTGGCGCTGGAAGAGGCCCGGGCGTTGCTTTGGCCTCTGCTGCCGGCCCGTACTGTCGGCGTAATAAGGAATTCATCGTCGTCATCATCATCATCACCCCCGCCAGCATCATCATAATCTTCATCATCATCATCGTCACCATCGTCGTCACCATCATCATCATCATCATCATCATCGTCATCCTCGCAGCTGCTGATATCGCCGTTGGTGCCTCGTCTCGCTTGGACGCCACCCAACCCCCGACTCTTCCTCGAAAGCCTCTTTTTCACCCCCTCCTCCTCCTCCTCCTCCTCCTCCTCCTCCTCCTTCCTATACTCCTTACCACCGTCGCACCCTGCTCCACCTCCCACAGCACCTGCGAGCAGTCCCTTCAGGTTGCTTGAACTGCTGCTTACGTCGCCGCCGCTAGCGTCTTCTCTGCATCTCTTCCTGCCCCGCCGGCCTACCGCGCTGGCACCGCCGGTGCCGCCTCTGCTGCTGCCACCGCCGTCGCCGCCGCCGACACCTCCACCACCGCCACCGCCGTCTACTCCTCTGATGGCGACCTCCTTCATGCTCTTCCCGGTAGCCCTACCGCCGCAAGGAGAGCTTCCTTCCTCTTTGACTAGCCTTCGCCCGGATACCTTTCTGCACTTGGAAGTGACCCCGCCGCTGGTCTTTCCCGGTTCCCGAACTCCGCCAGCACGAGCACCTCCTCCTCCTCCTCCGCCGCCGCCACCACCACCGCCGCGAGCGCTACCACTTTCATCGCTGTCCGCCATCCACGACTCATCGTCTTCTCCGTCCTTGCACTTTATAACTCCGTTCGGAGACGACCGTGCTCCGTCCCCGTCATCGAGTTTCTCCGGCCCCGCTTCGGCCTCCTCTTCACCGCCCTCTACTTTAACCTTCGCGTCTGTCCTTGACAGCATTCTCTGTCGTCGTCGTTCACGCGTCGTCCCCCCGTCTTCATTCGCCCCCACCGCCTCTGCCGCGCTCGAAACCTCCCCCGTGACCGCCTCCACTTTCAGTCGAATGTTTTTACCGAACATGTCCTCTTCGCCAGGAACATCACCGACGCCCCCCGCACCCCCCTCCCCCACTTCCCGCGCAGTCTCTGGAACCCCCCCGACTGGATCCTCAAGCTCTGACGGTGGGCCTCGCTGTCGCCGCCGCCGCGGCTTCTGCTGCTTCCCCCTCCCCCTTCCTCCGTCGATTGGGTCCGATGTTTTCGGCCTAGATTCCTGACACATGCCGCACTTGCGGCGCGACGCCGCGTTGTGGTACGTGCAGCGCACGCACGCCCACTCGCTAGTTTCGCCCGCATCGGCACAGCCGCCGCCACCACCATCAGCACAGCCGCCGCTGCCGGTACTCGGTGGCCCAGCCATGCCAGCCCCTGCTGAAGGCGCCGCCACCTCCGCCACCTCCGCCGCCGCTGTCGCTGTCGCCGCTGTCACTGCGGCCAATGCCGTCGGAGACGTCGGGGTCAGATTTAAGGCCTTGCGCTTTCCGCTCAGGAAAGTGTCACAGACGAGGGGGCTCGAGGTTTCCATGTCATGCGTTTCTTCCTCGCGGCCGCCGGCATCTAAGAGAGTTTGGAGGTGCGCTAGGACCCCCTTAATCTGTCGCCGTCGGGAAGGAGGCGCGGGGCGGGGGTGGGGGGGGGGGGGGGGGGGTCGGCGGAAGAAACAGACGCGGAGAGCAGCCCATTGTTCGCAAAATTCGACCGTTTCCCCACGGAGCGACCAGCCACCGGGAGTGAAAGGAACGTTAGCATGCACGCGACCTTCGATTGAGTTGCTGCTCGCATCCCGATGGCGCAGGGGTACACGGACGGGGGGTATGCCTTGAGGGTTCGCAAGGGCAAAAGGAGGCGGCGGTGGGGAGGGCGGGATGGGGGACGGGGGAGGTGCTACAGTTCTGCACGCTGTCACGTTGGCAGATCATGCACCGGGCTGCGCAAAACGAGTAAGACGGAAACTATTCCTAGAAAATCACTGGTACCCGCTTCAAAACGTTGATAATATGATGTCGGTAGGCCGTGAGGACGACGAGTTGGGTCATAGAGGCGGGGCCCCAGGGGGGGGGAGGGGGGGGGGGGGGGAGAGTGCGGGTTTCTGACGCTGAATCTCTTACTCACAGCGAGCAACAAACAGACGGGTTAAGCCCTCGTACCTGCGATAACGATGACACGACGCCGTACCATCCTTTCTATGCCTACACAACCACACGGTACTGTACAGCAGCCGGGGGCAAGTCTTGCCGCGGGCCACCGACCAAGCTTGCGTCCTCCGGTGCACCCCACGCCCTGCTCCATGCGCTCGGCCCCCTTTTGCCGGACTGCATCGCACCAGACCCAGTTCTTGAGTGCAAGGAACACCCCGTAGCTTTGTGCCGGATTGTCGTGAGAGCTCAGTTGCGTCAAGCCATCCCGTGCTATATATACCATGCCATACCGTGACATATATGCCATTCCATGTCATTCCATACCATACCATATTATACCATATCATACCATACCATACCATGCCATATTGTACCATGCCATACCATATCATGCCATATCATACCAGACCATACCATATGTACCGTACCATACCATACCATACCCCATACTGTACGTACAGTACCATACCACACCACAGCATACCATACCAATCCGCTCCCACACCTTAGCCTTTCCGGAGGCGGAGTAAAGCTTCGAGGTGACGGAGTGAAACTCGGCCCTGAGAGTCAGCTTCTCGTCGTCGGGTGCTCTGGACATAGCCCTTTGGATGTCCGCCTTCTGCTCCATCAGCTCCGCCACCTGTCAGATACCGGGCGATCGATCAGGCGTTGGGCCAGGGTTCTAGGGGCGCGCTACTATAGCAGCATAGACCACTCTGTCTCGAAATAATAGGACCTTTCGTATTAAATAAGAGTATAAAATATGTTCTTACATTCCGGGACAGGGTGGTGTGGCACTTTTTCGGGACAAAATTATTTCAACGCTGACCGGGCTCTTCAACCCAACATCGATGCGACACCATGGATGTTTTTACGCACGTATTCGTGACATAACTATCATACAAGCTTTGGGATTGCTCCCCGGCTTTTGCACTTTTTATTACAGGCAACCAAATCAGGACTCATCGTATACACAAAAATCTACCAGGTATGTATTCAAGTATTTTTGCGAAGCATATTGTCCTGATTTACTGTGTTCCCCCGTCAAAGCTTTTCCGAAAAAAACAGTATTTGGGTGAGATGCATTAAAGCTCCCCCCAAGGGAGGGGTCTCACAAAAATTGGATGCTGCCACCCCTAAGGCAATACGCCTCTCTCTATCTCTCGAGGTACCGCCTTGTGTTGGGCGCGTGCTGCGTCCTACCCTATGGAGTATGCCGTAACTACAGCAGTCGCCTTTTATGGCATACTTGGTAGGTAGCGAATCCGTTGCTTTCCAAAATCTGTACAAAAAATTGTAGAAAACTCTCGACGAAAACCTACACACCCCGTAAAACGCGCGCGATCGAAATATCGCTGCTGTTGTATCACACCAAGCTTGCAAATATGAGTGTAGAGGAAAAGCTCGATCTCACAGCTTCGTTTCAATTTTCTATTCTTCATATGTACCACGGGCGGGCGATTGTAGACTCGGCGCAAAAAAACAAAAACAGACAGGGAGATAAAAAAAAACAAAGGGTTTCGAACAAAAAAACTATGTAAGAATACAGACAAGAGAAGGACAAGCAAGCAGCCAAAAAACGAAAACAAAAAAACATCGCACCATACGGGTGCTGGTGGCGTCGTTCGGTACAAGAAAAACCGCTGATAACAGCAGCTGGGCGCTTTTTCCTACATTCCTGGTAGATGTGCACAGCACTACTAAACAAAAAACGCCTCCAGCTTCATTCACCCCCTTCTCTGGTAATAAGTTCAAAGAACCGCCTGCGAAGAGAAAAATCGACAGGTTCGCCTTCTTTCAGCAAAAACAACTATTACGGGGGACCATAGTAAATTAGGACTAAATGTTGTTAGTGAAAATACTTGAATATATAGGTATTTGTGTATGCAGTAGGTCCTATTTACTATGACCCCCCGTAATAGCAGCACGGGACGGAGCAGGCTTTCCTTCTTATTCCTCCTCATCGCCGTCGCCTTTGCGCCCGCCCGTCACCACAAGGCTCTTTTGATGTGGTTCAAACCTCTGATGCTCTTCGTGTGATCATCAATGTGTCCAACGATTTCATGCTGAATACATTATCTTCTTGGTGATAAACCAACCAGTCCAATTCCACGCTCTAAGGTATGTTTAATGCACGGAGGAACACGCGAACAAAATACTGCAAACAAAATACTGCAGTACGTCACACACAAGGTGTAGTCCCTGCCAAAACGTCGCCCGCTGTGCTGAAACACAAGGGACATGGAGCTCATCGCTGTTTCGTATCCGAGACGACCAGCGTATCATTTTGATGTTGTTGATGTGATGATGATGGCGACGACGACGTTCTCACATTTACTTTTTTTGAAGATTATTTCCAGGAAAATTCAGTCCGTGGTCACAAGAAAAACCACAACGACAAAAAGCATTCCGTTGGAACAAAAACAAGCTGCAGTAGGTGCAGGCCCTTTTAATGGACCCTACAGTACTACGTTTGGGATTGGAGGTCTCCTATACAGGTACCAACGTCCCTTATCATAGTGGGTACAGGCCTCTTACAGTCAGCAGTAGGAAAAAAAGTGATGAGCAGAAATTTGAGGTCCCTTATGCACGGCATTTTCCTAAAAAGCGGCCTCTCATACACCGTTTTCCCTTCAAAGGGGTTATTATACCTACTGTGTCTTAAGTAGCCAACCCCCTCACCTCCTTCATGACGACGGCATCGCAGGGAACGTCGACAATCTGGCGGTCCTTCTCCGGCAGCATGTCCGACAGCACCTGGAGTCGCGCCGAAGCCGGTTCGGCGGCCCGCAAAAGCGCGCAGAGGAATGCCGTGCGGTTAAGGCCACTCTCACGGCTACGGTTACGGCTACGTGCAGTTATGGTTTGCGGTTACGTTGCGGATACCGGCAGCATGTCCGACAGCACCTGGAGTCGCGCCGAAGCCGGTTCGGCGGCCCGCAAAAGCACGCAGAGGAATGCCGTGCGGTTAAGGCCACTCTCACGGCTACGGTTACGGCTACGTGCAGTTATGGTTTGCGGTTACGTTGCGGATACGTTACGGTTACAGTTAAAGTCACGAGGTTACGTTGAGGTGCGGTGCGGTTACCATTGTGGTTGCGGTAACGGTGGTGGCGGTTGCGGTTACGTAGCGGTTACGTAGCGGTTACCTTGCGGTTACGTTGCGGTCACTGTTGCGGTTACAGTTTCGGTTGCGGTTACGGTAACGGCAACGACTAGGGTTGCGGTAACGTTGCGGGTACGTTGCGGTTACTGGCGCGGTTATTCCTACGGTTACGGTCGCGGTGTGTTGTGGTACGGTACGCGCAGTGCTGCCGGTTACTGTTGCAGTTGCGATTACGGGTACCATTACCGTCGCGATTACCGTCGCGAATACCGTCATGGCTACGGTTGCGGCTGCGGTCGTATCGCGGGGCGGTACGGTCCGGTACGGTGCCGTGAGGGGAAGTGGGGTGAGGTGAGGTGCCGTGCGGCTGCTGTTACAGTTGTTACGGTTCCGGTTGCGTGGGGGTGCGTAGCGGTGCGGAGTGGGATGACCAAACACCGTGTACCTGGCAGTGCGGTACGGTAGTAAGGTACAGTACGTTTGGCGGCGGGGAAGGAAGGCAGAACGGGTACCCGCGAGTCTAGGGCGTGTCGAGCTATATCTTACAAACCAAACCAACGATCAAGAGGGTGGTCAGTGATCAATCGCCTCTCGCGTCCGCTCTGTATTTTTCTTTGCTACTACTGCAAGAATGACCCCGCAATAGTTTGCTCCCTAAACCGTGGATACAGCGCCAACGAGATTCAGGATACCTGGAATATAAACAGCCTCGCCTTAGTGCAAGCAGTGTCCGCCTTGGTGGGGGAAAACCCGACGTGCTCCGCCCCGCCATTGTAGCGATGTGAGGGTCTATGGCCATACGAGTACGATTATGCATGAAGACATGAGTGCACCACCCCCCCCTCCCCGGATACGAGGGTCTATGATCATATACCACGGCCATGCATGATAATGAGGACGCCCCTCCCCCGATCGTCCACAATCGCGTGCGCGCCCACCTCTTCCTTCAGACGGCGGATCATCACAACTTCTGCGAGAATCATCTTCAACTCCGCCGTGTTCGACGCGCCGGAAACGTCAAGCCCGAACGGTCCGGGATGCGCCGCACAATACCTTCGACAACACAGAAAACGGAGAAACAAATAAGTAGCAGATGCTCAAAAAGTATACTTCGTACTCCGAGTATGCTGGGGAGTATGGAGAATATCAAATTTTGCGACTACGCGCGCAGTATGAGAGCGCTCAAAGGCAAACATATCTTGAATAAAAAACGAACAAAAAAAACGTCCGCTGAATGACACAGGAGTGTTCGCGATTCACCTTCGCAAGGTGCGCGTAACATTCCAAGAACAAACAAAAACAAAATGTGGCCGACGCTGCATCTCAAACAATTGACGCATAATCTACTCTTACTATTAATAGCCGCCGCCACTATACGCCCCCCCCCCACTCGCCCCTCAACGTATTTAGCACTGCACCCACCGTTCGGGGATATAGCCGTACTACTTCGTACCAGGCATACTTGTTTTGCGGTAACTTCAGACGCAAAAAGAGACCAAGGCAAACAACGCTAATGACGGTATCGGCCACACTCACTCGCAACAACCCAGCGCTGCTGCTGGGTTGGGTTGGGTTGGGTTGGGTTGGGATAGGGGAGATGGTACATCGCAAAGCGGCACCACCTTCTGCTAGGAGTTATGCAGCACGCTCGCAGCCTACGAGTGACGGCTTGCTACGATAGCCTTACGCACGTATCATAGCACCATATATTTATGAACCTTCTAATAGTTTGAGGAGCTCCATGCCTCACCTAAAACTCATTTCGAGTAAACCTGTAGGCTCAGGTTGTTTCTTATGCGATGTTCGTTTTCCGATTCGATTTTGGGCTTTTCCTTTAATCGCAGACGTTTTACGCAAGCAAAGCCACGGAGTCGGCCGTGCGCTTCTCGGAATGGGTCCACGTCCTCCCCGAGAGGTCCGAAATCCGTTGTTCCGCCGGCGCAGTTCAAATGAATGCCCACTAGCTAAAATCTCATGGCAAAAATCTGACGTAGCTCCAAATGCAAAAATAGGCTTATTTCGAACGAGGAACAGCTTCAGCTTATTTTTCGTCGGATTATGCACCGTGGTCAAAACCTCGAACTACGCCTCTGGAGAAGCGGGTTTTTGAGCTGGGCACCCCTCGGAGAGGACTCTGGACTCATTCCGAGAAGTGTATGTCGTCCGAAAAACGAGCAGATACGTCAGAAAAGCCGGAATCGAATCGAGAAAACCAAAAAGTCGCATGGAACACAGCTTCAGACCAATCCCGTAACAGGTCACTGCGATTATTGCTGTGCAGCATGAATGGGACATGTTGCCGGGCAACTACCGGGGTGGTTCCTCATAATCAGTCAGAAATTTTGCCTCATAAGGCAAAAAAAGTGCTATACCCCTGTCGTAGCACTACTGTAGTCGAGTGTTCGTACCGCAGAGTACCTACGCGAGACGGGTGGTGAGAGACCGTGCCTTCTCTATGTTTCGGTACTCATGCCTGGGGGGGGGAGGGGGGGGGGCAAGACATCCGTAAAAAGGGCGTCGGGTTCGCACGGGAGTGCGATCGTTTTTACAGCGCTCGTTTCATCGACAACGGAATAAAAGCAAGCAAGGGTGCAAAACAAAGTCGAACGTTACATTTTCGGAAGGCTCTCTCTCTCTCTCTCTCTCTCTCTCCCTCTCGACCAAGTCTCTTTCCGAAAAAACACCTTGCTTCGTTCGGTATTGGGAACCTTCTTGTCCCTGTACACTCGAGCGCTCGAACACGATTGATTGCACCCCTGCTGTGCGGGCTGCACGCTCTTTACTTACGATAGAGACGCGCCGCGTTGCTGGGGCAGGACGTAATTTCCTCGGGGCTCCTCTCTTAGCCGGGGGAGCTCTATACACGCCACCCTCACCCAACGATCGGCCTTGCGAAACTTTGTAAGCCAAGCCCCATGGGCTGGGGATCTAAACGAAAGTACCAGATGCCACCATATGGACAGATATGTAATGACCGGTTGGTCTCCATTCTGAATGTTCAAGAGTTCCTTATATCTCCGTCCATAGTGGTGTGTACAGTGAAAGGCGCAGGCCGGGTCCAAAAGACGGCGGGGTGGCGGCTCCTCCATTGAGGAGCATCGTCAACGAGGAAGGTTGGGGGCTAAAAAAAGTGCTATCTCTAACTGAAGCACGCCTTCATCGCTATGAAATTGCCGTGTTGGAGTGCTGTTGCGGCAGACCGGTGCGGTGCTGATTGCAGGGGGGGGGGGGGGGGGTGTACTCGATAGGAGAGATGTACTCGATCTCATGCATGGCCGAGTCGTACGATCATAGACCCTCGCATCCCTACAATGCCGGGACGGAGCATGTCGGGTTTTCACCGACCAGGCAGACATTGCTTGCACCAAGCGCGAAGCGCCGTGAGGTGTCCGGCGAGTCTCATGAAGGGTGAGCTGCATCCTGCTAAGAACCGCTTGTGAGGCGGGCTTGCATAGGATGACAGCTTCAATAAGTTGATTTAATTTGCGGTGGAGCCACTTCCAGAGACAGCAATGGGAGTACTGTGTAACTGCCTCTTGGGTGCCTTACCATGAACACTACGTGATACGATCATGGCGAAAAACAAGACAAGACAATAATAACGAACGTTCGCCCCACGTACGTACATACTTCTCGACAACAACCCCTTGCACTTCACATCCCATCTCTCCGTGTATTGCCTGGCAATACTAACGACGTTCGTCCACGTACTTCCCGATAGCAAGTCCTTGCTCCTCACACCCCCGCTCTATGTACGCACGTACGGACGGATGGACTCGCCTGACTGCGAAGGGGTGGAAAGCGCGAAAGGTATCGGGCATGAGCGCCTTCAGCTGCATGAACAGCTCCGCGGGCCTCGACAGCGCGGGGGTGCCCGTAACGCACATGGCCCGTGCTGTTTTTGTTGTTGTTGTTGTTGTTGTTGTTGTTGTCCCGAGTTTTTGTTTGTTGTTGTTTTGTGTGTCAGAGCGTTGTTTTGATCGAAATGGGGTTCGCAGAGGCAGGGGGGGGCGGGCGGGGAGGAGGGAAGAATCGACAGGCGCACGCAAGAGACGCAACCATATGACACACGCATGAGCACATACTCCGCACAACGCAATTCGACGGGAGTCGATGAGGACAGAAAGGGTCGAACCCTTCTCGTGATAAAAAAGCAAGGCAACTACCGAAGCATATACATACCGTAGCGGGGAGGGGGGGAGAGACACCGGTATTCAGTGCCCCCGGATCTGAGTTACGACTATTACGGGGGCCATAGTAAATAGGACCTACGGTACACACAAAAACCTATACATTCACCTATTCTTACTCACAATATTTGGTCCTATTTACCATGGTCCCTCATGAATAGGGAGGGAGGAGAAAGAAAGGTGACGACCGTGAATGGAACGGACGTAAGCGAGTAGACATAAAACAAAGAGAGACGCCCACATGAATTTCACAAAGACAGAAACAAACACAAACACGCGCACACAGGCACGCACACAGGCGCAGGCTTTCACGCAAGAACGGAACACGGAAGAGGAGAAGAGGGGGGGGGGGGCTGGCGGCGTGAGCCCGAGAAAAGGTGGCCTACAAATTACCCCCTGCGCCGCCTCGGAAGGGATGCGTGGTCAATGGTCAAATGACTACGGCAGGCAAAAAATAATTCCCCTCCCCCCCCTGCCTGGTCGGTGAAAACCTGGCGTGTTCCGTCCCGGCATTGTAGGGATGCGCGGGTCTATGGTCATACGACGACGGCCATGCATGATATCAAGTACACACACCATACACACACCCTGCACCCTCCACCCCTCCCTCCCCAGCACGCACGCGAGCGCTCGGCTGCACGCAACCCCTCTCTCCGACCCCCCAGCTGCACCCAGCTCTTTTCCCTTTCGGAAAACTTACCCGCGCGCTGCATCAGGGGTACAACTGCCAGAGACCGCTGAGCGTCGACGCTTTTGAGGAAATGACTCTCGTCGGCGATGATAAACTGAAACTGAGCATGAGAACGAGAACGGGAAAAAAGAGGAGGAGAGGCGAGCGGGGGGGGGGATAGGGGATGAGCGAGGGGGGAGGGTGGGTGGAGGGGCGTACCGATTTCGTGCTTGCTTGAGTCATTTGACCATTGACC